>JAXRKP010000642.1:132500-200000 GCA_037039925.1 Doris montereyensis | reverse complement strand
ACCAATAAAGTGACACACCCTCTCAAAACAGACCAGCTCACATTTACACCCCTCTAGCAATGGATTTGCCCTATATAATTTACTGGGATCATTTGATTTTACAATAGGTGTGACCAGTAAAAAGTTAAAGCCTTCTTCAGACATAGTACAACTGTTAGCGTCGTTACTATCAGTTGCCCGTGGCAAAGATAAAGATGGACACTCTTTGAAAATAGACTTAACCATCATGAGACATTAGCTTATAAGCCTGAAAGCATCCTAATTCCTGTTTACTGATGGGTTAACCAATTATAAAGCATTAATTTAGTAAGCACATGAACGTAAGACAGTAAGGAGCCACAATGTTTATCCCTCTCTTGATCCGTCCTTTCTATCTGGCAAATACTGGGCATATCGCAGAGAGATGTGTAGCATGCAAACGGGAAATCCGGGGTGTCATGCTTACCAGCGTGCTGTGGCAAGCCGACGTGTAACGGTCATACTTTTTGGTTTAAACTTAGCCACCTAAAGGTGAACAATGGCAACATAATTTTTCTAGATCTTTGACTCGAAGATGGCAGCAGTACTAGACAATCAGAATTCACTTTGTTGGTTCTGTTACTGGTATTGGTATTACATTGCTTTTTTTTTACCCAACTTTGTATCCTGTGATAAACCACTCAACACATACTATCAGTGTACATTAAGATCTTTACGTTACTGCAGCCAGAAGAAGCACAACACCAGCTTTGAAGTCTCAGCAGGGAGGATTTCTATTATCGGTCACACCAATTAATTTTCATTAATTTTCCAATTCCTGAACTACAGCCAAGTGTTTTTTGTCATTTTGTCAGATGCTGTAAATTAAAAATTAAGATCTTTGCAAGGCATTGCCGAGCAACATAACTTTTGTGATAAGAATGCAGTAGGGATCTTACTTTGAGTTGGAGGGGAGGGGTGTTCAACCTTTAAGGATTGTGGTAGATTTTACAAAAAGGGAAATCTGTTGTTACACAGCATCTATAGTATTATGCAAATTAGATTTAGGGATGTAAATCTTTCAGATTTCTCTGATTTCAGATTATTTGAGGTTTTCTACTTTTAACATATTTTTCTCTTAAGTTTCCTTTTACTAAAAACTTCTATATTCGCTATTATGAAGAGGTGAGATGGTTTAGAACAGGATCACGCTGCTTCATTTTCATTTTTACTTCACTCCGAACTACAATTTCTACACTGATCCGTGAGGCCTTACTACTCACACGAGAAGATTTCAGACTAAAAAACCACAACCTTCTTTCTTTCCTTTCAGATTTTTTAGTCTGAAATCTACTAATAATACATTTGTTGTGAAATGAGGTTTTCGCAAAGAATTTTGGGATAGATTTAGATTATGTTGAGATGCATTAGCGTCTCTTACCTCCGCAATCGTACAGTTCGGTTGTGAATGCGATCTACATTCTTTCGTTCCAGGACAATCAAAGTTAGGTCATTTTACATTTACTATTGCATTATTTGGGATATATGTGTTATAATCCTATTTGTGGGTTATTGTGATCTGAGCTAGATAAGATTAAGATCTCTCTGCTTGAGTGAAGTGATCTAGATCTAGATTTTTTTATGACGGCTTGACAGCCGTAGGATATGGCTTTCATCAACAATTATTCCTTGGGTTAGTATATCAGCGTATAAATAGATTTAGCTTGTTAACAGGTTAATATTATTTCTTGCTCGTCGTTCCAGAGAAATTGAGATCTAGGTTCTAGTCACATAGGAGATCTTGAAAATAAGCACACACTTGGTTGATCTAGATTCTTCTAGATTCTAGACAAACGGGCTCTTTTATGATAGATTTGGATTCGATCTAGTAAGATCTAGGTGTATCTATGTCTAATTGTTATCAAGATATCTAGAAACTACGAGAAGATATAGATAACTAGGTCTAGAATTTGTTGCACCCATTTTCTTCAATAACTTTAGTAGAGCTAAAGTTAGATTTATAGATCTACTTGGTAGGCTAGTTAGGGAAGGCGGCATCTGGAATGGGTGATTTTGGGTCAAAGTATCAAAATTGGGTTGATGGCATTTTCTTTCAGTTCAACTCATTTGCTTCCCTTCAGTAGATTTATGATAAATTCACCTCCTTTTGATCAAAAACGACATTTGAAAGTGACCCTTACCACTTTTTTTTTTAGAAAATCCTTTAGAAGAACACACAAATAGCCTTTCATTGAGGCCTAAATAACTCATTCACCCCTGCAATAAATGGATCCACCCATGCCCTTTGGAAAGCTTGCACTATCCCCTATCATACAGTGACCCGTTACATGTCAATCCAATCATTAACATAGGCTCTCATGATGGCTCGAAACGGCTCGGCTTCCGCGCAATTGGCAACCAGTTTCTACAGTGCCGTGTTTTGTTTTCCACACCTTCAATATATTTTCGCTTTCCTTATACTAATAATACTCTTGTTTACATATCAGCACGTGATAGCAGTCACAATTTATTTGAATATCGTTACTACTATTATTGTCATCTATAGTTGTTATCACAGTGTCAAAACTAGGTATTGATTTTTGTATGCAGTGCTTTCTTTATTGATAAGTTGTCAGTAAGTTTCATTTTGTGTAAAATCTCTATCTTCATGCCAAAACATGAACCCGTCATTCCAAAATCTTTTCGGAAACAACATGCAGAGGTGCTTGCAAAACGTTGCATAATTGATCCTGCTGTTGAAATAAGTGAGGAAATTCATGACCTGATGACAATGTGCTTGTCGCATCCTTTCTTTCACCTAGTGGTAATTAACAATCTGTACTGCTGGACCACTGGCCTTTGATGTCAAGTCCCCTCTGCCTCCTGTTCATCTCCTTTACCTGATCCGTCACGCATATCGGTCGATAGCAGCACTGCAGATGACACTACTGTCGGTCAACAGCTTTGATGTAATACCGTCCGTTGAAGGCATTGTGAGTCCCTTCCGATCGACACGAAAATTCACATACTTATCGCCTTGCCAAGCAACGAGAACAAAAAGACTCCAACATTGTGACCGTGATGACGGAAAATATGAATGAATGCAAGGCAAAGATGAGAGAAGCAAGAAAATAAGACTTGAACGTACAGAAAAAGAAGAAACACCATTTTATGGCGCTGGGGTTGTTTAGAAGGCCGTTTTTTGAAATTTTACTTTGTCTGCTAGATGTGCTTTTTTCTCAAAAGTGTTTTTTTAATATTTAGGTCCATTTCAGACGCAAGTCATCATATTTAATTCAAACTTCATAATCTTATGCCAGTTATTCATGTCTTCAGTTTGTCAACGGCAGTTTTTATTTCCTATGAATCTTTTTTTTAGAACTTTTTTATATGAAATTTGTCCTGTTTGTTTTTTTGCAAAGAGGAGGTAAGAACAAATTAAGGTGGGAATGGCTGTCAACTAAAGATTGTAATGACGAATTCTTTTCTAGTTATATCATGAAGGTTGAGAAAGATGGCATTGCATAGTGCTGTTATTGTAAGTGTGAGATTAAATACGGTACAGGAGGTGTTCAGTGTCTGAAAGTTTCACATTTCAGACTTTTAGATAAAAAAATTGTTTGCCTATTACATCACTGTAGATTATAACCTTATATGTGAAGGAATATTATGGTCATTATATAACCAAATGAAAGTCGATGACTTTCGATGCAATGCCCCAGTTGGTCCCTGTCCAATATGTCACACTGTTGTAAATCCTTGATCTTTGAACTACTTGTGTTCAAATAAACCGTTCAGTGTGTCAGATTGGCTGTCTCAAAACAGTCACGAAATACTGCTGCAACTTAAGGCAACCCCTCAAAATCATGCACTCTTTTTCCCTCAAACTTGTTATCTGTTAAATGTCCTTTGGACGTACCCGACTTCAGAAATCCTTTCACTAAACACACCATAGATCAATATCCTGTGCAGGAGATGATTTTAGGCATTCATTTTATTTGTTACACGTAACATTTCAGAATCTATGATGGTTGTTCCGTAGTTGTTAGCAAACTTTAATAATTAGTGAACATCCCATGTGTCAAACCACCTTAAGATATTATGAAATCCAATTTCCATCGAAATGGAACCTTGTTTAGACACTATAATATCTCTAGATCTAGCGAGTTGGACCATTGTATTCTTTGTCACTATTGTCAGTTGTTGTACATTAAAAATTTGGATCTTTGCCTTAAAATTTGGATCTTTGCTAGGCCAGATGTCTACGTTCCTTTTGAACATTACATCTGTTTGGATGAAATCCGTAGAAATCTAACTTTGGGTTTGATGGGAGTGGGTGAGAGTTGCAGCGAGTTCAGCCCTTGAGTGTGCCCGACTACGGAAACTTCTTTCTAATCTGCAATAATTTCAAGGCATCTAAGCTTTTGTATGGTTTCTTACAGAGAAGTAACATATTAAATTTCGGACAAATTAGCAAGTGTTGCATTTGAACTAATGATTACTGATTGATATTAAAATATTAGTTTAAAACTATTTAAAACTAGATGACAAGAAAATTGGCTTTCCTGATCGTCAAATAAAATAGAGGATAAAGTTCACAATAAATGGGGAACTCGGTAGTCCAGAGGCAAGGTGTCGGCCTCTCAATCAAAAGGTAGTGGGTTTGAGCCCCGCCGACGGTTGAAAAAATTTCTCGATTTTTAAAATATTTTTTTTATCAAAATCTACCCTCCTAGTTCAGATAGGGGATTGACGCCTAGTCCCATCGGAGACGGACGATAAAAAGGAGGTCCCGTATACAGATCACATCATTCTGTGAACGGTAAAGATATCTTGGCTGTTTACAGGGCAGTCCAGGCAAAATTTTAAATCCTACCAAAAACCCAGAGATCACCTTGGTTGTGGATGTAGGTAAATCAAATCAAATAAAAAAAAATAAAAAACACAATAAATTTAAGACCTGTCACTTTGCAATTTTCAATTCACAGAAGATTCTGAGGAAACCAGCGAGGGAGATAGTGAAGCTAACAATGCACCATACACCATCTCGACTGACGTTCACTTTGGAAGTTCCAAAATGGCAAGGTAGACCTCAGGGATTTCTTTTTTTTAAGCAGGGCTATGGGGTGGGTTTTTGTTGTTATTTTATTTATAAGATTAAAAAAACTGATTTTCATGCTTAAATTCTTAATTTTGATCTGTGAATATGTTCTTCATTCATAAAGTTCATACTCTTTTATTTTTTAACTTCTTTCTTCTGTGTAAGCACAGTGACTTTTAAAATTTTATTCAAGATTGTTACAAATAGAGTGGCTAATGATATTTTTTAACCCTTTTGAGTTATTCCATGGATGTGTTTAAAAAAATATGGTTTTTTATTGATTTTTTTTTTCTTTTTCACATCTTACTTTTTTTTTCTTATGTTGAATTGAAATGTTTCACTGATCTCTTCTGTTTTTCTCAGTGTTGTCTTTATCAAGAGGGTCCTCAAATGGAGGGAGACAAAAGCTTGGCATCCCAGCTGCGTATCATGAATTTCAGTGATGGCTCTCCCTATGAAACATTGCATGCGTACATCAGCAATGCTGTTGCCCCCTATTTCAAGTCATACATCAAAGAAACAGGAAAAGCTGAAAGGTCTGTCATGAGCAAATGTTCAATTTTACGATTCTTTGATTATCCCTCCCATATCCTTCAGACAACTTAATTTTCATTCAGTAGTATGTTTATAAAAAACATATAAGAACAAAACTAGTTCATGTCACATTTTGTCAACCATAAAAAACTATTGTTGACTTTGTTATGTGTATGACCATTCTTTATGAGTTCTTCGCTTTTCTGTGAAGTGCAGTTGTCTGTGTTGTCACAATGAACAAGAATTTAGATTATTTTGTTCACTATATATTCATAAAGAATTGAGACAATGCTCTATTAATGACTTCTCTGTTTTTCTCATCATGTTCAGAGATGGGGACAAGATGGCTCCAACTGTTGAAAAGAAAATTGCAGAGTTGGAAATGGGGCTACTTCATCTTCAACAGAACATTGACATTCCAGAGATAACTTTACCCATCAATCCTGTGGTGCTTGGAGTCATCAAGAAATGTTCAGAGGAAAACAGAAAACCAAAGGTAAGAGTGTTTTTGGGCTGATATTTCATTCATCTGTTGCTTTGTTGTCATATCCCAAGTACGATCCACATTGACCGTCACCTTCTCTACGCTGTCTTTTACGATCCAAAGTAAATTAAGTATGTGAAAGATATGCTTACAAAACTGTCAAATGTGTTTCCTTGGGGAAAATGTTTTTTTAAATTTCAGCTGCTGATTATTACAACGGAAACCCATTATATGATGGGATTATAACATTTCTAGCAATTTGTGGGATGGACCAGGTGACTCGAGGTCTTCTTGCTAACATGTCACCCAAAGAAACTTTAGGGTAGACATCTTGTGTACTTACATCAACCATTTCATATGAAAATACAGTAGAAGATGAGAATAATTAAAATAAATCAAAGGTACGTCAAACTTGAATGTTAGAGTAATGCATCTCATTTGTTGCATCATTCTCCCTTGACAGGTGGAAGAGTTTGGAGATAAAGTTGATGATGCACAGTTTCTCAACAACTTGCAGAGTGGTGTGAACAGAGATGGATCAGAGAAATTCAAAAGGTAAAAATTGACGTACACTTTTGATAACTGAAAATATTGCTCAGGTTTGTTTTGTTTTGGGTTTTTTTTCTGTGTTTTCATTCATTCATTAGCTTTTTTTTTCTTTTCTTTTTTGCTTTTTATGACGATGATGGTCATGAATATTATATTATGAAAATATTCACGAATGTTATCATTTTTTATTAAAATATTTCTATTACTTTTTTCATTTTATTTATTGAGACAGATCTCTGAAGTTAAAAAAGTATGCTTTGTATCAATATATTTTCCACTTTTTTGTCCTCACAATTCCTCATATGGAAGACCTAATTATTGCTATTAAAAATGAACTTTTCCCGTGGAATTTGTTATAGTAGTCTTCTTTTTCTTCTCCATCAAATATTAGGTGACAAAACTTGATCGAGACCCTGCCTCTGGCACAGCACTTCAGGAAATAAGCTTTTGGCTTAACTTGGAAAGAGCTTTGCTTCGCATACAAGAAAAACGTGAAAGCACTGAAATTGTACTGACTTTGGACATACTCAAACATGGGAAAAGATTTCATGCAACAGTCAGTTTTGACTCAGACACAGGTTTGTACGGTGTGAAAAGAGAAAGAGTTTATCTGTTTTGATCTAATGAATTTTAAAATTTGGATCAGGTGAGCCCATCACTGCATATTTGTTTTCCATGTTAGGGACCTAGTCTTTCCTATAGATATATGTCAAGTATAATTTGTACTACAATAAAAGAGAAAGTGATCTGACGAGCTCTTTCAGATTTGATTTGGTAATGCTAAGAAGGAGTTGAAATGAGCACTGAAAACGAAATTTAAATACTTTCTGCCTCTACGTTGGGGTTTGTGACATATTGTTACAGACTTCTCATGGGGATATTTGATGTTCAATATTGTCTATAACATGTTACCAATTTATTTCAGGGTTGAAACAAGCCATGGCAACTGTAAATGACTACAATCAGTTGATGAAAGACTTTCCCATCAATGACCTTTTGGCTGCTACTGAGCTGGATCGTATCAAATTGGCCATTCAAAGCATTTTCCTTCATCTAAGGAAAATTCGTTCCACCAAATATCCAGTTCAGCGTGGACTCAGGCTTGTTGAAGCCATCTCAAGGGACCTTAGCACCCAAGTGCTGAAGGTAAAGTAATAGTTGTTTTCCATAATTAACTTTACCTTTCTATCTATTATAATAAATGACAACAATATGTATTGAATTTTTCATTCGACCTTAAATATGTGATGTAAAGTTTACATCAATTTAGAGCTAAATCGTCAAGTATCCATTTTTCATAGATACTGGAGCACCTGTTCATTGAAAACTGCACTGAATGTTTGATTCGTGCATAATCCTAAATGTCAAGCTGACCCCTTTCACTATCCTCACTAATTGAATTCTTCAATAAACGTTTCTTTATTAATGTTTTCACTTTCAGATTCTTGGAACTAGGCGTCTCATGCATATACCATTTGATGACTTTGAAAAGGTTAGTGCTGATATTTTCATTTTTTATTTTTATTCCACCTTAGTATTTCTCTAACTAAAGCTCTTTATACTGTTGAATGTGTAAATCTCTATTTATTTATCTTTATCGCTTTTGCATTATGTTTATTCAGTCGATTTGTAATGTTTAATCTATTTATTATGAAACAAAACTTTATAATATATTTATATGCCAGTTTTATTTAGTGTTTCTTTGGGGGAGGAATGGGGTAGTTTCTTGTTTTAGTGGGAAGCATGGGGGAGGGGGATGTTTATTTTATAAAATTTGATTATTGATTTTAAACTTTAGTTGTCAAACTTCCTTTATTCGTTTTATTTAGTGTTTCTTTGGGGAGGAATGGGGTAGTTTCTTGTTTTAGGGGAAGCATGGGGGAGGGGATGTTTATTTTATAAAATTTGATTATTGATTTTAAACTTTAGTTGTGCAAACTTCCTTTATTCACAGACACCAGGGTATTAATAATTTTAAGAATTCCTTTCTTTACTTATAGCATTTTTGCCTTATTGTTGTGACTTTAGGTGATGAGTGCCAGCTTTGAAGTGTTCTCTACCTGGGACAATGAGTTTGATAAGCTTCAAAGCCTTCTGCGTGATGTGGTTAAAAAGAAGAGAGAAGAACATCTGCGCATGGTGTGGAGAATGAATCCTGCCCACAAGCGTTTGCAAGCTCGTTTGGATCATATGCGCAAGTGAGAAATTTTATGCACATTTTATTTATCACACATTTGCAACCTAATATCTATTTGTAATATAAACATTTATTTTTGTTATACTTCAGAAGTCAAAAAGTATGTTTTGCTTACAAAACTTAACAAGCAAGAGCTACTGTGTGTTACATACCAGGATGTTCAAACATGTTCTATTTTATACATGCATCTGAAGGTTTTCTAATGAGAAAAAACTGAAAAATTGTCTTTAATAGGTTTAGACGCCAGCATGAGCAGCTGAGGCAAGTTATCATCCGTGTGCTTCGACCTGTGACTGTGAAGAGAGGGTCATCTCCTGGTGCTGAGGAGCCTGAGAAGAAAGGGGAACCTGTGGCTGATGAAACTGCCGATGCTAATGCCATTGAGGTTGCTTTTTAGTTAACTTTTCTTGTAATGTGTCAGAACTATTTATAATTAATTTCTGTGAAGAATATGGCATTTTGTTATGCTTCACTTTAGTAAATGATATTTTTATAACTTTTTTGTGTTAAACATATTGTTTTAATTTTATAACTTCGATAGAAAGAAAGCCCGGCGTCATGATATACTGAGAACAATAAGATCTCCCCATCTTTCTTTTTAGATAAATTCTTTGTAGATGATCTTACGTTCAATTCATTGTTTATTTATGATCATTGCAGGAAGTCAATCTGGCATATGAAAATGTCAAAGAAGTTGATGTGCTGGATGTGTCGAAAGAGGGAAGTGATTCATGGGAGGCTGCTGTGAAAAGGTGATTTGAAATGATTTTGTAAATGTTTTTGAGAAATACTGAAGCATACAAGAAAGTATTCATTTCACTTGTAACATTTTTGGTCAGCTGTCAGATTGGCACTTGGCTTTTATTTGTCTCCATATTTACTTTCTCCTCATACTTTGTCATTTCTTTTCAATGTCACCTCTTCTAATTATGGTCTTCTTATCCTGAAATTACTGCTCAATGTTGACAGGGTTAATTTGAAAATGTATTCGAAATATTCCCGTCATATACTGACCTGTTTCTTTGCTAAATTTTTATTTTTTAGATATGAAGAGCGAATTGATCGTGTTGAGACCAGAATTACTGCTCGTCTCCGTGACCAGCTTGGAACAGCCAGAAATGCAAACGAAATGTTCAGAATCTTTTCACGCTTCAATGCCCTGTTTGTGCGACCTCACATCCGTGGGGCTATTCGTGAATATCAGACTCAACTTATCCAAAGGGTGAAAGATGACATTGAGTCTCTTCATGAGAAATTCAAGGTAAATTTAAGGTTTCATCCCTGTGAGGAGCAAAAAAATATAATGTGTCTTTTCATTAATGATTTAGTAATGTGATTCTTTCTTGATTTGTTTTTCTTCCCGTCATTTATCTGTAATACTACGTTCACATCATTCTTTTAGAATGAAATATATTTTCTTTGTCGGTAATCTAGAATGTTTTGTTCTTGCTATCAAATAAGCCCTATGTACACATTAAAGACTGGCTGATTGAACAACTATTATTACATGGTAACACATACATGCTTTATGATAACAGCAGTATCTCTTATTGCATAGGTAATGTTGCAAAATAAATTTGCCATAAAACAAAATTTTGATAAAGAGGAGCCAATAGTAATTTCTACCATCCACCTGAGAAGGAGAGAGTAATCCTTTAATTATATTTTTGTATTAGGTTAGCATAGGAATATTTCTGAAATAATAATCTAAAGACCTTTCCTATATGTGTATGACATTCTTCATGTCAGTCGTTTGCTTTAACTGTATGTTAAACCTTTTATATCCTCAATAGGTGCAATACGGTCAGAGTCAATCATGTCACATGAGCAAAGTCCGTGACTTTCCACCAGTTTCAGGATCCATCATCTGGGCTCGCCAGGTCAGAAATGTGTTGTCTTGTTTTAATCATTACACCAGTTGTTTTTTGTTGGGTTTTTTATCGTAAGATAGAATGGAAGCATACAATCCAAACTAATTTGTAATATTTAAATTAAATTTGTATCTGTCTTTTCTTTGTCCTTGAAAAAAAAATGCTAATAAATATATATAGATTGTGCTTTTTTGTCATGTTTTAATTAATATTTTAAAAAATTTTATGTGTGCTGTTGAAATAACAGATTGAACGTCAGTTGAATGCTTACATGCGCCGTGTTGAAGATGTCTTGGGAAAAGGATGGGAGAACCATGTTGATGGACAAAATCTGAAAGCAGATGGTGACAGCTTCAAAGCGAAATTGAACACACAGGAGGTTTTGATGAATGGACACAAACGGTAGGCTTATTAATCAAAGAAATCTGTAATATTTTAAAATTTCCTCAAAAGGATTTTTGTGTTTATGAAGTTTCCCTGCCTGAGTTCCCATGTGTTAATTTGGATGAAGGATGAAAATATTTTACTTATGGTGTATGTAATTTGCTGATTGTTTATCAGAAACCTTATTGTCATATCAATGACGATGCGTTGAGTAATCATATTCTTTTTATGAATGACGTTTTCACTTTTTATTGAACTTTGCAGGTACAAAATAAACAATTGACTGTTGCTGGTAAAATCTACACCATTACCAGTGTGAGAGTACCCAACAAAGGAAACATTCTCAAGTTGGGTGTGAATTTCCAGAGAGAAATTATTCAGCTCTCAAAAGAGGTAGTTAATGATCTGTTTGCCAAGTCATTTTTATTATCATGTCTGGGCCAATGTATTTTAGCAAGTTAAATTTTAAAGGATGACAGTAGGGCGAGGAATGACAGCTGTGTATTTGTGTACAATATAGATAGTGTTAAATTTTTATAAAGTTTATTTCTAAATGTATTCCAACTGTTATTGCTTAATTATTTAAATGAATATTATTTATGACTTGTTCAATAGTGTGCCTATGTCCATTTTTGTGAAAAACGTGACAGAGACATAATCCAAGGGAATAAATTGGAAATTATGCTTCCTGAAAAACGTAAAAATTATATGATGAAAATACATCATGTTTACAGCCGTTTGAAATTTGAATTTCCCAAGCCAACAGTGCCAAAGTCCATGGTTTTTGGCATTTTTCTCTAGATGATGTAATTGTGACTTAGCATGCTATTGAAATGACCCCTTTAATTCACTGTAATTATCTTTCTCAGATTAGTTTGTTAAACATCTGTTTCTCTGAATTGAATTCTTTTTTTTATTGTCAACATATTTAAGATTATTTTATCAATCACATAATTGTTTACTTTGACCAGGTGCGCAACTTGCGGTGGCTGGGATTCCGAGTTCCTTTGGCAAATGTCAACAAGGCTCATCAAGCTAATCAGCTGTATCCATTTGCAATATCTCTCATAGAGAGTGTGCAGTCTTATGACAAGACCTTGAAAAAAGTAATATACCTTTTATCACTTTGATGTTATTTTTTCCATTAAAACCTTGTAACACTTAGTTATAATTTCAAGAAATGATTTAAAGAAACCCTCCCACCCACCAAGAAAAAAGGAAAAACTTTGCCATGAAATAGGAAGATAAATTCTTGTACACAAATCCAATAGAATTGGTTTTTTGTTGTGGTGAAACTCAAGCTTCGGTGATCGTGTGTTTGTTTAGACATCATTCTTACTTAGCTTGAGTCTCAACTTTGGTTCCTTTAATTGTTTTCTTTGACGGATATAACTTTTTATTGAAGCTGTTTACACGCTATGGCCACATCAAATATAGACTTAGATTTTGAACCTTCTTATCATGCATAATAGAAAAGTGTCTGTATTGCCCATTTTGTTTTCACTAGTCAATTAAATTTACATGCGCTTATTTCAATGTAATGAGAAAAACTGATTTCTACGTTGAAAGATTGTAATCTAAAGTGAATCTGATATTTGATACCTCTAAAACAGCAATTTTTAATACAAAGCTAGCTATCAAGATAAAGCATTGTCTTACTTATATTAGTAGACATTAGTGTTGTGTTTTTAAAAATCATTGGTTAAATAGCAAATGCAAACAAAATCTGTTTAAAGTAATGGAATGTGATGTTTGAGTAAGGAACATAAATCATGGTCACACTATAAATAGCTATAATCGATTATATAGCAAGGACATAAAAGGTCAGTTCTAAGTCAGTATATTTATATTTACACCTGTAGCAGTTGATGCTGGACATTAAGAGAATCAACTTTTTAAAATATCTTGTTTGACACATCATACATCTTCTTCTTCGCAATGACTGACCGACTTAACTGCTGAGTATTACTTTGAGCGTGTATTTTTAAAAATTTAACCATAAACTGTTTGTCCCATGATCTAAGATGCAAAGAAAACTTGTAAAGAAAGTTTGTCTCCCTAAATTTTAAACTTGGTTTTGTTTAATTTGCTTACATAAGTCTAGTATACCATGTCAATTTGCTCTGGCTAGTTCTTTTTGTTGTCTTTTTTGTATACTCAAAATTTATAAAAAATAAAACCTGTATATAAACTGGGCAATGTCCTTTAAATGTAAATTTACAATTGTTTTTTCTGTATAATAGATGAGTGGTTTTTCAGTGGCTTTATATGTATGTTTTTTTTGTTTATCATTAAATATTATATGAATTTGAAATTTAACTTTTAATTCATGTTTGCCTGAACAGGTTGAAAACAAGGACTCTCTCAAGCTTTTAATTGCTGGCTTACGCAAAGAAGTCCAAAATTTGATTTCTGAGGGATGTGGCTTGCAGTGGGAATCTTACAAACTTGATCCCTATGTACAGAGATTGGCAGACACAGTCATCAGTTTCCAAGAGAAGGTTTTTATCACATTCTCATTTTATGTAGATAAATTATTAAAAATGGTTTTGAAGAGTGTAATTTTGCGTTCAAAATTTTTTAAATGGTCACTTCCTTTTCTTTTAATTCGCCCTGAGATCATTGTATATGGCGGATGGGGTAAATTCAATCAATCAATCCTTGATTTGCTTGTGTATTTAAAAACAAGAAAATAAAACTTCCAATTAAAAAATAAAATTCCTGCTTTGATTCTGACTTTTTTTGCTCTCTATACCTTCTCATTATATGATATTGTCCAGGTTGACGATCTCCTGGCTATGGAAGAAGAGATCGATGTTGAAGTCCGCTCACTGGAGACGTGTGCATACAGTGCTGTTATCTTCCGAGAAATTTTAGCAAAGATCCAAAAGACAGTTGACAACCTCAGTTTGCGATCTTATTCAAACTTGCCTCAGTGGGTGGCACATCTTGATGAAGAGGTTAGAAGTTTGTGATTAAAATGATGGAACATCATAATTCTATTGATGTTCTGAGTATGTCTGGGTTTTATTTGAGCACTTTTTTATATTTTGTTGTGAATTTTAAACATTACTGTAACAAGTCATGTGCTCCAAAATAGATAGTTTAAATTTTGTCCCCTTTCTCTTCCATAACCTGTCAGCTCACTACAAAATCTTTAAGAATCTGTTATTTTCTTACATTTTGAATGCTGAATAGGATTGATAGATTAATGATATGCCCGCCAACAGAAGCATGTTAGTGATTTTTGCTTTCTGCTGTATTTGTATTACAATGGATTTTAAACAATTCAACATCTAATTACTTACTGTAGACTCCACAGAGATATAGATTTAAACATCTCTCGTATCTATTGTATTCACAATCTTTCCTTTGCAGAATACATTCCCCAATATGTTTTTCTTGAAACATTTGAATTTGAACATGTATTTAGAAACAGGAGATATTTCACCCTTTAGTGTTTCTAAAGTTACCGTCAAAATTCCTTACTTTTGTTAAATTTTCCTCTACTTTTTTTATCTTGAGATTTGCAGATGTGTTATGTAGATTTTTCATTTATGCTGTTTATTGTGTTTCATGGTGATTATTTATGTTGTCTTATAACGATTGTTTGCAAACGAAGAATAGATTTGCACATCTAATTTAATTCTTTCTTAGTATAACTTAATGAATTATTTGCAATGAAAGCCTATAAAAAATCTTATCATCAACATTACCTAACCTTTTATATTTAAGGTTGAAAAAATGCTGGCTTCAAGACTGGAAGCTGGTTTGAAAGCCTGGACTCAAGCTCTTCTTGGCAAGAAAGAAGGTACTGTTGATCACTCCATGGATACCGATGATGAGCCAAAGCAACCTGCTCATAAGCCAGGTGGAGATCCAAAGATCAAGGTATTCCCATCAAAACTTATTTTATTGTCATTCATTAAGTTTCAAATTTTGTCCCCATTCATTCAATATTTATGAATATAATTAGAATGTTCATATTCTCATTCATAAGAGAAAACAATTTACCTAATTTGTCTTTAGTAAGATTATATATTAAAATGTGAACACGAAAAATAGTAAAACGACCTTGGGTATCTGTGGTGAAGAAATATGCATCTTTCAATGCAGAGCTTGGTCCATGAGCTTCGCATCACCAATCAAGTGATGTACGTGTCTCCACCTGTTGAAGACGCCCAGTTCAAGATTCTGCAAGAGTTGTTTAGCTGGGAAGCCATCGTCACAAGCCTGCCTCGCATTCAGCATTCAAGATACCAGGTAAACAAATGCTGCATATCTTTTCCTTTCTTTTTTTAGAATTTGTATCAATTTATAGTTGCACTGAAATGCGGTGGTGGTCAGGATTGTTCCAAAGTACATACATTTGATCTTAAGGGAAAGGTGGCACAAGGAGACCTATTTTCCTAATGTTGCTTTTAAATGCAGGTTTTTTTGTTAAATTAGTGTGAAAAGATACTACAATGATGTCTAAGGCAAAATTTTCCTCTTTTTTTTTTTTTTTTTAGCTCTTAACATGGTAACGCTAAAAAAACACCCGCCATCTTTGATTTTTTGCAAACGTTAGGTCCATATTTCACGATCACTTTAGGTTCCAATTGTTTGTAATTTGTACAGGATCTTTACACTGATGTCCTCTCAATTTTGTCAAGCTGCTTTTGCAAAAGAACAAATAGAACAAATTTTATGAGTTTTTTTTGTTTTATAATGTCAACATATAGCGAAAATACGCATTTTTCATTTTTTTTAAATCCTTCAAAACAGGTTTCATAGAAATAAAAAAATATAAGATTATCAAGTTTGAAAGAAATATGATGACTTGTGTCCGAGATAAATGGACCTAAGTATTAAAAAACCCAGTTTGAGAAAAAAAGCAGAAATAGCAGACAAAGTGAAATTTCCAACCAAAAACGGCCTTCTAAGTAATCCCAGCGCCATAGGATGGTGTTCCTTCTATTTCTGTACGTTCTTCAAGTCTTATTTTCTTGCTTCTCTCATCCTCGCCTTGCATTCTTTCATCATCACATAGTCGCTATGTCGGAGTTTTTTTTGTTCTCGTTGCTTGGCAAGGCGATAAATATGTGAATTTTCGTCTCGAGCAGGAGGCACTCGCAATGCCTTCAACGGATGATATTATATCAAAGCTCTGTTGACCAACAGTAGTATCAACTGCAGTGCTGCTATCAACCGATATGCATGAAGGGTCGGGTAAAGGAGATGAGCGTGAAGGTAAGCGGGACGGTGACATCAAAGGCCAGTGGTCTAGCAGTACAGACTTACATTACTACTACTACTACTAGTGGTTGGTGAATGTGAAGGAGTGGGTACAGGGGATGAACAAGAGGTGGAGGAAAGGTTGACAAATTCGACGGGTGGAATGAGAATGGTGGTGGTTGTCAATGTTGTGCGATCACTACAGTACTACTACTATTATTACTAGATGAAAGAAAGGATGCGACAAGCACATTGTCATCAGGTCATGTATTTCCTCACTTATTTTAACAGCAGGATCAATTATTTCACATTTCGCACGCACCTTTGCAAGTTTTTTACGACAAGATTTTGGAATGACGGGTTTCATGTTTCATGTTTTGGCATAATGAAGAGAGAGGTTTTCACTTTTCTTGTAAACAATGATAAAAATAGTCACAAAATGAATCTCACTGTCTTTGAATGATGAAAAACAAATTATTAAATAAAGAAAACGCTGCATACAAAAACCAATACCTAGTTTTGACACTGATAACAACCATAAATGACAATAATAGTAGTAACGGTATTCAAATAAATCGCGACTGTCATCCCGTGCTGGTTGCTGAATGGGCGCCGAGGACAGTGGAAGCATCCAATTGAGACATCTGGCCATCTCCGTGAGTCTTCGTGGAGAGAGAGTAAAATCGAATGTAGCTCCATATAAGGGAGATGAGCTTTTGAGCACACCGATTGATATCAAGCAATGGAAAAATTATTATAAAATAAAGGCGTTTGATTGGATGTGTAACGGGTCACTGTATGATAGGGGAAAGTGCAAGCTTTTCAAAGGGCATGGGCGGATCGATTTTATTGCAGGGGTGAAGGAGTAGTTTAGGCCTCAATGGAAGGCTATTTGTGTGTTCTTCTAAAGGATTTTCTCACTTTCAAATGCTGTTTTTGATCAAAAGGAGGTAAATTTAACATAAATAACTTTACTGAAGATGAGTTGAACTGAAAGAAAATGCCATCACCCCAATTTTGATACTTTGACCCAAAATCACCCATTCCAGGTGCCACCTTTCCCTTAAGACATTTATTTAAAAAACTAAGCTTGAGTCAATGCAGGGTTACTTACTTGATCAGAATGTCTACAGATCATTTCAAATTGTCAGAAGTGATAAACGACAATAAGTGACAACTTTTCCTAGAAGGATAGAACAAACTGTATAGCCTTTATGTCATGCAATGATCTTGTGTACCTGACTTTAAGTGACATACTCTTGGCAAATGTTTTTTATTCAAATAGGTTGGTTTGCAATCAGAATCTGAAGCAGATACTACCTACCGCAGTGTGCTGACCAAACTGCCAGAAGGTTCGATTGTTCTGGAAAATTCTTATTCCACCGTTCAAAGGACCGTGGAGGAGTTCCGCAAGTACATCAATGTGAGTTTGTCTCTTTACAGACTTAAAGGTTTTAGCTATTGTAAATACATGTTCATGTGGTGCATTATTTTCTATGCCTTTTTAAAAGAGTATTGATTAATATGACCCATAAAGATGTATAAAAGTTACTATGGCAAAGATTTTATCATTTTATGCATCTTAAAGGGTTTAATTATGATTTTATGGCCCCATATAAACCTGGTAGCTTACATTATTTAAAAAAACAAAAATTGCTGTGACCTATGCTTTAAATGGGAAACGCTTTTTAATTTATGAGAACACATCAGTAGTTTATTTAAGCAATGAGGAGATTCTAAGCCATTGCTTTCCACAGCGCCTTTACTTTCGCAAAATCTGAAAAGACCTAGTCACCCATTTCGGTGCTGGGTTGACAGGAGGGCCAGAAAAATTTGCCCGGTCTGGGAATTGAACTTGGGCCTCTTGTGTGGTTGTCATATACTCTACCGACTGATGCCTCTATCTAATATTGCGGGGTTGCAAATTAAAATTTCATAAAACTTTATAAACTCTTACTGTGAGCTGCTAAAATTGTCATTAATTTGTATATTGATTTATCTATACATCGACTGGTAATGTATGTGAATGAAAGAAACAATACAAGTAAAAATACGCTATGTTTTGTTTAAAAAAAGATACTTCTATGTATTAACATGCCACTTTCGTATGAAATTTTTTTGACTCCAGGTCTGGTTGCGTTACCAGTCATTGTGGGATTTGAATCCTGATGTGCTTTATAGCAGACTTGGTGAAAATTTGGCCAAGTGGATGAAGACTCTGGAGGACATCAAGTGAGTTCTCTTCTTTGTTTATTTTCCCAGAAATTTTGTTTCTTATCTGGTTTATAACATAATCTTTTGTGGGTTTGTTTGTAGTTGTTAATGCTTTTGGAAGAAGTAGGTTCCAGTAAAAAGTATTATTAGACATATCTGGTTTTTAGAATATTAACATGATTCTTTTTAAGACTACCTCTTTTGTGGAACTTTTCAAAATTCATCTTCCTGAGATTACATGATTTCCTGGCTTTTCAGTTTTTTAGGTTTATTTAATGTTTGAAGTGAAGATTGTATCATTTTATTTTCTTGGTATTTTTTCATGAGGTAAGATTTTTTAAGTTATGGTACATGGTATGAGGAATGAATTAAAACGTTTTGGGTTTTTTTTCCAGATCATCTCGCAAGACTTTCGACACTTCTGAAACTCAAAAAGAAATTGGACCTCTCATTGTGCAATTTGCAAAGGTATGACAGTCCTCTTTCGTTTGGCTTCCAAATTTTGGAAACTTTTTTTGTTTGTTTTGAGAACCTTTTTTCCCCTTTATTTTTCAGTTTTATTGGATATTTGAAGAAAGAACAGATACAGCAAAGAAACTAGATGGTGGATTTTTGTTTGTTTTATAAAGTGTACAGTTATTTTTACATTGCTTTAATCAATCCCCTGGAAAGTATTGAAGATAAATAAAGTAGTATTGATATCAGTCTATCTTAATTCAGATTTAATAGGCCTAACTATAAATGTTTTATGAAGACCGTTTATTTTCATGTTAGCCCAGATTTAGCATATGAGTATCAAACAAAATTAGATGAAGGGGGGGGGGGGGGACAAAAAGAACACCCATGCATTTTTGTAACTTTCCTCTGATTTAATATTTGGCTATTTAAAGATTTTGTCCATTTGTTTTGTAAATAGGGTATAAAATTATTTTCTTTTTTACCTTTTTTTTGTCTTATCAAGAAAGTTGTAGTGAGGATATTTTGTTACTCTTCTATTCTCGTAATATGAAGAGCTGAAAGGATAAGTGTTAATGGGTTGTTTTTTTTGTTTTCTTTTTTAAATAATTATTCAATTTTAAGAAATGATACGATGCAGGTATTTCTTCAATTACTTCTTTTTCTTTAATGGACAGGTCCAATCTAAAGTTTCTCTGAAATATGATTCATGGCATAAAGAAGTTTTGAGCAAGTTTGGCTCTTTGCTGGGCAATGAAATGTCTGAATTCCATGCACAAGTGTCCAAGGTAAGAATTTCAAATATTATTACTTTTGATAACGTTAACTCATATGGTGTTTTTTTTTGTTTTTTTTTAATGTATTGATTTAGTTAAAGTTGTATCTAAATATACCCCTGTTATCATGGTTCACTAGATTATAGATGCAAAATTACGGGAGTCCATGAGGACTATAACAGTCTGTCTGAAATCTACACCGACACCGTGGCTCCCCACCCTGATCGCCATCCCCCTGCCTCATTTATGGAGAGAAGAAGCCAATCAAAAAGCAATTAAAAGAATAAAAACCGCACCAGACAACATCTCTCTGATACGAATCTTTAAGGATGCTTCAAATACATCAAGACTTTGATCAAGAAAACCATTTTATCAGTCAGAACAAGCCAAATACGATCTAAATGATCAGTGGAAAAGAGAGTGGGAAAATGACTCTCCTCAAGGTGGCCAACTGATCGATGATCCAACCTCCAGGCTTCCAGGCTGTGACACGGAAAGAAAATACTGGGTCAGCTTAAACCGATTATTGACTGGGCATGCCAGAACAGCACATAATATGCGTAGATGGCAGCTGAGAGATTCGCCAGTTTGCTCTCGATGTCACGAAAAAGCAGAGACCACCAACACATAGTTTTGCAATGCCCTGCAACAAGACTACCTGAAGGTTTTAAAACAGTCATAAAGTGCAGCGAAGAATTTAAAAAATGGATTGACCACTTCGATCTAGAGATGTAGCCACACCACACTACTACTAGATTATTTCCAGACACCCCCCAAAATATAATTCTTAAGCTCTATAAGGGAAATCATTCAATAGTTTCACTTGTATTGAATTTAATTTTCAAAGAAGTTAACCATTGTTCTTTTATTCTGTGGGCTAATCTATATGATTGTGAAAATCAACCCCTTGCCTTTCTTTTTTATGCAGATTTTTTAAGTTTCCATCATCCACTTATTTCTGTGTATTCTCTCTCAGTCCCGAACAGATCTGGAGTCACAGTCTATTGACACAGCTGATACATCAGAAGCTGTGGGTCTGATCACTCATGTACAAACTCTCAAACGGAAAGTTAAAAACTGGGAGAAGAACGTTGACGTAAGTACAAGGAGGAGAATTCCATATGAGACTTCTATAGAAGATGGTATTTTTACTATTATTATTATTATTATTATTAATATTTTTATTTTTATTTTTAAGTATTGTTTTGACTATCCTCTTACAGCTTTATGGTTTTTGCATCATTATTGATCATTAATCTTATTTTTCTTCCAATCTTGCAATTTTCTACAGATGTATAAAGAGGGACAGCGCATCCTGGAACGCCAGCGTTTCCAGTTCCCATCACAGTGGTTGTACATTGACAACATAGAGGGAGAATGGGGAGCTTTCAATGACATCATGAAACGCAAAGATTCTTCCATCCAAACCCGTGTTGCCAGTCTGCAGATGAAAATAGCTTCCGAAGACACGATAGTTGAAAACAAGACACTCTCTTTACTTCAGGACTGGGAGAAGGAGAAACCTGTTACAGTAAGAATTTTCTGTTAAGTTTTTTTTCATCTCTTTTGTCTCCAATTTGTGTCATGTCATCTCTTCCCTCATTAGTGTTAAATTAAATCGATCATTGTCTTGTTTTTGTTGTTTTTGTTTTCTTTTTTCCCCTTTTTCTTTTTAGCCTTTAGTTTAAACTTCCTCGTCTACTTGACCATTTGTTTGATGAAGTTTTTGTGATAGATTTGACATGTTTACCAAATGTTATCTTTCCATAGGGAGAGATGAGACCAGATCAAGCTTTGAAGGCGCTGACAATCTTTGAAGGGAAATTCACTAGGCTGAAGGAAGAGAGAGACAATGTAGTCAAAGCCAAGGAGGCTTTGGAATTAGCTGAACCGGGTGAGAAAGGATTTTTAATTATTTTCTCTTCAAATTTGTGAAAATGTGGAACAAAAAGATGATTATTTGTGGGTTGCTTTTTTTAAAATTATAATTTTTTGCCTAATTGTTCTGCTTGTTCAACTTCTTTCAGTCTTTGTTATTTCCGTTATAATTTGGTGTTTTTTTTCATCAGTTTTGAGAGAGAGAGATAGAAAGTGGAGCTGAAATCTGTTTTATAAATTGTTGTTTTAATTTGTGTTATTAGTTGTTAATACTCACTGTCCAATGGGGTTACATACATACTATCATTTTTTGGGGCCATTGAGTTGTTTCTTCATTGAGTCTGCTTTCGAGTCTTGATTTATAATGTTTATCCATGTTTGAGCGCTCTGAACTTGATATATTTCGGGGTGGGGCGCTATACAAGAACTGTTTATTATTTATTTTTTAATTTTATTTTTTTTAAATTTTTATTATTATTATTATTATTAATTTTTGTTAGTGGATAGTTGGTGTGCACTGCTGATAGGTTCTTTTTCTTTCTTCTCATTCTTTCACATGCCTTTCATTACTCACTAATTCATCGTAAGTCAGGCCAAGATCATTGCATGCTATGAATTTCTATGAGACAAAGAGCCTGCCTTAAATTTTGCAACTGGCGCATCGTGGTTTTTATTTATTTATTTTTTTTTTTTTAATTTTGTGCTTTGTACAGGACAAGTCAGTCCAAGTCATGAGCGCATGCAAGTTGGTCTAGAAGAACTGCAAGACCTGAAAGGTGTATGGCAAGAGCTTGCCAAGATCTGGGAACAGATTGATGATCTGAAGGAGAAACCATGGCTGTCTGTAGCTCCAAGAAAGGTAGGGGTAGACCAGTATGTGTTCCTGAATCTTTTATTGTTGAAATTATTTGCTTTTGTAATGAATAAACTTAGAATTATAAAGTATTCTTATAATCAATATTATTGAGCAAAATTTTGTGTAATATTGTTATTTATATTTTTCTATTTATAGTTGCGACAGTCCTTAGATGGCCTTCTCAATCAAATGAAAGAGCTGCCGGCTCGTCTCCGAGCTTACTCATCCTTTGAGCATGTCAAGAAGCAGCTGCAGTCATATGCCAAGGTAATTTTTTATCTTTTCCTTTCTAATTTTTATCTTAAGATTTTTGTACATAAATGAGGAAATTAATATTTTTGTTGTTGCACTTGTTAATCTTCATTTGGGCTTTATGATATTTTTAAAATTATAGAAATGCATAACCCAGAGTGGCGCATTGACCAATGAGGAAATCTACTGGGATGGGGTTATCTACAAATAATCTCATGTGTGTTGTTTAAAAAACAAATAAACAGAACTTTCTGACTGCGATAGGTTTCTCCTTCTCATCAGTCATCATCGTATTGTGTTTTCAGCATTACAGTTTTGCTTCATAGTGAATAATTGTTTCTTTTTTCCTGTTTTATGGACAGGTAATTCAGCTAGTGTACATATATTTTCATACATTTCAATTTGATATATGATTACATTTCATGTATAAATAGTTACGGGCAAGCTCAAGACTAAACTCTGCCTTACCAAAACTTGAATAAAATCCTAATGATGTTAACTTTACTTGCTCTAATTTGCTGCTTGTGATTCTCCAGGCCAATGTTTTGATTGTTGAACTCAAGTCTGAAGCCCTGAAGGAACGTCATTGGAAGCAGTTGATGAAGAGATTGCATGTCAACTGGGTACTGTCTGAACTGACTTTGGGTCACATCTGGAATGTTGACCTTTTGAGGAATGAACCCACCATCCGTGATATCATCAGTGTTGCTCAGGGAGAAATGGCTTTGGAAGAGTTCTTGAAGCAGGTATTTCCTCTTCCTTCTTTGAGCTGGAGCTATTGTCTCTATGTCAAGTAAAAGCTTGATTATTGTTCTAAAGAAATTTTATTAAAACCATTCCTTTCTCAGTACATATTATTTTGTTTTAAAAGTATTCGAAAAGAAAATTGAGCACAAACGTCATGAACGAAGAATTAAAATGGATAGCAACAACAACTGCTAAAACTGTGTTTAAAAAAGAAAGATTAGCAATGAGAGAATATTTAAAGATGTAAAAGTTTTAAGTTTTTTATTCTACATATCAAATGTTTTAGACTTAACGATAGTGTTATGTTTTTATCACTCTCCTAAATGTGATGAAATATTACAGGTCAGTGAAGTTTGGAGAAGCTATGAGTTGGAGATGGTCAACTATCAGAACAAATGCCGCCTTATCCGTGGATGGGATGACCTCTTTACAAAAGTGAAAGAACACATCAACAGTGTCACTGCTATGAAACTGTCTCCCTACTACAAGGTTTGACTCTCTTTTATTCTTGTTTAGCTTAGCGTCTCATGTTTTATAAGTGCGGATATAAATTTTGTCATGAGCATACAGACGCGTTGGAAATAGTTAACTCAAAATTTGATGTTTGCTTTTCTATCTTGACATCTTTAACTTGATTGTTTGTTTTGTTTGAATAATGCCTTGATTAGATTAACAAAATGTTATCTTTCATTTTTCTTGCCCTCTTTTCTTCTTTTAATTATTTTTTTTTAATGTGTTATAAATTTACGTGTATAATTAAATACGTGAAGGCAGTTGTTAGACTCATAAAACTGCCCCCACAAGGCAGTCATACACTACAGTTTTCTTTACTATAACCCATGATTATAATGTTAATTCTATCAAAGTAAACTGACCTCTCTTTTTCTTTTTCTTTTTCTTTCAGCAATTTGAGGAAGATGCTCTGTCCTGGGAGGATAAACTGAACCGCATAAATTCACTGTTTGATGTCTGGATTGATGTCCAGAGGCGATGGGTTTACCTGGAAGGTATCTTCACTGGAAGTGCTGACATAAAGCATCTGCTGCAAGTGGAAACTTCAAGATTTCAAGGGTAAGCTTGTTTTGTTAGAGATTTTAACAACATACGAGTTGTGTTTAATATTATTGTCTTTATAGACATGGACTTTTAAGTTGATCATACTTCTATGATGGAATGGTTTGTAATTAGATTTATAGTTACAAGCACACTCAGTTGAGTAATTAGCGTTTAGCACTTATTGTATTACAAATTAATTTTGTGTTTTCTACTTATGTGCTTACATTTGTCCTTGTTAGAAGGTATGTTTTCATCTACCATTCTAAACCTGGCCTTGACATCTGTATTCCAAATATCGATGCATGTCTGCCAGACTATTTAAACTAATCTAAGATCTTACAGCATGTTTTTTATATAAGTAATGAAATTTGCAAGATTATTTTTTAGTTCATTCCACATGCATTCATGATTTCAATGTACCTCTTGATGCAAGGTGGTGTAGAAATTTACCACTTTTCAGGGCCAATACATTCTAGTTTTCTGGGGGTTTTTGTTTAAGTACAAGTAACTCACAATTTAATAACACTCTTTCTCTCTTTTCTTTTATATTAACCTTCAGTGTGAGCACCGAGTTTCTTGGTCTCATGAAAAAAGTGACCAAATCTCCTCTGGTGATGGATGTCTTGAACATCGCCAATGTTCAGCGCCAACTTGAAAGATTAGCAGATTTGCTGGGCAAGATTCAGAAGGCTCTTGGAGAATACCTTGAAAGAGAGAGAGCCTCATTCCCCAGGTCAGCAAATGAAAATGCTTTACAATGACTCAAAAATTTTCAGTTGATTAATTAAACCTGAAATTAAGTTATCTTTTTTTTTTATATCTGGATTTCAATTCAAGGGAGGGACTATGTATGATTTGAGCAACTTCATTTTTCTTGTTGTGTTTGTTTTTGTATTTCTTCGTTGCCGTCTTCTCCTTTCCTGTTACTACTGATTTTTTGCTGTTGTGGAAAAACAAAACAACATACTCTCCTTTTTCAAAAATTAAAAAAAGCTGTCATGACACATTTCAAATATTCTTTTGAACTTGCTAATAGCCTGGTATTTACATCCAATTTATAGGGAAATGTTTTAGCCTAGTTTAGGAAAAGGGTACAGTTTGTGTTTCATGTAAGTAATATAATGAGAAGTCATCATCATGTTTTGCTTTGCTATTCCTTCATAAATTGCCCATTAGGTTCTACTTTGTGGGAGATGAAGATCTTCTCGAAATCATTGGCAACAGCAAGAACATTCCTAGGTTACAGAAGCATTTCAAGAAGATGTTTGCAGGTGTTTCTTCCATCATTTTGAATGAAGATGACTCTCAGGTCTTGGGCCTGGCATCCAAAGAGGGAGAAGAGGTTTGTTGACCATTTTCATATATACAAGTAGAGTGGTGTAACGTCAGTACGGCTACCCAAGGACAAGAAGTAGAGGTCATGTAAAAAGAAGTCTATTTATCTCAATAAATTATCATATGACGTTGGAAAATATCTAAAAATAGCCCATCATATTAAATATGACCCGTTTGTATAAACTATGCATTTGATTAGTTGATGCAAAGGAATGTCCCACATTTCCTTTATAACATCAACATAGCCACTGTAACATCAGCTTATCTACAATTAACAGCACATCAACCGCCCACTATAAGACAAAATATGATCACAAAAGATTCTTTTTAGTTATTGTATGGAACAAACAACATTTATTTTTTTATTGAAATGTGAGCTTTTATTGAAATAAAGAGAATTTTAACAGACTCATCAGGCAGAACAGACCAGCTGTACTGATGTTATAGCCGTGTTGACATAACACCACTCTAGTTGAATGTGATACTGTATTCTTTGCAAACCACATTATTCTTTCCTTTTCAACAACTCCACATATTTTTCACAGCTTTGAGTGATTTATTTTTTACTGGCTAGTTCCCTGCTGCACTTATGGGCATAAAAAGTTTCAAAGTATTTATTTATTTTCAACAGCAATGATTCATTGTTTAAATCTTACTGTGTGCCAATTTACAGTTTTAACTTTTAGATTAACTTATTTTGATTTTTGTCTCTTGATTTGTGTTGCCTATTCTTTACATTGTGTTTTGATTTAAGATTTTAAAACGGGCATGTATGGCCAAAGATCTAATAAGAAAGAGTAGTTATACGTGTTCCTTTTCATTTTCCTGACATAAACAAGATTGTTGTATATAACTGCAGTTACATTTCATTTGTCTTTGTGTAGGTGACCTTTGCAACCCCAGTTTCCATTGCTATCCACCCTAAAATCAATGAATGGTTGACCCTGGTGGAAAGAGAAATGAGAGTGACTTTGGCCAAGCTTCTAGTTACTTCAATCCAGGACGTGGCATCTTTCAAGTCTGGCAATGTAGAACCAGCTAAGTACATGGAGTGGGTCGATAAATATCAGGTAAGGTCATTCAGTCAATAGTCAAATTTGCCTTGTAACTATAATTGTAATTTTTATTTAAGGGCATAGAAGTTTTAATTTACTACAGTTAATTATTTTTCTAATTTTATTGATAGCTTCTTGTTACATCCTTTAATAGGTGTATGATGTTAAATACTTATGAAAGTTTTCATAAGATTTAAAGGATTAGTCGGGGAGCACCCATATTAGATTCTTATTCTTTCTCATCAGTTTGTTTTACCTCTATGTTCTTACATTTTTGCTTATATCAGATAACGATTATAACTTGAATGTTTTTATTTTTATTTGTTGCTCTCATCAAGTGAAACAAAATCAATCATGGAAATGGGAGATAAGATGACATGGGAAGTTGAATTTTAGAAAAATAAATTTCAAATTTGTAAGTTCATGGTACTCTATATTCAATGTGTCCTGTTTAGGTCACTCAGCACCATAGTATGAATTGCATTGCTTTCATTCATTATCCCATTCTTATTTGTTGTATTCTTATGTTTAGGCTCAGTTGGTGATTCTGGCAGTCCAAATTTCTTGGTCAGAGAGTATGGAATCTGCTCTGGATACTGCTGCAAACAAAGGAGGAGATATAACAGCAGTCAAAAGTGTTTTGGCCACTGTTGAATCAACTCTCACTGTTCTTGCCGACTCTGTCCTCATGGAGCAGCCCCAGTTCGCCGTAAAAAGCTTGAAAGTTTAGTGAGTAACTTTATGTAATGATGACATCCGCCTTTCTTCTCTCTATGCAGAAAATACGTGGATAAGATGTAGTTACAAGACAGGGAACGCACATGTAACTTCGCAGGTGGATTCAGACACGTGATAAAATATCATTAAGTACACCCTGGCATTGGTAGCCTAGCGCTACTAGGCTGTGACTTTCAATCATGAAGTTTCGGGTTTGAATCCTAGCATGCATATCTCCACTGGATCCAGGTGCAAATGGGTACCAGCAGAAGCTGGACAGTAACACCTGTGACTTGTGTCCTGTCCAAGATATGGATTTATTATCACCTGTCCTCTTCATGCTATATAAACTGTTATATGCTCCAGCTCTATCGGCTGTAATGGCTTTCAATGACTTTTTTTTTGGGGGGGGGGGGGTCTTTACTGCACCTTCAATGCTCATTTACCATTTTTCACCAACTCTTCATTTTCTTATTGGAAGAAGGGTCATGAAGAATGACCACATTTCTATACTTATCTGTAATTCATGTAGTCTTCAAATCTGCTCTGTGGCATTTTTTTCACATCTTTGTCATGCTGTTTTTTTTTCGTTGTATTACCAGTAAGTTGGCTGGTTATCAAAAGTATATTAAATCTCATTACTTTCATCGTGTTAGAAACCTAGAAATTGAAATTTTTGAGTCAACATTTGTTAGAGGGAAAATAATGAGGCGTTGAATGAGAGATGTCTTTAGTTATCTTCATGTCACCTTGTTTTGATATTTTGATAAATTATATTTTACCTTTTCACAATTTTGTCTAGATCACCGAGTTGGTTCATCAGCGAGATGTGACAAGAACAATGATCAAAACCGGTGTGGCCTCCCCAAATCCTTTGATTGGCTTTCCCAAATGAGGTTCTATTTTGATCCCAAAAACACTGATGTCCTTCAACAGCTGTCCATTCAGGTATGATTTATCACTTTTACTAGAATCAGCCAAATTGAAGGATGTTTCAACATACTCTCTTTTCATAATTTAATTATTGCAATTTACTCAGAATCACTGAACAGTGGAATTTGGAAGGATCATGTAACATAATTTTTTTTTTTTTTTTTTTTTTTAAAGAAGAGAGAAAAAGGGGGGTGTAATTGTACTTAGCCATAAGATTCAAAACATACAAGCTTGTAGAGATGGACTTATGGATGAAACATATTATGGCACAACAATGAGCATTGCAGTTAATTAAAGCAATATAAATCCGTTTATCTGTCTATCCATTCATCTATTTAGCTATCTACCTAATATCTTTTGTAAGTATGACGTCAGTGTACAAAACATATCGTAAAATGTTATTTTTGTATACTTGTTAAAGGATGCTATGATTCTCATGCAACAATTAATTTATTAAGATCTGTTATGCTAAGTCCAAATGCATGATATGATCATCTTCTCTTTATTTGTTAACAACAGATGGCAAACGCTAAATTCAATTATGGCTTTGAGTATTTGGGAGTCCAAGACAAATTGGTTCAAACACCACTCACAGATCGCTGCTATCTGGCCATGACGCAAGCCCTAGAAGCAAGGCTAGGAGGGTCACCCTTTGGTAGGCTTCACATACATATTTGCATTGTGATCACTAACTGACAATGGTCGGATTGCAATTGTACTTTTAGGTTACTTATTAAGTTAAATCATTTCATGTAAAAATTATTCCTTTGTAAATAGTTGTTGCTGTAAAAAATAATTCTGATTTTGATTTACTTTTTCCTGTCCTTTTTTAGGCCCTGCTGGCACAGGAAAAACAGAATCAGTCAAAAGCGTTGGGTAATCAGCTGGGTCGCTTTGTGCTTGTTTTCAATTGTGATGAAACTTTTGATTTCCAGGTAAAAATCTTTTCTTGTCTTGTCAAGTCCTTAAATTGATGTTTTATATTTTCAATCTTAAAAAATTTCTTTGTATACATGTATGTAAGGATGTATGTGATTGTATTAAGTTATGCATTTTTCATATTCATTGCCTCAAATCTTTGTTCACTGAATATCTCATTGATCCACTTCTAATTAGTAATTAAATTGTGTTCATGATGACTTCATAAGCAAAAGAAAGGAATAGTTTCAAATTACAAAGTGATACTGTTTTATCTTCATAATGCAAGCATGGCAAACAGAAGGCAAGTTGAGTAATATTTATTTCCCCCTTCATATTTTCTCAAAGTAAGTTAATTTGTTTGCTGTCTTTCAGGCCATGGGAAGAATCTTTGTTGGTCTGTGTCAGGTGGGCGCCTGGGGGTGCTTTGACGAATTCAATCGACTGGAGGAGCGCATGCTGTCCGCTGTCTCTCAACAAATCCAAACCATCCAGGAAGCCTTGAAAGACCTTGCCAGTCCTGACAAGAAAGATAAGGGTGAGAGGAATTATCTTGTATTCTGGGTTTTTTTGGTGTGTTTTTTTTTTTTTTTTTTGATGAATATTTATTGATCTATTTTGCGATCAATTTATTCATTTGTGTAACTCATGTAACCTTTAGGGCATGCATTGAAGGTGGAGGAGGAGTGGATCATGTGTTTGTATATGTGTCAGTTTGAAAAAAAAAATCTGTTTTTTCTTCCTTTTTCTTTTTGTGATTTCTAACTAATGTTCAGTTTTTGTTTAACGTTAGTTCGTGAAAATTTAGCTTTTACGCTATTTTCCGTCCTCCCGTTCAGATATTATTTCGAATGACTAAGGGTATAAGAATTTTGTTTTTACATGGTTTCATGTTAAAATGATAGCATACGAAGAGCAGTGGATAAAATAATCGACAAGGGCACAATAAGGTATACTCATTCTCGCTATATATTTTATTCTTTTGGGCGTGAAATTTATATAACTTTTTCCTTTACGAAGAATTAACTAATGTAAGTAGCTTATCAGCTGTGCCTGTTATTACCTATACGTGTACATTTTTCCTCCAGTGACTGGCCCAATTGTAGTTGAACTGATTGGAAAGACTGTGAAGGTGAATCCACGACATGGCCGTTTTCATCACCATGAATCCTGGCTATGCTGGCCGATCCAACCTGCCAGACAACTTGAAGAAGCTGTTCCGCTCTCTGGCCATGACTCAGCCTAACCGCCAACTTATTGCCCAAGTTATGTTGTACTCTCAAGGCTTCAGACAAGCTGAAAGGCTGGCCAGCAAGATTGTCCCATTCTTCAAGTAAGAGTGACCTGAATTTCAGAGTTAGATAGTCATATGATCTTATGATTAAAAGGTGTTGTAGAGAAACCGTTGTGTTGTAAGTTTGTAATCATCCACGACACTCGTTAAAAACCCCATAACTGGCCCAGGTGGGTTTTTTGTCGTAACGTTGTACTCTTAGGATATGTACTTCACTCTTCCCAGGCAGTTGAGGGGGACTGTAGTCCAGAGGCAAGGTGTCGGCCTCTCAGCAAAAGGTAGTGGGTTCGAGCCCCGCCAACAGTTGATGATTTTCTCGAGTTTTTCAGAAAATCTCTCCGTCCGGGCAGGTGGATCAACACGTAGTCCCATCAGAGACAGACGATAAAAGGAGGCCCCGTGTACTGATCACGGTACTCTCACGCACTTTAAAGATCCCTTGGCTCTTTGCAGGGCAGCACAGGCAAAATTAAAAATCCTACAAAAAAAACCCAAGATCACCTTCATTGTGAATGTGGGTAAATCAAATAATCAAGCAATCAACCAGGGAGTAGAAGGACTTTGAATAAAATGGCCTGCTTAGGGATAAATGATGTACAATTGGTGAGCCTACACTTGTGCAGGGATACAGACTATAAATCCATCTTTTTAAAAATCATTTTTTTGAAATGATAATAATATCTAAATCTTGTTAGAATATGTTATTTGTGTTTGAGATTTAATGTTTTAGACTTTTATTGCTTCATTAACACTTTGAAACAAGAAATGATTGTTTATTCATTAAAAAATCTATAACGTGTTGCAGGTGACCGTTTCAATTTAAATTTTAAGAATAGATATCTTTGTAATTTCCAATGCTTGGGTTCGAGCCCCGCCAACGGTTGATAATTTTTCTCAAGTTTTTAAAAAAAAAATCCCCCGTCCGGGTAGGTGGATCAACACGTAGTCCCATCGGCGACAGACATTTGTTTGTTTACCGAAGGATGGACTTTTTTGTCTGAATTTTAAGCATTCACAATAAATTTCTTTTAATATAAAGTGATTGATATTATTATTTTCAGACTTTGTGATGAGCAGTTGTCAGCCCAATCACATTATGACTTTGGCCTGAGAGCGCTCAAGAGCGTCTTGATTAGTGCTGGAAATGTGAAGAGGGATCGCATTAAAATGGTCAAGGATGGCTTGATTGAAAGAGGAGAACCTGTTGATGAAACATCCATTGCAGAAAATATACCTGAACAGGAGGTAAGGAATAGCTTGATCCGTGCAATTACTCTGTCTGAAGATCATAGTTCTGACCCTGGTAACTTTTGTTTTTATTAGGTGAAATGGAATGAATTTTCCTTAAGTAGATTATTGGATTCTATTGAAATTTCTTTCTTTCTTTTATATCAGTTCCTATTCTACCTTCCAGTATATGGGTTTATTGAAATATGACTTTTATTCTTTTTTTCATTTTAACATTCTAATGTCTATTTAGCCTGTATGATAAGTTAACATATGAAGTAGTGTAAATTGAAACTTCTCTAATTATAGACTTGACTTTTCAATGCAGATTCTGATTCAGAGTGTCATGGAAACTATGGTACCAAAACTGGTGGCTGAAGATATTCCATTGCTACACAGTCTGCTTAGTGACGTGTTTCCAGGTGTGGCATATTCTCCTGCTAAAATGCTTGCTCTGCGCACTGAAATCAAGAAAGTCTGCAAAGAGATGTACTTGGTGTACGGAGAGGGAGACGAGATGGGATACCAATGGGTGGAGAAGGTAATGACTTCTTTCTGAAGATTATTTTAGGAGGTCAGAATTCACTTTGATTTATCTTTTGCCATCAATTTTGCTGTTCTACGTGATTTGGATATTAGTTCCTTCTTTCCGTCATCACTCCTTGCACAATTATGGCAATTGTAAAGAGAGAGGTGTAAGAAGAGAGGTACCGGTACGGAAATCAATGCATTGTCTGAGGCAACTATCTAGGGCCTTCTCCAATGAACCCAACCTTAAAAGTTTGAGCATGTTTCATTTATTAGACAACCGAAACAATTTTTTGTTAAATACTACCTTTGGCATGTTCAAAATGAAATAAGGTATTGAGTTTTGGTTTAAAAAAGAAGAAATCAATGAATTGTCTGAAGTCTTTCTCTAGGATCTTCTCACTGAATCCATGCACAAAATTTTGAATATGTTTCATTTATTAGATTGATGAAACAAATTTTATCAACCACTACCTTTAGCAAGTTAACTAGTAAATAAGATACTCGGTTTTAGTATAAAGCTTATTCTTCTTAATCGCTCTCTGAACTTAGGTTGGTTACACATCAAATAAGTTCAGGCGTTGCTTTAACGCATTGTTCAATTTATCACCATCATATCTACAAGAGCCCATTAGCTGATACCATCCAAATAGAGTCAAATGTTATCAGATTCTCTTTTATTGACTTTTCTTAGTTATAAGTCAACTCTTTCAAAAAAATCTTTTTGATTGCTGCATCTAAACTATGGAGGATTGCTGCATCTAAACTATGGAATGAGTTAAAATCTTTTAAAACAAAGTCCTGTACCTCTTAGACACTTTTAGAAAAAGTGTTAAGAAAATTGTTTTGCAAAGCTTTTTAAAACCATTTAATTTGCTTCATGCATTTTTCTCCAATGTATTTTACATCTTTGTCTTACATGAGTTGCCTTTTACATCATGTCCTATCTATTTTTTCCATTAGTTATTCATTAGTTGTCAGTATGTATGGGCTTTGTATGAACAGTGTAAATGCCTTTTGATATTGTAAAGTGTTGTTGAGTACCTTGAGTGGATGGATGATTAGGCGCTATACAAATTAGTTATGATTGTTATTATTTTCATCAGTGATATGAATATTTTTATTATTATTATTATTATCATCATCATCATCATTATTATTAATGTTATTATTATTATTGTTTTTATTATATAATGTTTTCTTTACTCAGGTTCTTCAATTGTACCAAATCACCCAACTACACCACGGTCTCATGATGGTAGGCCCCAGTGGCAGTGGCAAGTCAACTGCTTGGCATGTTCTTCTCAAGTCTCTGGAAAGACTGGAGGGATCTGAAGGTGTTGCCCATGTTATTGATCCAAAGGTAATACTCCAAAAAGCTCACATCCCCATTCTTCCATCTCTATTATTATTTTCTTTTACTCTCAGATGTATTCAGTTGGGATCAACAGCTATTGTGACCATAATGTTGTACTTCAATTTTAAGCCTAGTAAAGCCAGAACTATTGCCCATTGCCTGTCATCTTGTGAAAAAGATGAAGTGCTTTTTTTCCGGTTTATAAAATGGAGATAGTGCTGAAATCTCGTTTGAAGACCGACTACTTCTCCAACACAATTAGATGAATTTTATTGAATTGCTTGCTTTTACTGAATTGACTGATACTATTTTTTATTGATGCATCTGTTTTATGTAAAATGTTTTAGCGATAGCATGCCACGTCTGTGTAATCATTTTGCTTGTAATGCGCCTTGAGCTCTTCTGAGGGAAGGCGCAATATAAATATTCTTCTTATCTTCTTATAGTTGCAAGAATTTGTAGATGCAGAATCATGCCAGGCCACGATGAAATTATCCTATTATTGTTTGCATGAAGATTTATGTTTCAGAAATATATATCATTCACAACCTTTTGAAAAAAAACAAAAATTCTTTGTTTTATTTTATCCATATAGTCAATCTCGAAAGAAATATTGTATGGAAACCTTGATCCAAACACCCGTGAATGGACTGATGGTCTTTTTACCCATATTCTCAGGAAGTAAGATAATTTTAACCCTACCTTTGACATTTTTGGGATAACGTTTTGTGAATTGTTTTTTATGTATATATATTGGGTTTTTTTTAAGTGTATAGTCTTAATACAAAAATATCAGATGTTTAGGATGTTCCCCATAAAGAAATTGCATTGCATATATATATTTATAGATTTGTTTTTGACTTCTAGGTATGGGCAAACATATAGCAAAGTTCACACGTACCCCTACATAAACATCTTCACATATGTGTATAAGATACATAATACATATTTTGCATGTTATATGATGATATATCAAAGGCTTTGAAAGTATTTCAAGACGTCCCTGAATCTAAAATTTTGTTTTGTGATATTTTAGCAAAGGAGAAAAGTATATACTTAACGTACAAAAATCCTTTTGATTGTAGTATTCTGTTGGTATTATGACAAGATATATAGTATCAGAAATAAATTGATAATATCACTTTTTTACCTAAGGCCTTTTAGACTCTGATCACTGAAATTCTATAACACACTATTTTACTTGTACATTATTTGCTCCTTGTTTAGAGTGATTTCTCCCTTACTCATTCATTTCACATTTAATGTATATGCACAACAGAATCATTGACAATGTGCGAGGAGAACTGGGCAAACGCCAGTGGATCATCTTTGATGGAGATGTAGATCCTGAATGGGTAGAGAATCTTAACTCTGTGTTGGATGACAACAAACTTCTCACCTTGCCAAACGGAGAGCGTCTGGGAATCCTCCAAATGTAAGTGAGGTCTTTATTTATGAATGCAAATATTTCTGTCATCTTCTCCTGCTGCTGCTCCCATTTCTCCCCTTTCCCTCATCTTCTCTTTCTGGAGGTGGTATTTGACATATAAATGTTAGTAATAGTAGTTTTAGGTTGAGAGGAGGGTTTGTGGGAGGAAAGGTAGCAGTGATAATGTAAGTGTCAGCTGAAGTTTGAGGAAATGACAACTTGCATTTATAGGTTGTTTTGATATTTGAATTAGTCATTTTCACTGTCAATGACAATACCCATCACTTTGACGTAAAAAGAATTTTTTTTTTTTTAAAGAAGTAAAAACTGTCAAGTAGTACTGAAAGTACAAATGAATTTAATACAATTCCTTAATGCACTTGTTTTTTGTATATTTTATTGTGAAATTACAAATTCTCTATCCATAAAACTCCTCAGGTGCGTATCATGTTTGAGGTTCAAGATTTGAAATATGCTACATTGGCTACTGTCAGTCGCTGTGGTATGGTGTGGTTTAGTGAAGATGTACTGTCAACAGAAATGGTCTTTGAAAACTACTTGGACCAGTTACGGCATGTACCTTTGGAGGAGAGTGAAGAAGATTTCAGACACAACCGCAACGTAGGAGGAGAGGCCAAAGAAGATGATGTTTCTCCCACATTACAGGTACACTGTCAAATTAAAGAAAATTGTGATTCCCTTCATGTAGTTTAGAGAAGATTATACAAATAGGCCCTTTTTAAACTTTCACACTGCCTGTCTTGCGCATGTTTTTTCTCTATCAATTTTCCCAAGATTATTATTATCATCATCATTATTATACAAGCATGCCCATAGACAATGATGATTTATGATTACTCTTTTACCACATTATTCTTTATTTTTTCAACGATGAACTACATAATAGGTTATCAGGTGCAGGGTGATACCAAATACCGGTACAGTATTCGATTCTTAAGTTAGGCAAGTTTTTCATTGCTTCATCTCCGGAAAGGAAGGAATGAGTAAAAAATAACAATAAAAAGTTTTGTGGATCGCAAGCAAAACAATTTTTTCCAATCAATTAGGACACTGACTTACCCCAAGAGTTGACTCGCTAAGAACCTAAAACAGGCTATTTGAAATCTACATGCGAAATATTGAGGTTGTGAGTTCAATGGTTCCTAAGTTTAAAGCGATCAAAGTTTGAGATGTACAGTTTTATATATATATAGATTATTATTATTATTACTATTATTATTATAGTGCATAGATCCTTCTTCAAGATTGTTTATTGTGAATTTAGTCCTGTCATATGTTTCAACATTTTCTTGCATTACAGATCCAAAGAGATGTTGTTGCAATTCTTTCTCCCCACTTTGCATTGGGAGGTTTAGTCAACCGCTGCCTTGAGTATGCAAGCACTCTTGATCACATCATGGACTTTACCAGACTCAGAGCATTGACCTCTCTCTTTTCCATGTTGAACCAGGGCGTTCGAAACATCCTTACCTACAACCATACCCATGATTTTGGAATGGAGGTAATGCTAGACACATCACTATCAATTTTGAGTGGGACTGCACAATGTGTTAAAAGCATATCACTATTGCTTTGATAATAACATGTATACTTATGCTTCGAATAATTTTGAAAATGCAAATAGAAATCTAGTTTTTAAGAATGTAGGAAATTAAGTGGATTATAAAACATCTGACATATAGTGAGAAAATAATATAAATACCATGATATGAAGCTTATTTGTTAAACGTTTTATTTACAGCAAGACAAAATGGAGCAGTTCATGACAAAATACCTGGTGTACAGTTTGCTGTGGTCCATGTCAGGAGACAGTCGCATGAAAGTCAGAATGGACTTGGGCGACTTCATCCGTAGCATCACAACAATCCCACTGCCACCAAACACAAGTGCTCCAATCATTGACTACGAGGTATAACTTTAGTCAATAGATCTTGGTTGCCTTTCAGTGATGTGTAAATTCTTTTAAGTTTTCCTCCTTTTTTAAAGAAACCTGTAACATTTTTACATTATAAGAACATTCTCAAATGACAATCATGATGTTATGGCTGGGTTTGTTGAATTGTTTTCATTAAAATTACCTATTGAGCATGTTAAAAATATGCTTTTTACTAAACAAATACAATGATTTCTTACTTTAAATCTTGTAAAGAAACTGAAGGTATCTAAATGGAAATATGTGTATCTTTGGGTTTTAAAAAAAAAAAATTTCTATTAAAAGAAAAAAGGATTTCTTCTTTGTAACTGTAAAATTAAGGGTGCCAAACTTGACATTCTTTATTCCTACATTTGATGCCAGGTGGTTACAACAGGAGAATGGGTGCCATGGCAGAGCAAGGTGCCACAAGTGGAAGTTGAAACTCACAAAGTGGCTGCTCCTGATGTGGTCATTCCAACCATCGACACTGTGAGGCATGAGAGTCTGTTGTACACCTGGCTGGCAGAACACAAGCCTTTGGTGCTGTGTGGACCTCCAGGCTCTGGCAAAACCATGACTTTGTTCAGCGCACTGAGAGCCTTGCCTGATATGGAGGTATGGTTTCATTTGTTGTTGTATTCAAGACTTAGTTTTTTTGTTTATAGAGTATTTAGAGTAAACTTGAGGTGAACATTGCCAAAATTTAGCCCTTTGTTTACAAGTTTCCTCAACTGAAATGACATTAATGGCTCGATTTTCTCTCTTCCAGTAAAAGCTCTTGTCTTCATGTTTTGAGCTACAGCTCATTTTATTTGTACTGAAAATGATGAATCTGATCTGTCGAAAGATCTTTCAATAGTTTGAGTTCTTTCACTTTATCATTGAGTTTTGCTTCTTTAGTCGACCAAACAGGCAGTCATTGGTGTTGTGTGGTTAGCTGTTATGAACCTCTCCCATGCTTATTTATCTTATTGTTTTATCTTATCTTTATGCGATTTTGGCAACTGCTGTAAACAGATTCTATTTCTTTCTTTTCACTGTTTCAAATGTGTCTTTGATCTTGCTGTTTTCCTTTTTTTCTTTTACTTCACCCCATGATCACTCTGATAGGATGAATCTGGTAAACTCTTAATGAAGGGAAGCAGATTTTTCTCTTTATCTTCTACTAAATATTAGGCCTTTGCTAATGGTGAAAGGGACATGTTTCTACCATTCTACTGTCTGTCTTTTCTAAATATAATGATAATGTGTGCGGGTAAAGTGAATACTTAACCTTGTCTTTTTACCTGCATTGAATGACCGAAAACATTATGTCAAGAGGGCTCTCTTTCAAGGTCGTTCTAAATATTTCCATATCTTTGATCGCAAAGCACATTAATGTGAGTTTAGTCACTCAAGAATACTGTGGTTAGAAAACAGTTTAATTGAGATTTAAATTGTTTCTTCCTTTTCCTCAGGTGGTGGGCCTCAATTTCTCCAGTGCAACTACTCCAGAACTTCTCTTGAAAACATTTGACCATTACTGTGAGTTCCGCAGAACACCCAATGGGTTGGTGTTGTCTCCAATTCAACTCAATAAGTGGCTTGTTCTCTTCTGTGATGAGATCAACCTTCCAGACATGGACAAATATGGTACGTTCTAGCATGTGGCAACATTGATCAGAATTATGTCTGCTTTTCTTAGTAGGTATATCTGGGAAATAGAAATTTAACTAGACTTGAAATAGTTGTTTTAGGTGTGGACCATTTATTTTTGAATTGATAGTTAGCAAGAAGTATATAAGTATGGGCTAATTAGTATTTAATTAAAAGAGCAAAAGATTTGTGGATGAAGAATATGAAAATTTTCTGAAGTATTAATTTTCACACAAATTATTTTTTTTAAGTCATCAATGATGATAAGGATAAAATGGATTTATAATCCCTATCCCCAGACGTGCAGGCTTACCGACTGTACATCATTACCTAAGCAGGCCATTTCATTCAGTCCTTCTCAAATCCCTAGGGAGCATAAAGTACAGCAGCCTGTTAGGCACTTTGCACTAACTCTCTGACAAGATCTTTCTCTATCTATAGCTGGGTACTCATTCACACCTGAGTCAAGTGAGGAAAGCAGAGTGAAGAACCTTTCCTCAGAGTACAACATTGTGAAATAACATCTGGGCAGGCCATGAGTTTTGAACCAGTGTCGTTGTGATTACAAACTTAACAACAGTATGGTTTGTCCACAATGCTTTGTTTGGATGAAATGTTAATATCTGAATGCCTCACGTCTATAAAAGCAGTTAAATTTGATTTGATATTTCTCATTCACAACAGGCACACAACGTGTCATCTCCTTCTTGAGACAAATGATGGAACATGGTGGCTTCTACCGCACATCAGACCAATCATGGGTCAAATTTGAAAGAATCCAATTTGTGGGTGCTTGTAATCCTCCCACAGACCCTGGAAGGAAGCCTCTGTCTTACCGGTGGGATTTTTATTGAATACCAACTGAACATTTTTGCTTTTATCCGAGTGTTGATTAGTTGTTAGATTTCATTTCTCAAAGCAACAGTCATTCCGCAATCTTTTTTTTTTTTTTTTTTGGTAAGAATTTTACCTATTATTTCCTTTTGTTTTTGTTCGTATTAATTCTTCGTATAGATTTTTAATTCATTTTATTTTTGACTGAAATAAAATTTAAATAGTTTGACCCTTGCTCTTTAGCTGAATATGTAATTTTCAATTGTGTCCTGTCAGTTGCCATCACACAGGATAAAAGTTGTAAAGGCCCCATTTCAATTTTATCTATGCTCCAGATTCCTTCGCCATGTCCCAGTCGTGTATGTCGACTATCCTGGAGAGAGATCTCACTCAAACAGATCTACGGCACATTCAATCGAGCCATGCTTCGTTTGGTACCATCACTCAAACCATATGCCGATCCCTTGACGAATGCTATGGTGGAGTTTTACATACTGTCTCAGGTGAGACTTTCTTGCTCTAGACTTGAGTATCATTTTTGTTGTTTCACCTTAGAGTGTCCAGCAAGCTTTTTAGATCTTGTTTTGGTTTGATGTTCAAATGAAAGGGAAGATCAAATTAGTGGGCCTAGCGTGAAACTGTACTTTAAAAAAAAATATTATTGATTATATAGAAACAACAAGTCTTGTAGTGTCATTTTTAAATACACACATGAAGTACTTTGACCGGCTTCCATGAATATGTTTTATCTTTTCATCAAAATCTTCCTTTTTCTCTCCTAATGCATTAAGAGTAAAACAAATGACCAATGGATATATAGTGAAATAAACTCTTCTATCAGTGTAAGTGATGAATATTTTTATACTTTTGGTTACAGGAACGATTCACCCAAGATATGCAACCTCATTACATATACAGTCCAAGAGAAATGACAAGATGGGTGAGAGGCATTTGTGAGGCTTTGCGACCCCTAGAGTCACTAAGTCTTGAAGGATTGGTCAGAATATGGGCTCATGAAGCTTTGAGACTGTTCCAAGACAGGTAAGAATAAACGTGTTATTTCCATACTCTATACATCGGAATTATGCTCTGGTTTCTATTCCGATTATTCTTTATTCAGGTCGCAGGTTTGTATGTCTGTTTTGCCAGACCTGCTGGCATGATGCCCCTGGGAAAGACAAATGACAGGTTACTCCTCACTTCAAAGTAGTGGATAGTAGCAATAGTTGGGGGGGCTTTAGCAGATTGGCACACTGTCCAATATGGTGATGGTTGGGGGGGGTTCGGTAGTCCAGAGCCAAGGTGTCAGCCTCTTAATTCAAATGTTGTGGGTTTAACCCCCGCCGTTTGTTGAATGATTTTCCCTATTTTTGGGGGGATTAAAATCTGTCCCCCTGATCCAGGTAGATGGATCAACACCTAGTCCAATTGGAAATGGACGGTAAAAAGGAGGTCCTGTGTGCAGGTCACAACACTGCGTGTTAAAGATCCATTGGTTGTTTACAGTCCAAGCAAAATTTTAAATCCTACCAAAAACATTAGTTGTGGATGTGGGTAAATCAAATTGAAATCAAACGTGTTCGAGGGATTATCTTGTGGTGCCTGTTCCACTCAATTACGAAAATTGGAATAAGCCTAGGCTCTGTGGACTTTATAGGAACTTTTTTCAACTTACTTTTCAATGTGTATGATGACAATGAGTGCAGTTTGAGAAATAATGTACCTCCAAGCCTCAACAATATATGGCATTAACATATTAACACTTTTTTCCAAGCCCATGCCCTACCAAATGATTTCCTATCTTTGGTTAAAGAGAATGTTGAGATTCACTTTCACTTCGTATAAACTTTCTCAAATTTGCAAAAACTCTGATTGGTGTTGATAAATGTATTAACTATACTGTCTTTTTTTGTTTGTTATCAAATTTATTTGTTTTAAAGTATTGCAAATTCACTGTAAGAGTGAGAGAATTTAATTCGTTGGTTTTTTTTAAATGTTTGAGCCACTGGTATCCATGGAACGATTTTCAGGATTAGCGAAATTTGGTGTTAGTATTTCAGGATTTAAAGGGACAAAGCAGTGACAATTTCAGAAGAAGTATATTTAAATTTTTTGAATTTGTCATTTTCAGATTGATTGAAGATGAAGAAAGGGTGTGGACTGACCAAAATGTGGACTGTATTGCATTGAAGCACTTTCCCCAACATCAACCGTGATGAGGCTCTTAACCGGCCAATCCTGTTCAGCAACTGGTTGTCCAAAGACTACATGCCAGTTGATAGAGAAGTGCTAAGAGAACACACCAAAGCCAGATTGAAGGTACATTGAAGGAAATGACTGCATCTTTAATCAAAACTACCATTTAAAATTTTGTCTTTTTTAAAAAATATAGTTAGCTTGTGTGGTGTGGAAAGCAGTTGCCATTGTTAAAGTTAAAACAAGAGAAAAACAAGTCTAGACCCCCTTATGAAATCTCCCCCCCCCCCCCCACCGCCCATCCCCCCCAATATACTCAATTCTGTTTGTAAGTTGATTGAATCATTCACTTGTTTGTTTAGCAAGGATTTAATTTTTAGTATTTATTTTTTTTTATTTAGGTTTTAATTTCACTCTTCAATTATGACTGTTTTCTTCTTCAAAAGGTCTTCTACGAGGAAGAATTGGATGTTCCCTTGGTCTTGTTTGATGAGGTCCTGGACCACGTGTTGAGAATTGATAGGATTTTCCGTCAACCCCAAGGCCATCTCTTGCTGATTGGTGTCAGTGGATCAGGAAAGACAACTCTTTCTCGCTTTGTTGCTTGGATGAACGCCCTGAGTGTGGTACAGATCAAAGTGCACAATAAATACACAGCCAATGACTTTGATGAGGACCTGAGGACAGTTTTGAGGCGATCTGGATGCAAGGTTTGTCCAATCTGTTGTAATGAGGCAAACTTTAAAAAAAAAAAAATTATAATAGATATAAAATAAATTAAAATAACCTTAGCAGAGTTCCTCAAACTTCTTGGTCAATTTCTGTTTTGTGTTAAGGTTAGCAAAATGCAATGCACTAAGTCAAGACAAGAAAGAAAATGCTTTTTTAGTGCCATTCTTATCATTATCATGTTCAGGGTCCTTCCTCACTGGGTCGGGAAATCAGGAAAAGTCAGGATTTTCTACATCGGGTAACATTCAGGAGAAATTGGTCTTGAAAAAAATGATACTCTTGAATTTTGCGAGCGTGTCAGGGAAAATTATAATGGATGCAGAAGTTGTGCGATCAACTACTTTTTTTGTGCGCTTTGAGCCTCTCCTTGATCGCGAACGGCAGCGTCGCCTCTTGACCCGACAGGGGAACCTACTCCGTGCAACCCATGGCTACTACAACATGTCATTTCTTAGTTATCTTCCCGGACCTCCGTTCACCCGCCATTTTATTATTCCGCTCATTGATTCCATCGTGACGACTTGCATTCCTACACAGTGCATACACATTGTTCAACAGACCTTTTTTTTCGTGTGTCATGTTTTTGAGGCTTTCTTTTGTCCTTGTATAGGAGTCTTGAAAAAAATTTATGGGTCTTGAAATTTGAATCAAGATTTGAGTGGGGACCCTGCATGTATGATTGTCACAGATAGTTAAGTAAGATGAGGGTCAAACACAAATAACATCATATTACTAAAAAGCTAGCTAGAACATAAAAATATGTTGTTTTTTCCATCCACACACAAACTAAGCCCTTGCTATGTCGGTTCAGGTCAAGCATTTTTCATTCGTGGAGTCTGGCATTGAGAAGAAATTTTGGGCTTTTTATATATGTATTTTCAAATCTCATGGAATTGACCTTGTCTTGTGGCAGCTTGCAGTACATTTGTGAGGATGAAAACTGAATTTTTCAACGTTTGGGGGAATACTGGCCTATTTTTACGACAACGAAAGATTTCTCATCGTACCCAAACTTTCTATCTGAAGTGTTTACTCATGAATTAGATAAATTCATTCAAAGAAAATGTGTTAAATTCTTATATAATGTTTATGAGCATAATTCAAGTTAACGTGAACATATGATTGACAATAATGTCAAAATCTTTCTTATTTACCATCCAGAGTGAGAAGATTTGCTTCATCATGGATGAATCCAATGTGTTGGATTCCAGCTTCTTGGAAAGAATGAACACCTTGCTGGCCAATGGAGAAGTGCCTGGGCTGTTTGAGGGAGATGAGTACACCACACTGATGACACAGTGCAGAGAAGGAGCCATCAAGGACGGTTTCATGATGGACTCGGCAGAAGAATTATACAAGTGGTTTACTTCACAGGTAAGTAGTGCACTTTTGTTTTAGCATGAGCTTGATTAGCCCATTGTTTGATAGACGGTTTCAAATGTGTTATGAGGCTCTTTGTAGATTATCAATCATTTGATATTGATGATTAATCTAGGTCAATGACAATTTCTCTTCTCGTTTACAATAAAATTTGGGGGGGGGGGGGATTATATTGTTTACTCTGGTATTGACGACAATACATGAATTTTTTATTTACCAAGATGTAAAAAGGAAATTTTTATTTTTAGAGGTACAACCATTGCTGATACGTTCTTTCTTTCTCAGTGGTAAATCCTATAAAAGTTATGTTGCATCATTCAGTGAATAATTGCTTTATTTGTTTGTCACATCCTCTGTTCAGGTTATCAAAAATCTCCATGTTGTCTTCACAATGAATCCATCCTCGAGGGTCTCAAGGACCGTGCTGCCACCTCCCTGCTTTGTTCAACAGGTGAACATTCAATCAAATGACAAGGCTTATTTCCATATTCATGGGCTCTTTTTCTATACATTCTTGTTATACCTTATTACCCTATCAAATGTGAAATATCATTTACTGTGAATTTTACTTACAATGATGAACATTTTCCTTTTTTTCCATCGAATTCCATTAGTTGCTTTTAACAGGCCGTTGAAATTAATATGAAGTAAGATGTGGATAAGAGAGTAAGACATGAACATGACATTTTCTCATTCCGTTATTATATTCATGTTCAGTTTCCCTGTTCTTTCCGGGACTATTGTTAGGTCCTACCCCTTTTCCTTTCATTCTTTCACTTATCTTTCATCTCACTGTTTTCTCTGAATTCTTTATGTGATCACTGGATATAGTGGACGGGTAAATTTCAATTAAGCAAACCTTTAAATTCACCTTGAGACCGCCCCGCATATGATGGATAGAGGAAATTTCAAAAAACAAACAAAATTCTACCTGTTGTCATCCCTCAAAGTAACGTAATGAAGGTCCAAATCCGAGGCATGATGTTTTTTTATACATTTTATTTTAAAGGGTGTGGTGAATTTAATTATCTAACCTTTATTGTCAAATTGTCCTCTTTCACTTTCTATAACGTGGGAGACCCCACACAAAATCGTTTTCATTGTAATTTTATATCTCAATTTCTTGTGTAGATGTGTGTTGAACTGGTTTGGAGATTGGTCCAATGGAGCTCTCTTCCAAGTCGGCAAGAGTTCACTAGCAGAATGGATCTGGAGAAAGGAACTGTGAGTATACCCAGCTCTCACATCCGTTGTATGAGTATCAGCTTTAGAGTTTTCAACTATATTTGCATGGAGTTAGGACCTCCCCTTTGTTTAGATCCAGATTTTATTTTGACGTTTTATCTCATCATGTCTTAGCATAGAAATACTTCTGGTGCATCAGCTCAAACAAGCATCACATATATTTTTTGTAAGGCTTTTTTTTTTCAGTTTAACAATAACAAAACTTCAATGATTTGGGGGGGGGGGGGATTTATATTCCCATCCTAATAACATTTTGCTTCGAAGAAAGTAATGAGAATTCACAGGACTGAATTTTGGACATTTAGTACTGCTTTTCTGGTTTGATTGATTAAAGAGGCGTGCATTTTGGCATATTTTCAAGTTGTTTTTCCACTTGATTGCAATTGTTCTCTTTCCTTCAAAGTACACCGCCCCAGATTACTTCCCAGTGGCTTTTGACAACCTGCCACAGCCGCCAACCCACAGGGACGCTGTCATCAACAGCTTTGTCTATGTCCACCAGTCTCTCCACAAAGCCAACGCCAAGGTATCGCGTAGGAAGTGGTCGTGTCATGGCAGTCACACTCGTCATTATCTGGACTTCATCCACCATTTTGTAAGTGTGTTTTTTTCTTTGTAATTAATTTTAAATCTAAACATCATCTGTGTCATGACTGATTGCATTGAATTCTGGTTTCAAGCTCCTTCATCATTTTTAAGAACTCTTCAATTCGTTTTGGTTTGTTTTGTCTTTATTTAAGTTTATTGAATTTTTTAGAAGGAATTTTTATGACTGTAGACCTATAGAAAAATCTCCAACTAGGTTAGCTGTACCTAAATTGCATGTGTACACTTTATCGAATCATATGAATAAAGGCTTTGAAAAACAAAGGTTTCAGTTGTATTTAACAGAATGAAATACAGATAACACGTTTTTGTTTAACCTGGGAATTATTTGCTACGCTCTTATTAATTTTGAATAAATGGACAGCTAATCGCCATCATGATCAATCCTGTCATGTTTGGTTAGTAGGCTGTCTTACAGCAAAATGCAAGGCATACCTGAAACTACCTGTCATCTAACAGTGGTAACAGGGAATTGAAAGAATTTGCTTACAATTGTCAATCCACATATTAACATTTAGTGATTGTTGGGGGTATGAGGAAACTTTCTGTGTGGGCCCTGAAATAAAAAGTGTGGTCATATAAATTGTGATCTCAATTAGTTTAGGCAGATTTACCACAAGTCATAGCTTTCATAGTTGTTCTAAAGTAAGATCACTTTTAACTTCACCCCAAAAGGTACTCCAATATATCTATTAATGAGGACTACTAAGGAAAAAGAACAATCCGGAAATTAGGATAATGTAGGGTTTCTTTATGATAGTTTGAGAGGGGTGATAACAGAAGACTGATAAACATGAGTTAGGTCTACATTTCATAATAAGGTCTAGACTGGCTGTCTTGGCACAAGACTTGATTGTTGAAGGCTTTCGATACTAGACGTGCCTGATACATTATCATTTTTCTTGCCTTTCTTTATTTTTCTTCTTTTCTTTGTTTTTCTCCCCCAATGTTTTTGGTAATTTGTCTTCATGTTTTTTTTTTTTTTATCTTTGTTTTCATTCAGCGGATATCAAATTTTCATATTTTATCTTTTTCAGTCGAAACAATTATAAATTTCTTGCCTGTTAATGCTGTGACTAGGTAGTTTATTTTTGCTTTGCTGTGAGTGGGGTTTTTTCGCCATTTTTGGCCATATTTTTATTTCCTTATCTTTATTATAATTATCTCAAATAATGCACAGAGTTAATTGAATAAACTGAAATTTCAATGCTAACGAGACTAATTATTTTATATTTTGAAAAGTAATTTGATGGTAAAAACAGTCTGTTTCAAGTTCAATATCCAAAATGTATACATTCATGGACAGCTAATCGCCATCATGGTCCATCTTGCTATGATTGGTTAGTAGGCTGTCTTATAGAAAACTGAAGCTGCCTTCAACTTGTCAGCTGGTTTAGTTGACAGGAAATTATGGTTTGCCTGCAACAAGCCTACTTTTATACTTTTATATTACAATACTTTTTCATTTGTAGCTCCTTGATACCACTTTCTCAAATGTGTTTGACTATATCCCCTCAAACCTCCCCCATCCTGACGCACACACATACACAATTGTTTCCAACCAGTGCATAAAAAATGTATTTAGTATATTTTTGGGGTTTTTGTTTTACTTTGGAGTACGTAAGTCTGTATTTACATTGAAAAGTGTGTATATGAGGGAGGGTTAAGTAGTCTGTGCATGTTAGAAGGAGTCTGTGTGGTCAGAGTCTATTTTTAGATTTGAAAAGATTGGCAGTATGTACACATACACACACACACACACACACACACATATTCTTGTCTGTAATAAGTTTACTTCCCACGTTTTTTGTATATATGTTTGGACAGCTAATCGCCAACATGGTGTATCTTGCTATGATTGGTTAGTAGGCTGTCTTACAGGAAACTGAAGCTGCCTTCAACCTGTCGGCTCATTTAGTTGACAGGAAAATTCAGCTTGCCTGCAACAAGCCAACAAGTTCAATACTTTCACATGGTAGTTAGACTCAATCCCCTCCATCTTCTTCCCCCTCCACACACACACACACACATATGAATATGGTATGATGGTATGGGTTTTCCATCCCACTCAATGTGATTTTGGTATAAAATTCATGGACAGCTAATCGCCAGCATGGTGTATCTTGCTATGATTGGTTAGTAGGCTGTCTTACAGGAAACTGAAGCTGCCTTCAACTTGTCAGCCCATTTTGTTGATAGGAAAATATGGTTTGCCTGCAACAAGCTTACTTTTATACTTTTATATTACAATTCTTTTTCTTTTGTAGCTCCTTGATACCACTTTCTCAAATGTGTTTGACTATATCCCCTCAAACCTCCCCCCCCCCATCCTGACACACACACATACACAATTGTTTCCAACCAGTGCATAAAAAATGTATTTAGTATGTTTTGGAGTTTTTTGTTTTACTATGAGTCTATAAGCCTGTATTCACATTGAAAAGTGTGTATATGAGCGAGGGTTAAGTAGTCTGTGCATGTTAGAAGAAGTCTGTGTGGTCAGAGTCTGTTTTTAGATTTGAAAAGGTTGGCAGCTATGCATACACACACACACACACACACACACACACACACATTCTTGTCTGTAGTAAAGTTTTACGTCCCATGTTTTTTGTATATATGTTTGGACAGCTAATCGCCAACATGGTGTATCTTGCTATGATTGGTTAGTAGGCTGTCTTACAGGAAACTGAAGCTGCCTTCAACCTGTCGGCTCATTTAGTTGACAGGAAAATTCGGCTTGCCTGCAACAGGCCAACAAGTTCAATACTTTCACATGGTAGTTAGACTCAATCCCCTCCGTCTTCTTCCCCCTCCACACACACACACATACGAATATGGTATGATGGTATGGGTTTCCATCCCACTCAATGTGATTTTGGTATAAAATTCATGGACAGCTAATCGCCAGCATGGTGTACCTTGCTATGATTGGTTAGTAGGCTGTCTTACAAGAAACTGAAGCTGCCTTCAACTTGTCAGCCCATTTTGTTGATAGGAAAATATGGTTTGCCTGCAACAAGCTTACTTGTATACTTTTATATTACAATACTTTTTCTTTTGTAGCTCAATGATACCACTTTCTCAAATGTGTTTGACTATATCCCCTCAAACCTCCCCCCATCCTGACACACACACACACATACATGATTGTTGCCAACCAGTACATAAAAAATGTATTTAGTATGTTTTGGAGTTTTTTGTTTTACTATGAGTCTATAAGCCTGTATTCACATTGAAAAGTGTGTATATGAGCGAGGGTTAAGTAGTCTGTGCATGTTAGAAGAAGTCTGTGTGGTCAGAGTCTGTTTTTAGATTTGAAAAGGTTGGCAGCTATGCATACACACACACACACACACACACACATTCTTGTCTGTAGTAAGTTTATGTCCCACACGTTTTTTGTATATATGTTTGGACAGCTAATCGCCAACATGGTGTATCTTGCTATGATTGGTTAGTAGGCTGTCTTACAGGAAACTGAAGCTGCTTTCAACCTGTCGGCTCATGTAGTTGACAGGAAAATACGGCTTGCCTGCAACAAGCTAACAAGTTCACTCTACTTACAATGCTGCTTTTTGTCTAGCTCAATAATGATAAATACTTTCAAATGATAGTTAGACTCACCCTCGATCTTCCCTCCTCCGCACACATATACAAATATGGTATAATGGTATGGGTTCCCATCCCACTCAATGTGAGTTTGGTATTAAATTCATGGACAGCTAATCGCCAGCATGGTGTATCTTGCTATGATTGGTTAGTAGGCTGTCTTACAGGAAACTGAAGCTGCCTTCAACTTGTCAGCTGTTTTTGTTGATAGGAAATTATGGTTTGCCTGCAACAAGCTTACTTTTATACTTTTACAATACTTTTTCTTTGTAGCTCATTGATACCACTTTCTCAAATGTGTTTGACTATATCCCCTCAAACCTCCCCCATCCTGACACACACACACACACACACACATACACATACATGATTGTTGCCAACCAGTACATAAAAAATGTATTCAGTATTTTGGGGGTTTTTGTTTTACTTGAGTTCGTAAGCCTGTATTCACATTGAAAACTATGTACGTGAGGGAGGGTTCTGTGTAAGTTAGGAGTCTGTGTGGTCAGAGTCTGTTTTAAGATTTGAAAAAAGTTGACAGCTATGCACATACACACACACACACACACACATTCTTGTCTGTAATAACTTTACGTCCCCATGTTTTTTGTATATATGTTTGGACAGCTAATCGCCAACATGGTGTATCTTGCTATGATTGGTTAGTAGGCTGTCTTACAGAAACTGAAGCTGCCTTCAACCTGTCGGCTCATTTAGTTGACAGGAAAATACGGCTTGCCTGCAACAAGCCAACAAGTTCAATACTTTCATGGTAGTTAGACTCAATCTCCTCCATCTTCTTCCCTCCACACACACATACGAATATGGTATGATGGTATGGGTTCCCATCCCACTCAATGTGATTTTGATATAAAATTCATGGACAGCTAATCGCCAACATGGTGTATCTTGCTATGATTGGTTAGTAGGCTGCCTTACAGGAAACTGAAGCTGCCTTTCACCTGCAAGCTTCTCTGTTTTTGTCAGGAAAATATGGCTTGCCTGCAACATACTTACAAGCTTTTTAAAAAAATTACCATACAGGTAGATCACTACTTATTCCCCAAAGGTCAATAATGCTACTTTCTCTTGATAGTTAAACCAGGGACGAAGGAATGGTGACCTTTCTGGCTTTTTTAAAACTCGGCAGGCCTTCATTCTAAGCTGTCATTGTGTATTTTATGAAAACGTTTTGGCATATGGATGTATCAAGTCGACACTGATGGGCTTTTGAAAATGTTAATTTATGGTCAAAATGGGTTTGTTTTTCTTTCACCCTGCGTTGATTTTTTTTCCACTCATCTTCTCTCTCCTCTATTTTTTATATGAAGTTATGAATTGAAATGTCTGAAAACGGTATACTTTCTTTTAATATGATGAATAGGTCAAGTTGTACAATGAGAAACGCTCAGATTTGGAAGAGCAACAGTTGCATCTGAACGTGGGTCTTCAAAAAGATCCGAGAGACTGTTGAGCAGGTTGAGGAGTTACAGAAATCTTTGTCCATCAAGAGGATTGAGCTGGAGGAAAAGAACAATGCTGCCAATGCCAAACTCAAGCAAATGGTATGACTTTTAGAAGATGCATATAAAATAATGATATGCTAGTTTTCAATAAGCCAAGAAAATATCTCTTGTAATGAATCTTATAGAATCTCATGTAAGGACATCTTGTCCAAGCTTGTGTTCTAATTTTGACAACTTATTTTAGCAGCTTTATGTTTCTCTTCGTATGTAAGTCCTCACTCTTAAATTTGCATCTATGCCTTAGGTCAAAGACCAACAAGAGGCAGAGCGCAAGAAGGTGACTTCACAAGAAATCCAGCAAGCTCTGGAAGATCAAACCAAAGTGATTTCAGAGAAACAGCGTACAGTGTTAGAGCTGATTTGGCACAGGTTGAACCAGCTGTTATTGAAGCCCAAAATGGTATGTCAACTTTTCCCCCTCATTATGTAAAGGCTAATGAGATAAAACAAAATGTCTTTCTTAAGATGATGAGTCATTTAATGGTTTGATTTAAGACTTCACTTACGTGTCTGCTTAAATACATTTAAATTTATTGAAAGCTGTACACTGGCAAAATTATATAGAAGTACTAGAGTACCTTTGCATGGATTAGTCTTGAACACTTGTTCACTTTCAAAGAGTTATAGCATGAAGAAGCGTAGTGTCTCAGAATCAGGACTGATAAATGAATCAAATCTGCCAACTGGCACAGATGCCACATTGTTAGAAATTTAATAGAAATGATGTCACTAAGTTATGAATATGAAGTTGCTTTTTTTAAATGGTGAAATCTTGTGCGCTTAAGATAAAGATACACCCATTGACTTTTCAAAGTTAATTAATCTTTCATGCAGATTAAAAAAATACTCTTACTCTTTATTTTGGAGTTTTTTGTCATGCTGAGCATAAGATAGTCAAGATGAGGGGAAAAAAAGGTCCTATAATCATCCAAACAAATGAGAGTTTAGGCCTAGTGTAACTAATTTTGTTGTCCAAATCTTTCATGACTTAAAAAACATACATGATATACCAAACTCACATGACATGATTACATCAGATCTGGAAAGTCCTGTGTTACATACATTCAGGAAAAAATTGACTGTTTATCCAAATTTAGGTCAGGCAAGACCAAAAGTAAAAGAAAAGGGGGGGGCATTTTGTACTACTCAAAGGTGAAATGTCATATACCTGAGAGCAAGTGTTCAGTTATCATGTGCCTTAAATAAATGCTGGCAGCCTTGTGTTCTAGTATTCTGACTAATGAAATTCTAGATTCTAAAATTGTCCTCCAATCAGATTGTTGAAACATTAAGTAGCTGTGCAAGGCACTCATTAATGACTGAATGCTATGCTGGTTGGCAGAGATTGAATTATTTATGTGTCCGTATTTCTTGAAAATCAAAATAGTTTACCTCACTGTGTGAACGTGTGAATTGCTTTATCTAAAAAAATGCTGATTGTTCAATGTGTCAAGAGGTCCCACAGCTTTGCCTATCATTGTGATCATGCCCTGTCATCTCAGCCATCCATGCACATGTTTCACAGCTCTCACATTCCTCATTAAAGAACATATTCTGATTTCCTGTTGTCTTCATGATTTTTTTAAATAGAATCAAATCTCTTGTATTATAAAACTCATATAATAATGACTTTCTCTGACTGTTGTAAACTAAATTTGAATTGTAATGAAAATTTGATTTGATTATTTAGTGGCGTTTAAGTTTATTTCTGAAAGGAAGTAAAAATGGAAAAGAAAAGAAATGGAAACAAGGCAGTTTTTTATATTGTAGAAAAGATGCAAAATATTTGTTGGAAATGGAGAGAAAAATTTCGTTATAAGTCTATTTCAAATCCTACATCAATGCTGTGTTTCCATTTTTTTTTTAGTATGATTTAATCATGTATCAAGAATCTGTATCGAAACATTTATAAACCACGGGAAAATTTCATGCATAGGAATGTACTGGAATTCTTGCAAATATATAACATGGGGATAAGGAAAATGTATCTTTTTATTATTGTTATTTTGAAATGTATGGTTTTATTTGGTGGAGGTTATGCTAAAGCATGTAATTTTGTTCTGTATAATGCCCTAATATTTCAGAACTATCATTATTACTAAGTGTGTCACCCAAAATAATGTTTTCTTTTTATTTGGGTTTCATGGTGAGTTTTACTATGAAAAGAAAGAGGGGAGGGGGGGGGGTATATTGAGTGGTCGGGTATCCACCCCCAAAAAAATCAAAAGAAGAAAAAGTGAACATTGGCAGATAGCATTTGTCATACTGTTCTCACAATAAAATATGAAGAGAAACCATTGAGGTGATTCAAATGGATCTTATTGTGTACTTTTTATGCAGTTAATCATCTTCAATGTAATCAGTGGAGTAATCTTGACATAGGACCATCTCATTTCCTGTTGCTTTTGTGTTTCAAATCTTTTCCCGTCCTATTTTCATTTTCTCTTACTCTTAAGTTTCGTTTTCATCAGGGATAGTAACGGTATGTTTTAAAAATGGCGTAATTGACCAAGTGTTAAATTACTTTCAGTATCAATTAAGAATCATGGAATTTTACTCACTCAACTTCACATTTGAATTGTTAGTGTTATTCATAGATCTGTGTTGAGCTTTGCATTTCCTAAGCTTCTTTTGTTTTTAATATGTTGACAGTCAGAATCCCTTTTTAGTTGCTTTTATTGGGTTGCATGCTTTTCCCTCCCTTTTGTTTTATGCCAGCCGTCAAGTCCATCAAGAAGCAGCATTTGGTGGAAGTTCGATCTCTGGCCAATCCACCAGCAGCAGTTAAGCTAGCTGTTGAGTCAATTTGTGTGCTCCTGGGTGAAGGAGACCTTGATTGGAAATCACTCAGGGGTATCATTATGAGAGAGAATTTCATATCCACTATTGTCAATCTCAAGACCGATGACATCCCGTAAGTTGGCTCAAAATATTGGTAGACACTTCAAAAATCAGCTGACTCATAGTATGGAGACGTTAGATGAATAGCCAGGTCTTGCACTGAAATCAACCTCGAAAATCTTTTTATCTGGGACTCCTTCTCTTAAATAAAGCTTAACTATTTCTAAGCTGAAAGATGTTATGTAGAGTTTGGTAAAAGAGAGTATCAAAGATGACAGTTTGGATATCAACACAAAGAAAGGTAAGTCAAGATATTTAAGAAGCGAATGACTGCTTGCATGTTGGGACAACTGCTGGCTGTAGAAATTTGCTTTGTGTAGTACATGACACAAAGCAATTGATGTATGGGCTTTTTTAAGTTGTGGGATGATTTGGTAACAAATTTTGATATAGACCTTTTTCTTTACAGGCGCAAGGAAGTTTTTTTTAAAAAGGAAGAAAAGTATTCTCCTTTCAAGATGAAAGTTAAATGACTTTCAACTTATGTGGGATAGGGTGTTTTTCTTGGGGGTTTTTTTTTTATTTTAAATTCTTTATCTCTTTTTTCCTTATTTTTGGTATCATATTTCATATATGTCTTTTGTCTATATTATTATTTGTTGCTCTCTTCCACTTTGCATGGATTGTTAGGAAAAAGCTGCCTGTAAGCTATCTAAACTACAAAGTTTGGTTGGGTTTATTTTTAATGTAGGTAAGTACGGAGTACACCATTGTTCCTGTGCTTATGCTGATTGCATTTGTGTCAAGTTGAAGCTTAAGTCGTTTCTTTTGGCTGTTTTTGTTTTTGTTTTATTTTTGTTATTACGTGTATTATCTTGGCATGCAGCATTACTCATCACGCGAATGGCAGCACAAAATTACTGGTCACAGTTAATCCACACGTTAAGTTGTTAACTATCCTCTTAATCCTACCTCCAGTTCCTCCCGAGTGCTCACTTTCCTGTGCCAATTTGTCTAAATGTGCAATAGGATCTCTTCTTATTAATTAGGGTTCAGGGAAAGTAAGTTGTATCATATTTTTCAGTTTCCCCTATTTTCTAAGGGGGGGGGGAGAGAAAGGGGACAGAAAAGGAGGAACACATTTTAAAACTACCTAAATTTTATAATTAAAAGGAAACCTACCTAAATTTTATAATTAAAAGGAAACCTTTTTTTCTTACTAATTTGGTGATGGTTATTCAACTTAACAGTGTTTATTTGTATGAATTTTGGTAACTTCTTTTAAGAACATTTTTTGTTGTGTTTTCTTTTTTCTTTCCGTATTTTATTAATGTTGTTTTCTTCCTACTGACGTGGTGCAGAAAATGTCCTGTTCATTTTGTTTACCTTCCTGAGAATCAGTTGGAAACAACTGCCACTTTTCCAACCCTTCCAACCATTGCTTCACCTCTATCATACCATTGTCAACCTGTGTATTCTTCCAAGCTCTTGTGATATTGAAGTATCGTTTTTCCTTCATAAAAAGTGTACAACTATTTTCTCGTTTTAAAGTTCTTGCCATTTTCATTGCAATATTTTAGAAACTTGGTTTTTTTTCCCCGGTTGGTCTGTTGTCCTTCTGTCTGTCACAAACTTGTGTTCCTTCCTTTGCGACCATGCAGCTGTGAAGGGTATCAAAAAGAAGGACTTGGTGGAAATTCGCTCCATGGGCAATCCCCGCCAGTGGTTAAATTGGCCCTTGAGGCCATTTGCCTTCTACTGGGGGAGACTTGCTACCGACTGGAGGGTCATTAGGCAGATCATCATCAAGGATAGCTTCATCACCTCTATTGTCAATATGAAAACTGATGACATTTCGTGAGTAATAAGCTCTTTTGTATGTCCCTCTTTTCAAAATTGTCATGGCAATACAAAATGTCCTCATTGGTTATGCTGAAGTCATTCTGTGATTTTGAATAACTAAAAGGTGTCACAGCTTTGTTTAGGGTATTCAAAAACAGTTTGTCATTTGCTTAATTTTTTTTGGGGGGGGGGGGGGGGGGGATGGGTTAATTGAATATGTGATCTGAAGAGAGGCTGAGACGTTTGATCTACAATGTTCACCATAACTTTGTAAGGAGTATTGATTTTCAAAAATAAATCATGAAGTAATTTTGTAACAATTACTTTCAGCATTTCGAATTTTCCATTTACTGCAGCCCTGGTGAAGACTGAAATAAGTTTCTTAGTGCTGCAATATGACCATTGCTCCCATGACTATTAGTCATAACCCTCACAAAACATATCTTCTGACAGGCGATTTAATTAAGACAAATCTATATATCATCGGTGAAAGTGTTTGAACATGTAAGTCCACGATATATGGGATATGAGATTTACCCTTTAAATGATCAAACGCATGCTTCTTTCATGCCTTCAAAAAATGTCGGAGACCTTGAACCAATAGAAAAGCTCATTTTACACACATGATCCAAACGAAGATTTCCGTTTTTCTTCCCGCCTTGAAACTCTAATCTCGTCAGACAATGAGCAGACTTACTTGTTTAGATCTTTTCAGAATTTCAACTCTAGCCGTTTATGTCCATCTTGTGCACAAGGGATTATTTTTCCCTTCACTATATTCCAAAGACTAAAATAGTCATTAAATGGTAATCCAAAAAGCATAAAATAGTGTTGTTGTTTGGGGGTTTTTTGCAGCCCTATGTAATGATGCACGGTAGAACCTCTAATCCGGAAACCGGGTCAATCCGAAAGAAATCCTAGGGAGCAGAATTTTTAAATATATATTTTACCTCTCTAAATAAGAAAGGTCCCCGGCTAATCGGAACAATTTTTCACGGGCTTGCATTAATTATCATAATTTTTTCCGTAATTATCTATACCAACAATGATTTGTTATTCAAATTTTGTTTCCATGTCAAACAATTTGTTATTACACATGTGTTAAGTGCTAAATGTGTCATACATTATATATGTTATATATATATATGGATGATGTCATAAGTGCCAGTTCACGATGAGCATAAGCCAAACACACCAGACATCCATTACGTAGGTGTGAAATCAGGCGTCGTACCAGTCCTTGCTCATCCACCTAACAATACAGCACGGTTTTAACGTGGGGGGCGCTTAGAAAGCAGAGTGGTGCACTGTCATAGCCTTTCATTGTCCGCTAATCTGTCAATCTCATGAGTCAACAGGCAGGGAGATTTAAAGATCCACCATGCATTCTTGATTACATGTCTTCCCTATCTACTGTCCAATGAAGCTCGACTCTGAGTGACACCACAGATGAATGCCATTATTACCATGTTTGTTTGTTATCAACTGGTCCTGTGGCTATAATAAATTGTTCATTTAATTCTGTGTTTTACCAAAGTCCCATGGTCCCCGGGCTAATCCGGTTCCACCGAGATTCCCAATTAGAGAGGTTCCACGGTATAGTAAGTTCTTTGCTTCTCCTGAAAAAATTATGTCACACAAACTTATGTAGTTTCACAGATGATGTCTTTGTACCTTTACCTCAATAATTTTCTATTTCAATTTCAAAAACACCAACAACACCGATTCAATTGAGATGATTTATAGCTTCTCTTGGGGCTAGTAATAACACACTGATTATAGAGAAGAAAGTAAAGTGCTAGTCCTAGTCATGCCAGGCGATTGTTGAAAATGTGACTTATGTAATGTAACCCAGCTGTTACTGTGAATAAACGACAGTTGTAAATCTTGGGAATGGTGATGTCCTTACTTAAGAGTGAGATTGTCAATTGATAACGCTTGAAAAATAGACAGAGTTGATTTGTCTGAAATCTTTGGCATCAAAAAAGTAAGAAGGTAAGTGATATGTGACACCTCATAAGACGTCCAATATTATTATCCGTTGATATTCATGATCGAGGGCATTTTAAAAGGTAGGTGATGTAAGATTATCTTAAAATCAGAACGCATTCACTTTGAGATTGCACTTTGTTTATGTAAGGAAAGCACCACATCCTTGCAAGGTAAGTATTTTGAAAAAAGTAATTAATTCAAGTGTCTCAGAATTTTTTTTATCATAAATGTCCTTTCATGTTAATTGGACTGCTATGTCTTATAAAACAGGTTTTGACATTGAAAGCATAGAGCAACTTAGTTCTTAAATAAATGTTTGAAATAAAGAGCATTCTCTTTGATTTTAAATGATCTGGCTAGATTTAATTTTTAAGACTATTATCTAATGTGAATCACTGTTAGATAAATTTGTAGATACGAGGCAATGTGATTATTTGAGCTATTTCTTTGAAATTTCCACAATGTGAGTGAAATTTCTGCTGCTGTTCATATTTTAATTTGTGTATCCTTAAATGTCAAAACTAGTGTTGCTCGATAAAGGAAATGAGGAAAAAATAAAGTAAAAGACTTCTTGTTTTTTCAGGCAATGGTTATGAAAATAAGTATCATAGTTTGATAGGCTGATATTCCATGATAAAATGTTGGTCCACTAATACCTTTCAACTTATCTTTGTTGTAGAGATGACATTCTGCGTAACAAGATGAAAAACAAATATCTGAACAATCCTGAGTACAACTATGAAAAAGTCAACAGAGCTAGTTTGGCTTGCGGTCCTATGGTCAAATGGGCTATTGCACAGGTAAATATCGACCCTTTTCAGGAATTCTAATTTGATATTGTTGAAACATTATAAAGTCTTATATTTGTAAGTACACCATTGCCTTATGCTTTTACAAGCGCAGAATATTTTGAGCTGTGAATGGATATTAAACACACTAAAAATCAACCCAGTGATCAAAACTTAAATGTGATGAATTTTTCACTTAAAGCAAAAACACAATGTGAACTTTTCACATGGGTATAAAGGAGCACATTTATGCTATTTTCAAGAAAGAAAATTCCTGTGAACTTTTTTAAGTATTTAAAAGATATAATTGTTGTAGTAGTCAAATATGGAAGAATTTGAAAAATGTACGGAAATTGATATTTTCTTCACTATTGGGCGGTACACATCCCCTTAACTCACTGTAGCATCCCTTATTCTTCTTATGTGGTTCACTGCTTTTACAATGCTTTTGTCTTTATAGTTATAGTATAGAGTATTTCTTTTGCATTATACCTTTGTCATGTCAGATTTGACATTAATTGCAACTAATTCTTAGGAAATCTTTTTTGTTCTTGTTTGTATAGACAACATTCCGCCATCATGTCAAAGTTTCAACATGTGTGGTTTTTAGGTTGTCTTACAGTAATTCGATGGGCAAGACTTCACCCAAGCTGTCCGCTTGCCAAGGTGGCAGGAAGTGGCATGTTGGGATTTGCGCTTGCCTACAAGACATTAAATCTTTACTAATAAAAGATTGTATTTCAATTAACCCTATGAGACCACAACACTGCTAAAGAGGTGACCTTTGGTGGAGGTTGCCTTGAACTATGGACTTTTATAAGGCAGTAGATCTCAAATCAGAATGAAAGTTAGCAGTCATTTCTGAAAATAGAACTTAAGATGTCTACGCCTTTTGTGCCACAGGATTTGAATTTTCCAGAGTGTTTAAGATAACTAACCTATAAACCGCTCAGGAGCCCAGACAGAGGTCACGGGAGGGTCAAGCAGTCAGGACTTAAACGGTTACGGTGATCTTTGTTGAATTGTTAAGAGACCTCTATCTAGTGTAACTAGTTTTTAAGAAATCTTGTTGTTCCTGTGTGTATGTAGACAACATTCCACCTTCATGTCAAAGTTTCAACATGTATGGTTTTTAGGTTGTCTTACAGTAATTCGATGGGCAAGACTTCACCCAAGATGTCCGCTTGCCAAGGTGGCAGGAAGTGGCACGTTGGGATTTGCGCTGCCTACAAGCCGTTAAAACTTTTCTAATTGTAGATCTTTTACACCATATGAGACAGTAGAAGCCTATATAATTATGAAGGGGGCAATACCTTGAACTGTGGGTTATTAGAAGGCAGTAAATCTCAACCGATGAGAATGGAACCTGGCAGTCATCTTCTCAAAATAGAACTTAAGATGTCTGCCCGTGAACGATGAATGTTGTGCCACAATATTTGGATTTTCCAAAGTGCTTAGGATAACTTCACATTATTTTCTTATAAACCGCTCAGGAACCCAGACAGAGTTCAGGCAGTGAGACTAAACGGTTACGGTGATCTTTGTTGAATTGTCAAGAGACCTCTATCTAGTGTAACTAGTTTTTAAGAAATCTTGTTGTTCCTGTGTGTATGTAGACAACATTCCGCCTTCATGTCAAAGTTTCAACATGTATGGTTTTTAGGTTGTCTTACAGTAATTCGATGGGCAAGACTTCACCCAAGCTGTCCGCTTGCCAAGGTGGCAGGAAGTGGCATGTTGGGATTTGCGCTTGCCTACACATCATTAAAACTTTTCTAATTATAGTTTGTCTTTAAATTGAGATGACCTTTGTGACAGTTGCCAGACCATGTACTTCTAAAATATCCTTTTGGACACATTTTCACCATTGCCTTTAGTACATGCAGTTGTTTCTATATTTCTGTTTATCTTTATTCTCTTTTTCTTTTCATGAATTAAAATTCTGCTAAGAATAGTATGCGACATTGCCCATCCATAATTGTATTTGCTTTTGACGTGGAGGTTGGTGAAATTTGGTGTTACTTCCTTTCCTTCTTGCTTTACACCCGTCTGACATATTGCTGTAGCCTCTTTATTCACTCTCAGATCATCATAGCTTGATAGAGTTGTCAGCCAATCATCAAACAATGTCAGACTTTAATTTGGAGACATTCATGAGATACTTGTGTACTCTTAAAAAACCTGAAACTTAAATGTAACTAGTTTTTAAGAAATCTTGTTGTTCCTGTGTGTATGTAGACAACATTCCACCTTCATGTCAAAGTTTCAACATGTATGGTTTTTAGTTTGTCTTACAGTAATTCGATGGGCAAGACTTCACCCAAGATGTCCGCTTGCCAAGGTGGCAGGAAGTGGCATGTTGGGATTTGCGCTGCCTACAAGCCGTTAAAACTATTCTAATTGTAGATCACGTTTTAATTCACCATATGAGACAGTAGAAGCCTATATAATTATGGAGGGGGCAATACCTTGAACTATGGGTTAGTAGAAGGCAGTAAATCTCAACCGATGAGAGTGTAACTTGGAAGTCATCTTCTCAAAATAGAACTTAAGATGTCTGCGTCCGTGAACGGTGAATGTTGTGCCACAATATTTGGATTTTCCAGGTGCTTAGGATAACTTCACATTATTTTCCTATAAACCGCTCAGGAACCTAGACAGAGTGTCACAGGAGGGTCAGGCAGTGAGGACTTAAACGGTTACGGTGATCTTTGTTGAGTTGTTAAGAGGTCTCTGTCTAGTGTAACTTGTTTTTAAGAAATCTTGTTGTTCCTGTGTGTGTGTAGACAACATTCCACCTTCATGTCAAAGTTTCAACATGTATGGTTTTTAGTTTGTCTTACAGTAATTCGATGGGCAAGACTTCACCCAAGCTGTCCGCTTGCCAAGGTGGCAGGAAGTGGCATGTTGGGATTTGCGCTTGCCTACAGGACATTAAATCTATACTAATAAAAGATTGTATTTCAATTAACCCTATGAGACCACAACACTGCTAAAGAGGTGGAGCCCTCAAAAGCCTATTAAGCGTTGGAGGGGCCAATGCCTTGAACTATGGACTTTTATAAGGCAGTAGATCTCAACCGATCAGAATGAAACCTAGCAGTCATTTCTGAAAATAGAACTTAAGATGTAGACGCCCATGAATGTTGTGCCACAATATTTGGATTTTCCAGAGTGCTTAAGATAACTAACCTATAAACCGCTCAGGAGCCCAGACAGAGGGTCACGGGAGGGTCAGGCAGTCAGGACTTAAACGGGTACGGTGATCTTTGTTGAATTGTTAAGAGACCTCTATCTAGTGTAACTAGTTTTTAAGAAATCTTGTTGTTCCTGTGTGTATGTAGACAACATTCCACCTTCATGTCAAAGTTTCAACATGTATGGTTTTTAGGTTGTCTTACAGTAATTCGATGGGCAAGACTTCACCCAAGATGTCCGCTTGCCAAGGTGGCAGGAAGTGGCACGTTGGGATTTGCGCTTGCCTACAAGCCGTTAAAACTTTTCTAATTGTAGATCACGTTTTAATTCACCATATGAGACAGTAGAAGCCTATATAATTATGGAGGGGGCAATACCTTGAACTATGGGTTAGAAGGCAGTAAATCTCAACCGATGAGAATGGAACCTGGCAGTCATCTTCTCAAAATAGAACTTAAGATGTCTACGCCCGTGAACGATGAATGTTGTGCCACAATATTTGGATTTTCCAAAGTGCTTAGGATAACTTCACATTATTTTCTTATAAACCGCTCAGGAAACCAGAACAGGAGGGTCAGGCAGTGAGGACTTAAACGGTTACAGTGATCTTTGTTGAATCTAGTGTAACTAGTTTTTTAAGAAATCTTGTTGTTCCTGTGTGTATGTAGACAACATTCCACCTTCATGTCAAAGTTTCAACATGTATGGTTTTTAGGTTGTCTTACAGTAATTCGATGGGCAAGACTTCACCCAAGCTGTCCGCTTGCCAAGGTGGCAGGAAGTGGCATGTTGGGATTTGCGCTTGCCTACACATCATTAAAACTTTTCTAATTAAAGATTGTATTTAAAACCCTTGAGACCATCACTGCTAAAGAGGTGGAGACCTCTAAAATCTTTTAATTTTGGAGGGGCATTGCCTTTAACTGGACAAAATATAGAACTTAAGATGTCTACGCCCGTGAACGATGAATGTTGTGCCACAATATTTGGATTTTCCAAGTGCTTAAGATAACTGTACCTATAAACCGCTCAGGAGCCCAGACAGAGGGTCACAAGGCAGTCAGGACTTAAACGGGAAAGTGATCTTTGTTGAATTGTTAAGAGACCTCTTAACTAGTTTTTAAGAAATCTTGTTGTTCCTGTGTGTATGTAGACAACATTCCACCTTCATGTCAAAGTTTCAACATGTATGGTTTTTAGGTTGTCTTACAGTAATTCGATGGGCAAGACTTCACCCAAGATGTCCGCTTGCCAAGGTGGCAGGAAGTGGCATGTTGGGATTTGCGCTTGCCTACAAGCCGTTAAAACTAGTAGATCCCGTTTTACACCATATGAGACAGTAGAAGCCTATATAATTATGGTTAACTGGGGTTATTAGAAGGCAGTAAATCTCAACCGATTGTTGAGTCATCTTCTCAAAATAGAACTTAAGATGTCTACGCCCGTGAACGATGAATGTTGTGCCACAATATTTGGATTTTCCAAAGTGCTTAGGATAACTTCACATTATTTTCCTATAACCGTTCAGGAACCTTGTCACAGGAGGGTCAGGCAGTGAGGACTTAAACGTTACGGTGATCTTTGTTGAGTTGTTAAGAGGCCTCTGTCTAGTGTAACTTGTTTTTAAGTCTTGTTGTTCCTGTGTGTGTGTAGACAACATTCCACCTTCATGTCAAAGTTTCAACATGTATGGTTTTTAGTTTGTCTTACAGTAATTCGATGGGCAAGACTTCACCCAAGCTGTCCGCTTGCCAAGGTGGCAGGAAGTGGCATGTTGGGATTTGCGCTTTGCCTACAGGACATTAAATCTATACTAATAAAAGATTGTATTTCAATTAACCCTATGAGACCACAACACTGCTAAAGAGGTGGAGCCCTCAAAAGCCTATTAAGCGGTGGAGGGGCCAATGCCTTGAACTATGGACTTTTATAAGGCAGTAGATTTCAACCGATCAGAATGAAAGTTAGCAGTCATTTCTGAAAATAGAACTTAAGATGTAGACGCCCATGAATGTTGTGCCACAGGATTTGGATTTTCCAGAGTGCTTAAGATAACTAACCTATAAACCGCTCAGGAGCCCAGACAGAGGGTCACAGGAGGGTCAGGCAGTCAGGACTTAAACGGGTACGGTGATCTTTGTTGAATTGATAAGAGACCTCTATATAGTGTAACTAGTTTTTAAGAAATCTTGTTGTTCCTGTGTGTATGTAGACAACATTCCACCTTCATGTCAAAGTTTCAACATGTATGGTTTTTAGGTTGTCTTACAGTAATTCGATGGGCAAGACTTCACCCAAGATGTCCGCTTGCCAAGGTGGCAGGAAGTGGCACGTTGGGATTTGCGCTGCCTACAAGCCGTTAAAACTTTTCTAATTGTAGATCACGTTTTAATTCACCATATGAGACAGTAGAAGCCTATATAATTATGAGGGGGCAATACCTTGAACTGTGGGTTATTAGAAGGCAGTAAATCTCAACCGATGAGAATAGAACCTGGCAGTCATCTTCTCAAAATAGAACTTAAGATGTCTACGCCCCTGAACGATGAATGTTGTGCCACAATATTTGGATTTTCCAAAGTGCTTAGGATAACTTCACATTATTTTCTTATAAACCGCTCAGGAAACCAGACAGAGGGTCAGGCAGTGAGGACTTAAACGGTTAAAGTGATCTTTGTTGAATTGATAAGAGACCTCTATATAGTGTAACTAGTTTTTAAGAAATCTTGTTGTTCCTGTGTGTATGTAGACAACATTCCACCTTCATGTCAAAGTTTCAACATGTATGGTTTTTAGGTTGTCTTACAGTAATTCGATGGGCAAGACTTCACCCAAGATGTCCGCTTGCCAAGGTGGCAGGAAGTGGCACGTTGGGATTTGCGCTTGCCTACAAGCCGTTAAAACTTTTCTAATTGTAGATCCCGTTTTAATTCACCATATGAGACAGTAGAAGCCTATATAATTATGAAGGGGCAATACCTTGAACTGTGGGTTATTAGAAGGCAGTAAATCTCAACCGATGAGAATGGAACCTGGCAGTCATCTTCTCAAAATAGAACTTAAGATGTCTACTGAACGATGAATGTTGTGCCACAATATTTGGATTTTCCAAAGTGCTTAGATAACTTCACATTATTTTCCTATAAACCGCTCAGGAAACCAGACAGAGGGTCAGGCAGTGAGGACTTAAACGGTTAAAGTGATCTTTGTTGAATTGTTAAGAGACTCTATCTAGTGTAACTAGTTTTTAAGAAATCTTGTTGTTCCTGTGTGTATGTGGACAACATTCTGCCTTCATGTCAAAGATTCAACATGTATGGTTTTTAGTTTGTCTTACAGTAATTCGATGGGCAAGACTTCACCCAAGCTGTCCGCTTGCCAAGGTGGCAGGAAGTGGCATGTTGGGATTTGCGCTTGCCTACAAGCCGTTAAAACTATTCTAATTGTAGATCACGTTTTAATTCACCATATGAGACAGTAGAAGCCTATATAATTATGGAGGTGGCAATACCTTGAACTATGGGTTAGTAGAAGGCAGTAAATCTCAACCGATGAGAGTGTAACTTGGAAGTCATCTTCTCAAAATAGAACTTAAGATGTCTGCGTCCGTGAACGGTGAATGTTGTGCCACAATATTTGGATTTTCCAAAGTGCTTAGGATAACTTCACATTATTTTCCTATAAACCGCTCAGGAACCTAGACAGAGTGTCACAGGAGGGTCAGGCAGTGAGGACTTAAACGGTTACGGTGATCTTTGTTGAGTTGTTAAGAGGCCTCTGTCTAGTGTAACTTGTTTTTAAGAAATCTTGTTGTTCCTGTGTGTGTGTAGACAACATTCCACCTTCATGTCAAAGTTTCAACATGTGTGGTTTTTAGTTTGTCTTACAGTAATTCGATGGGCAAAACTTCACCCAAGCTGTCCGCTTGCCAAGGTGGCAGGAAGTGGCATGTTGGGATTTGCGCTTGCCTACAGGACATTAAATCTATACTAATAAAAGATTGTATTTCAATTAACCCTATGAGACCACAACACTGCTAAAGAGGTGGAGCCCTCAAAAGCCTATTAAGCGGTGGAGGGGCCAATGCCTTGAACTATGGACTTTTATAAGGCAGTAGATCTCAACCGATCAGAATGAAAGTTAGCAGTCATTTCTGAAAATAGAACTTAAGATGTAGACGCCCATGAATGTTGTGCCACAATATTTGGATTTTCCAGAGTTCTTAAGATAACTAACCTATAAACCGCTCAGGAGCCCAGACAGAGGGTCACAGGAGGGTCAGGCAGTCAGGACTTAAACGGGTACGGTGATCTTTGTTGAATTGTTAAGAGACCTCTATCTAGTGTAACTAGTTTTTAAGAAATCTTGTTGTTCCTGTGTGTATGTAGACAACATTCCGCCTTCATGTCAAAGTTTCAACATGTATGGTTTTTAGTTTGTCTTACAGTAATTCGATGGGCAAGACTTCACCCAAGCTGTCCGCTTGCCAAGGTGGCAGGAAGTGGCATGTTGGGATTTGCGCTTGCCTACAAGCCGTTAAAACTTTTCTAATTGTAGATCACGTTTTAATTCACCATATGTAACGGTAGAAGCCTATATAATTATGGAGAGGGCAATACCTTGAACTAGGGTTATTAGAAGGCAGTAGATCTCAACCGATGAGAATTGAACTTGGCAGTCATCTTCTCAAAATAGAACTTAAGATGTCTGCGCCCGTGAACGGTGAATGTTGTGCCACAATATTTGGATTTTCCAGAGTGCTTAGGATAACTTCACATTATTTTCCTATAAACCTCTCAGGAGCCGAGACAGAGGTCAGGCAGTGAGGACTTAAACGGTTACAGTGATCTTTGTTGAGTTGTTAAGAGGCCTCTGTCTAGTGTAACTTGTTTTTAAAAATCTTGTTGTTCCTGTGTGTATGTAGACAACATTCTGCCTTCATGTCAAAGTTTCAACATGTATGGTTTTTAGTTACAGTGTTCACCCAAGCTGTCCGCTGCCAAGGTGGCAGGAAGTGGCATGTTGTTTGCGCTTGCCTACACATCATTAAAACCTTTCTAATTATAGTTTGTCTTTAAATTGAGATGATCTTTGTGAAGTTGCCAGACCATGTACTTTTAAAATATCCTTTTAGACACATTCGTAAATGCAGTTGTTTCTATATTTCTGTTTATCTTTATTCTCTCTTTTTTCTTTTCAAATTAAAATTCTGAATTCACATTGCCCAATATATTGTATTTGCTTTTGACTTGTTGTTGCTGGTTGGTTTTACTTTGCTTTTACACCCGTCTGACATATTGCTGTAGCCTCTTTATTCACTCTCGGTTCATCATACACATAGAGTTGTTGCCAATCATCAAGCAATGTTTTAATTTGGAGACATTCATGAGATATTGGCTTTTGAAACTTAAATGTAACTAGTTTTTAAGAAATCTTGTTGTTCCTGTGTGTATGTAGACAACATTCCGCCTTCTTTTTCAACATGTATAGTTTGTCTTACAGTGATGGGCTTCACCCAAGCTGTCTGCTTGCCAAGGTGGCAGTAAGTGGCATGTTGGGATTTGCGCTTGCCTAAAAACATTAAAATTTTCTTTTTTATAGATGGCTTTTCAATTAAGCACCAAAATAAAATATAGGGACAGGCGGAAATATGTAATGAATAACAATTATTTCTTCTCAGATCCAGTATGCTGAAATGCTGAAGAGAATCGAACCTCTAAGAAATGAGCTAATTCAGCTTGAGAACCAAGCAAAGGAAAATCGCCTCAAGGGAGAGGAAGTCAACAAACTCATTGTTGACCTTGAGCGCAGTAT
>JAXRKP010000642.1:107500-125000 GCA_037039925.1 Doris montereyensis | reverse complement strand
CATCTTTTAAAAGATTTCTAGATCTATATGATTACTAAAGAAATGATTCATTAAACCTCATTTAATATTTCCTGACTGTTTTTTCTTCTTTACAGCATGAAGCTGTTGTGCGTCTGAGCAAGTTGCCAGCTTTTAGGAACATAACAAGTGAAATTACAGGAAATTCAGTAAGTCTTGTTTAGAAAGTAAAAACATAACTCATTTTTTAATTATTTTTTTTATATTTTCTACTCAGTCAAAGTCAGAGGAACACTTTGAAGGTGGGTCCTTTTAGAGTACGTCCCTATTTGTGCACTGTAAGCTGACATGGGTAAACAGGGTTTGTTTAGAAGGACAGAAAGGATACTTTTTTTCTTTTCTGATCCAATGTCGTGAAGTCTGAATTCAGGGTGTGAGGTGACAGGGTGTGAGAGATTGTGAATAAACTTCTCACAACCAATTGTGTGTATGGTGAAGTTGAGTCACAATACTAACTCATGGCAAGAGCTAGCTCTGCTTTTTCAAAGATCAGGACTATGTGAAGCAGAGTAGTGAAGAAATTAATGTTACTCAAATACAGTAACAGTTTATTGCATTGTTTTGAGAGAAAGAAAGTTGGGATTTTTTTATTGGTTATTTTTATATCTGTTACCCTTACCATTTTTCTTTTTTTTTGTACAGGAATTCCTTGCATGGCTTGAAAGTGCTATGCCAGAGGTGGATTTGCCACAGTTGTGGACAGAGGACAAGCCTAAGAGTGAGTAGAAATGTCAAAGAAGAAAAAGTTTTGTAGTAACTATAGTTAAAAGTCAAGATATTGAATTTGTTTATCATATGGAACACATGGAAATGATTTTAAAAATTTAAATACAAAGGAGTCACAATAGAGTGAAATCAGAAGTGATAACAATAAGTGACAACTCCAACAAGGAAGACATAACAAAAACGGGATATTTTGAGTTTAACCCTTTGTCAGACAACATACAAGTAATATCTACGCAATTATACAGGCATCACAGTGTGACATCAGAATGAAAAACAAAGGAAGAATAAAGATAGGCAGAAAGGAGAAAAATCACGGAACTAAAGACAGTCATAATTAAAATGAGTAGAAGGGAAGGGGGGTTGGTTATCGAAAAAAGAAGAGACATTAGAAGTATATATCTAGATCTAGAAACAGAAAGGAGAGAGACAAATTTTCCCATACCCTTCTACTTATTCTAATTATTACTCTCTTCCCTTCCCTGCTTTTCTCCTCTCTACTTGCCTTTCTTCATCCTTTCTGTTTTTCTTTCTGATGTCCCACTGTGTTAAGCCTGTTTACAGTTGTAGATATTACTTGTTTACTGTCTGACGTGGGGTTATGCCCGAAATGTCACCTGTCTGTCTTGTCTTTTGTCTTCCTTGGTGGATTTATCACTTATTATCATTTATCACTGTAGACTCCTTGAAATGTATATTTGAATGAGATGAAACGAGGGAAAGTCATTTTTAATGAAAAGAAAAAGTAATTACGGTCAAGTCAGAGCTGTATGAGTTGTTTAGATCCTAATTGGGTCTCTTCATTCCTTAGCTATATTTAATTCAGCAATCAGATGTAATGCAGTGTATGAACATTATTCTCATGTGTGTGTGTGTGTGTGTGTATATATGACTGATTTGGAGGGCCGTAACAAATAAGGTAGTGAAATTCCTTTCAAGCGTAGAGACAGCACAGAGATGAGCCAAAGTGTCTAAGGCATTAAGTATATATAAAAAAAAACACTATCCCCCTGCAGAGCATACTTGATGAACGTTTGCAACTGAGTGAGGGGAGGTAAATTAGTCTGAACTTTTCCCCAAGTAAAGTGAAATTAGCATTCAAACTCACCAGTTCCCAGTCTCATGTCCAGCTGTCTATAAGAAGATCACAAACAACACCATTCCAAACACGTATCTTGATCTTGATTTTAACTTTCTTTCAACAGCTGGCATAGGGAAATCTGTACATGGACTGTTGCTCATCCATGCTCTCCGACCTGACAGATTGACAGCAATGGCCCGCATCTTCGTTGAGAAAGTTTTAGGCACTGAATTTGTTCACGTCTCGGCCAAGGAATTGAACTTGGGCCACATTTGTGAGAATGAGGTTGGTAATAAGATTTCTTTACATGTCTGCCTAAATAAAGTTATGTAATAGGTCTCAAGATTACTCTGGAATGTTTTTGTGTGGTTTAGAATCATGGTTGTGTTCTCTTTATGAATTTAGTTTGCGATAGACAATTTGTTTATCTATTTTCCTTTTCACATGACATCTAGTGTCTTTCTCAAATTATTTCTCTCACGGTAATTTGCTTTGCCACTTTGTCGAGTATTTAAGCCTTTTGTGTTAAATTAGATTGCCTCTTTAGGTATGAGTTAAAATCATCGTTGGGGATGTATCCCTCAGGAGTTAGTATTTGGTGAAAGTATTATTGAAATGGCTTTGACATTTATTGACAGTGTTAATGGAAAGATTCTTTGGAATGCGTAGATCAAGCGTGAAAGAATGCCAGCCTTTTGTTACCATCAAAATGGTCCTCCCAGTTGTGTAAAACTCTGGAAAAAACTTTACTCCAAGCAACTAATGCTTATTTCATAGGAAGGCTTGTATACAAAGCTATTGAGTTTATACTTGCATGCTTTTTGATGTCAGTCTTGAGTACATTCACCTTTGATGAAGAATAAGGGTCCTATATGTGCCTAACTTTTTTCAATACTATGTATGAGGCACACGGTAACTAGCCTTTGACTAGCCTTTGACGATCCATTTTAGGTTATCTTTAATTTAATCTGGGCATTGTTGTTGCACATGTCACTGCCCAAATAATACACTAAAAATTTCCTGAATTGAATAGTTTATAATTTCACATTCATATGCTCATAACATATTACGATTCTATATTGAACAGATCAAGGGTGCCACACCTGTACTGATGTGCTCCGTGACTGGATATGACGCAAGCTCAAGAGTAGATGATTTGGCCGCAGAGCTTACCAAGCCACTGACATCTATTGCCATAGGTTAGTAGATATCATTGATGAAGATGAGACAGTTGTATTTTGTATTTCCATGCGGTTATTTCTATGTTAACCTCTATGATTTATCTTATTACTTATCATTGGTAATATTTGGTTTAGGCTGTGCGTTATATTGTAGTTTAGTGGATGCTGCATAAGTCGACATTGCATAAGTCGATTTTTATCGAAGTCAATGTTTTTTTTTACGATCCCATCTCCTACACATTTTTTAGTTAATAAAAAAACTGTTAACGTTGATATCGACTTCAGTAACATGCCTTTCAGGTCAATCTTTTCACGGTCCACAGACGGTAAGATGAATGAAAATACGATTGCATAAGTCGATGTTTCAATTTCAATGGCATCCACAGCCGTTGACCCCACAGCTAGAGAACACAATGAATATAATTAATGTAGATTTTTTAACGTTCCTCTATTTTCCCTCATTCTAAATCACAAGATTCAATTAGCGCAAGTTAATAAAATCCGCTTAGGTGTTGGCATATGGCCTGTTGTCTCTCTCCTTTCTCCTAGTCAATCGTACCCAGTTGCGACTACCGGTCAGTGTGAAAGCGGGGGAGGTGGGTGACAGCCACCAATAACTATAAAATATCATATTATGTTGCATGGCTCTACATCGCCCCCCTTTAAAATTTCAAAATAATATTATGTAAGAGCATTACATCTAAATACATATACAAGAAATATAAAGAAAAGGGCTGCAATATAATAATTTTAAAAAACCCATTGTTATCAGATGTTGTCTGCATTGAGATGTGACTATTGTGATTGAAGAGAGAGAGAGGGAGAATAATTTATCATGCCTCCTTTTGTTCAACACGCTGTGTGATACAGTTCGTAACACATCGGGTGGTGTAGATGTAGTACAACTTGTACTTCTTGCACTTTGCAGGTAGTAAAGTGTGTAGGTGTGTGTGTGTGTGTGTGTGTGGTCCGGGGGGGGGGGGTTAGAAAAAATTTTGGGGTGCCAAGGATCTTACTCTTACCCAATCATCGTCTACCGGCCATCGGCATTGATATGAATATTAGTAGTAGATCTATCTCCGTGAAGCATTTGACGAAAAAGGCGTTTGGTAATTGAAGCCAGAGATCTAATCAGACGCGTGGTCTTACTCTTACTAATATTATATAGGGCCCTTCTACTCCCATCATCGCCACTTTCCTCTTTCAATTGGAATTCTACCACTGCGCTCAATTATTCAAGCAAGAAAAATACACAAAAACAACAACACATGCGTGTGAGCACACGTCAGCAGTTATTAATCAGTAATAATAGTTGATACCCAAGATCATTACGATGAAAATCCTGTCAGGAGAGGTAACTGAGCAATTGCGTAAGTCGACTTGTTACATAAGTCGATGTTTTTTAATAGGTCCCTTGAACATCGACTTTTGTGGCATCCACTATAGTATGTTCAGGGAGGGGGGAAAGGGGGTATTAAAGAAATACATTTTTTAAGTTTTCAAATTGTTACTATCTCTTCCACCTTTAAGCCTTCAGCTTATTGTAAACTCAGAGAAACTCGGACATGAATGCTTCAGATATGTTTTTTACTGTACACAATGTCAACGGTGCTGTTTTCTTCACTTCTTTGATTACTTTGGCTTGCTCAGGTTCAGCTGAAGGTTTCACTTTAGCTGACAAAGTCATCAACTCCTCAAGCAAATCTGGTCGGTGGGTGATGCTCAAGAACGTGCACCTTGCCCCACAATGGCTCGTCAATTGGAAAAGAAGTTGCATAGCTTGCAGGTTCATCCCAACTTCAGGTTGTTCTTGACAATGGAAATCAATCCTAAGGTAAATATCTTAATAATAGTCGTCAGGGATGGGGATTTTCCCGGTTTTCCTGAACTTTTGACACAGAGGAGCACCTCCGTGTTTTTGTGTCTCATTTTATACACACACAAGTACCAAACGTTCAGGAAAACATAGAGTCTAAATCTACTTAGGACGGATATCCCAAGCACAGAGAGAGACAGAGGGAAAATGGAAAGAGAGAGAGAATAAAAATAGTAGTGCTAGTAAGCCAAGTAATAGTAGTAGTGGTGCCGGTAGTATGAGTAGTACATCTACAAACTTTTTAAGATTTAAGATTTCAAGCTACATAGAATTATGCCTCATTTACTACTTTTACCAATGGTTTTGCTTTTTCAAATCGATTGGTTAAAGCCCATACATGCTAGACATTTCTGCTCCGTGCTTATAAGAAAGACGCAATCACTCTCTCACATAAATACACGCTCACATAGGGTCTACAAAAAACCCAAAGATTACTAAGTAAATAGTCTCTCTCTCTCTCTCTCTCTCTCTCACACACACACACACACACACACACACATACATAAATACACATGCTCACATAGGGTCTACACACACAAAAAAGATTACTTTGTTAACAGCATCCTGACCTAGGCGGGCACCTGTTGTATTGTGTTAATATTACATGTGGGCTACATACAATACTGCAACTTAGTACAAGTGGGCTACAATACTACATGAGTATTGATTTTTTTTTCAAGGTTGCTTGTTATTACTTTAGGGCTAGTCACATGTAAGTAAAGTTTTGGGCTTGGCTTGAAGTAATGAGGTGAAGCTTCTTTGATTTGAGCTTTTCTTTTAATATCCAAGACTCGATTCCAAGGTGGATGGATAGCGGGTGCTACTGGTAGGTTCTTCTTTCCTTTTCCTCTTTTATTTATCTTTAATCTTGCTGTTTTCTATCACCTGAGATCAATGTATATGTTAGAGGGGGTAAAATTCAATAAAACAAACGAGTCCACCTGACACCCGCGCCTGTAAAGGAAGATAACTCACACATGTTGATTTTTTGTTAAAAACTTCACTATTTTTTAGCTTGGATGATTAGGGTTTTTCTTTCCAAGAGTCGCAGGTCTGCATCTATTAGAATCACATTATACATAGCCATTGTTGAGATAGATAAAGACCAAGAGGGGGAGAGGGCTGGGCATACTGAAAGAGAGCATTAGGAAATATTGTAGTTGTAGTAAAATGTTCTGAAGGGATGTAAAGAGCCATAGAAGAAAATGAATAAGAAAACATGAAAAATGTGATGGACATTAGTGACTGCGATAAAAGAGGATGAAGAATGTTTGGTGAGAAGAAATGGATTTGAGTGTAAAGAAATGAAAATAAATGAAAAGAAGAGACGATTCACTGGTTTCCGTCTGTTTTTGGGTTGTTTTTTATTGGTATTTGTGTCTGTGTGTTTGAGTTATTATTTGGTTAGAGTCTATCAGGGGGAGGGAGGGGGGCACACCTTTTCAATAACTGCTATGGAATCTGTAACTTGCACAACATGCACATGGTACCTGTTAAGTTTTCACTCATGTTTTATAGAATCAGAGGATGAATAGTCTGCAAGAGTATAAATATTATAATGGCTTGATATACTTTTTTGAAAAATAAGCCCATAGATATATAGGTAGTTACCATACAAGATTCCAAAACCCTGTCTTGCCAGTCCAGCAATGTACTACTACAGGATGATGATGATACAGATCTCTCTTGAATTTTGATTCTAAAAAGTTGGCATGTTTGATAACATTGGGGTTTTTTTATATTGCGGCCCTCTTCTTTATATTTCTTGTACATGTATTTAAATGTAATATTTTTTTAAATTTTAAGGTGGGCGATAAAGTTTAGGTTTTTTTTTTCCAAGCTTATCCCCATCCCTGAGTAGTAAATATATTTTGTCTAGCCATTTTTCTTTTCTTTTGTATTCTTTTCTACTAAAGATTTTCATATTCTAGAAATCATTTTAAATGATCAGAAATTTCTTTTGTTTTGGTTTTTCTTCTGTTTTTTTTAAGAAGAGGGGGTGCTAGGATGTTTTTGGGTTTTTTTTGTTTGGTTGGTTTGTGTTTGGATTTTTTTTGCTTTCCTTCTTTTTTCTCATTTTTCCTTTCTTTTTGTTTTTTTCTGAAGGAATCGAAATAATCTTTTTGGTGCCGTCTTTCATAATTTATACATTGAAACCATTTCAGCTCCCAACCAACCTCCTGCGTGCAGGTCGTGTGTTTGTCTTTGAACCACCACCAGGTGTGCCCGCCAATTTGATGAGGACGTTCAGCACAGTGCCAGCAGCCAGAATGTGCAAGGTGAGAGATGACAATTAAGATTTTCCCTTTTTGATGATAGAAACAACAAATAAGTGCAATTTTATTATCTGAGATCAAAATACAGTTTATTGAGGAAGTATGATTTCTTTATAAGCTTAACGTTTTATTTTTACAAGTACCATACATTTTTTTGAATCGCATTAAGAGTTTTTCTTTGAATTGAACTGATTCTGTCGCCACAAAAAACTTTGTAGAAACACTTCTGATAAATATTCACTGTTGGGGCAACATTTTTCAATGTTGTACGAATTTGTATATGTTTATTATACACATTATATGTAGTTGTGTATGTTACTCTTTCTTATACACATTGTATGAATTTGTGTCTCCTCAGGCTCCCAATGAGCGTGCCCGCCTGTACTTCCTCTTAGCTTGGCTCCATGCCATCTTGCAGGAGAGGATGCGTTACACTCCTTTGGGATGGGCAAAGAAATACGAATTCACTGAGTCTGATTTGCGTGTAGCATGCGATATGCTGGATGTATGGATTGACTCTGTTGCCTTGGTGAGTGACGTGAGAACAAGCATTCAATTTACAGCCGATCAGCGCCTTTGTATAATTTTCATTTGATTCATTGTCCTTGTTTGATATTTCGTATTGTATGTTTCTGTGTTGGAAAAGCCTTTTGATGTGATCTGATCTTTTTTTCTTTTCTGTCCCAGATGGATTTTTTTTTATACTTGGAATACCTCTGCTGCAAGATTTATCAACATCATTTAATTTTGAGAATTTGATGTAAAGATTATTTTGTTTGAACTTTCCTTAGGGCCGCACAAACCTTCCCCCAGAGAAAGTGCCATGGGACGCCATCAGGACTTTGCTTTCCCAGTGCATCTATGGTGGAAAGATTGATAATGAATTTGACCAGGTATACAGCAAGTTTAGTTTTCATGTTATCTCACTAAACTTATAATAGTTGACCATTTGATCTTTATGAAAATAAATGGCTTCCTTTTTCAATTGTCCTAAGTGGTAATATGGCACTGGGTTTATGAGCCTTTTGCTTTATAATGTGAGACTTTGTTTGTGTCTTTTGCCCAGATTAGAAATTCCCCTAAACAAAAGCGTTGCTTATGAGATGCATGTATGACATTGATTCATGAAGGAAAAGTAAATTTGTTTATTATTGTTTTTACAGCGTTTGCTGAACACCTTGTGAACAAGTTGTTTTCTGCCAAGAGTTTTGAAGGAGACTTTGCTTTGGTCAGAGACATCGATGACATCAAAGGCAAACACATTGTCATGCCTGATGGTGTCAGGTGAGTTTTGATCAGTGGTTTTTTTTTTGGGGGGGGGGGTATTTTTTTCAATTTTATTTTATGAAGGACATAACATCATAACTTTATAATCTAAAAAAAATCTGCATCAAAGTCTTACATTGAAACTATGTAACAAAGTTGATAAGGAGCATATTCACTTACAAGCTTTTCAGCAAAGCAATATTTTCAAATTCTTAAGGGAAAATAAAGAATTATGCTTTTTAACATTGCAAAAGATATTCAGGATAAGGAAGACTATTTAAGTTGTATCAAAATTATTAATTGAGCAAGATAATGGTGTCTGTCTTTCTTTCTTTCTTTTTTTAAACTTGGATAAACCCTTCCATCTCTTTAAAATCATAAAGATTTTTAGATGGTTAAAAATTGAGGGCATGAGCAAATTTCAATCAAAATCATGTCTCATTTTACTTTACTTCCTTATCTGTTCCTAGCTTGAAGAATATTTAATTGGCTTATAATCAAATTATGTTCACTGTCATATTTTACTTGATGCATATTTATTGCTATTTGTTGCTTGCTTTTTTTTATCTCCTTCAAATTAACCTGAAGGGGATTGACATTTTTGTATAATATGAATTACTGAGCTTTTGTTGCTTTTCCTCCATGTAGACGTGAACAATTTGTTCAGTTTGTTGACAACATGGAGGGCTCCCAAACTCCATCCTGGCTGGGACTCCCTAACAATGCCGAAAAAGTTCTTCTCACAACCATGGGTTAGTTGATCTTTTCATGCTTTGAATACATTTATAAACAGTATTTACAGTTAGATCATCCTATCTGTTGGCAGCGTAGTATTTACAGTTAGATCATCTTATCTGTTGGCAGCATAGTATTTACAGTTAGATCATCTTATCTGTTGGCAGCATAGTATTTACAGTTAGATCACCCTATCTGTTGACAGCATAGTATTTACAGTTAGATCACCCTATCTGTTAACAGCATTATTGACAGTTAGATCATCCTATCTGTTGGCAGTATAGTATTTACAGTTAGATCATCCTATCTGTTGGCAGCATAGTATTTACAGTTAGACCTTCCAATCTGTTAGCAGCATAGTATTTACAGTTAGATCATCCTATCTGTTAGCAGCATAGTATTGACAGTTAGATCATCCTATCTGTTAGCAGCATAGTATTGACAGTTAGATCATCCTATCTGTTAGCAGCATAGTATTGACAGTTAGATCATCCTATCTGTTAGCAGCATAGTATTGACAGTTAGATCATCCTATCTGTTGGCAGCATAGTATTTACAGTTAGATCATCCTATCTGTTAGCAGCATAGTATTTACAGTTAGATCATCCTATCTGTTAGCAGCATAGTATTTACAGTTAGATCATCCTATCTGTTAGCAGCATAGTATTTACAGTTAGATCATCCTATCTGTTGGCAGCGTAAATGCTTTCTGAAAAAAGGATCAGGTGTGGTCTACTTTACAATTCTTTTCTTTGATCTTTGTTGCTGCAAAGATATGTTCCTTTATAGATGAATGCATTTGTTTTATTCGCGTTTGTGTCTCCCCCGACCCTTAAACCACGTATATAAGGCTTATTGATATTAATAAATCCATATATGTATATATTTTATGACATTCTCTCTCTTCCAGGGAGCTGCATGATTGCTAATCTCCTTCGCATGCAACTCTTGGAGGAAGGAGAGGTGGCCACATCCTATGGAGGGCACTCCAGAAGAACAGGAGAAGAGGCTGGCTGATGGTCGACCCGCTTGGATGCGAACCTTGCACACCTCTGTGACAACCTGGCTGCAGCTTGTACCAAAGGTAATTCATGTCATCCAGCTTTTAACTGAATCCGCTCTTGTGGCTCAAATTTGTATATCATTTCATTCAGAATATCAAATGTTACTAACTGGTTTAAGTACCACAAGTTTTGTTGTGTGTTTTCCTCCCGAACCAGTTTGTGTTCATATTCTGTTCATATTTATCATTATCAACACGAAAATTATTCATAAAAATCAAGCTTCTTTTTTTTCAATGTCATATGCATCTAGTAACTCGTATTAATAATCAGTCTAGTTATCTCCAAAGTTATCAAGGATTACGTTTAAAAAAATGTTTTATCAATAACAACATTCTGTGTGTGTGTGTGTGTGTGTGATTTTTCTTAGTATTTTTCTTTGTTTTGTTATTTTTAGTTTTCATTTATCACTCATCAACCACTAATTGCCAATCCTACAGGTGTCTCAAGAGGTAATCATCCTTAGTAGATTCCATCCCCAAACCTCCTCTTTTCCAAGACTTTTATGTCTTTAGGGGCTTCCAAGTCATGTGTTTAACTTCAAATAGTCAGCTGTTTTTTGTATGGATGAGTGGTGTATGCCTGTGGTTGTATGTATGGGTGTAAGGTGGGGGGGGGGGGGGGGGCTTCCTCATGGATTTTTTAAAATTCCCCTTCTTTTCGTTTTTTTTCTTTCTCTTTTTGTCTTCCTTTCATTGTAAAAAATTCTTGTGTGAAATAGATTGGTTTGCAAGACGTTTTTAAAAAGGAGGTTAAAAGTTATCATAAGTATTTGAGTAACTGCTTTTACCCATTAGCTTGCCATGTTTGTAGTGATGTTTGGGTTGGGGTTTTTTGTACTTTGTTTGTATTTTGTTTTCATCACACCGGCTTTCTCTTCCCATAGTTTTCTTTATTTCTTAAGATGTCTCTTTATCTCGTCAATTGTGCACATGTTTAGATCGTTTATGTATGTGTAAGTTCATATTGTTATTCCCTTTTTTCCCCCCCAAATATGTAAATGTTCATAGGGGTTTGTTGGTTTATTGCTTTTTCTCCCTTTTTCTTTTTCACCACTGCCAATCCCTTCCCTCTTCCATTCTGCCTCTACCTCTCCCTCTAATATCTCCCACCTATTCACTCATCTGTCTGTCTATCTATGTGGGTGGTTGGCGGGGAGGGAGGTGCTGGTAGGTCCTACTTCTTTTCTTTTACTTATTTAATTATCTTTTCATATAGCTTTTCCTCTTAATTCACCCTGAGATCAATGCAAATGATGGACGGGGTAAATCCAATGAAACATACAAACTGTCTGTCTCTATCTATCTGTGTATCTAATTTATCATCCTTCTTGGTCTGTTTATCTAGGGAATCTTTTTTTTTCCCTTCTGTCTTTTTCTATCTTTTTGTTGTTGCAATAACTGATCTATATCTTGTTCTACCTCTCATATTTGACTACTGATTTGTTATATTATTTTATCTATATGCCAACTTCTACTGCTCTTTGTCTGTCTGTCTGTCTGTCTGTCTGTCTGTCTGTCTGTCTCTCTCTCTCTCTCTCTCTCTCTCTCTCTCTGTCTCTCTGTCTCTCTCTCTCTCTCTCTCTCTCTCTCTCTCTCTCTCTCTCTCTCTCTCTCTCTCTCTCTCTCTCTTCTCTTTTCTCTCTCTCACACACACACACATACACACACACATCCTTTTTCTCTAGTTCTTTTTTCTTTTTCTTTGTTTACCCCCACCTTTTCTCAGGCCTTTTTTGTTTTAAATGTTGTTAAGCTAAATTTGAGTATAATGGGCTGTGCTTTCATTGAGGCAAAAAGGATAAATCAACTGTCTACTATATTTGTCAGCAGGGATTGATCATTTTATTCTCATTTATTCCCTTACCTTTATTTTTGGGGGCTATTTTGTTTGTTTTTTTTAAAGAAGTAAATGTGAACAGCGGTGACATTCTTTTCCATCCCATTTTATTTCTATGTAGGGGTTTTGTCTTCACCCCTTGTTCTCCCATTCCTGCCTCTATTACTTACTGCTTACATGTTTTGTTAACAAACAAAAAAAATGCTTTTAATTGATTGTTTTCATCCTCGTCCATATGCAACTATTGCCTTTGCTTTATTTGATCATTTTATAGCATAAGGGAAACCTTTTTGCTTTTGATAAGGTGTTAAGGGCACCGATAACTTGCCTATTTGTTTATGTTAAAATATGTATTTTCTGATGTTGTCTTGTTTAATACATTATGAAGCATAATTTCCTAATGGATGCACCCTGAAATCATATACCTGTTACTATAGAGCAATGAAAAGTGCCCAAATAAATCACATATGGTCGACAGTTTGACATGATATAAGAATACCTTTTTTATACATCAGTACATATTAGCCATCCTTCAGCTATTCCTTTATGAACTTTATTTCATTTATTTATTCATGTAAATGTTGTCAGCCAAATTGGGAGGGGGTTGCTTTGTAATATCTCCTTCTTTTTCCTTTTTGTTTGTTTAGGTAAGTATCTATATTTATTATTGACTGACTTAAATTGCACTGTTTCAAATCATCACTTAAATTGCAAAAGTTTAATTGAAATCTTTATCATAGGGGTTTTACTGGCCTGTGAAATCTGATTCACAAGAGAAAATGCCAAATGTGTTTTATTTAATATTTATTGGTCACCAGTTTTGCAGTTTTATTTCAAATGCCATCTAATAGCTCTGAATCAAGCTGTTTCTTACCATGTGTATTCCTCTCTTTCCATCTCTATCAGTCTCTCCAAGGAATGAAAGAACAGTTGAGAATATCAAGGATCCTCTTTTCCGCTTCTTTGAACGTGAGGTGAATGCAGGAGCCAAGCTTCTGCATGACGTTCGCAGAGATTTGCAGGATATGATCAAAGTTTGTGATGGAGACAAGAAGCCAACCAACCACCATCGCTCTATGATGGCCGATCTTGTGAAAGGTCTTTTTTTTTATATTATTTTATGAGAAATGGGAAATTAATTTATTGAGAAAGAAGAAAAACACAAGTTAAAACTAAGTTACCTTTTTAGTTTATTTTACATCCTGTCTTTAAAGGAAAGCTTAAACTGTGGTGTGTAAGTGGATAACTTGAAGTTAATATACCTTTATGTTTATATTACATCTTGCGTTTTAATGAAAAAACTTTATGGCATGTAGTGGATATTATCATAGAATGAAGTAAAGAGACATATAGTGTAAAGGTAAGTGACAGATTTGCTTCTTTTTTTGTTGTTGGACCTTTTAGGAATCATTCCGAAATCTTGGAAGCTCTACTCAGTACCAGAAGGCCTGACTGTGATTCAGTGGATCACTGATTTCAGCATGAGGATCAGACAGCTCCAAGCCATTGCCCAGACCACTCAGGCATCCGGTGCCAGGGAGCTGAAGGTACAGACAAAAGTGCTCACATTATTTTATTTTCATAGAATAGGGACTGTCTTTATTTATTTCCCTCTATCTCTTAAATTTACTTTTGGTCATCTTGAGTGATAAGCGACAACAAGTGACAATTTAAATAAAAGAAGGCAGACTTAAATTTACTTTTGGTCATCTTGAGTGATAAAAAGCGACAACAAGTGACAATTTAAATAAAGAAGGCAGACTTAAATTTACTTTTGGTCATCTTGAGTGATAAGCGACAACAAGTGACAATTTAAATAAAGAAGGCAGACTTAAATTTACTTTTGGTCATCTTGAGTGATAAGCGACAACAAGTGACAATTTAAATAAAGAAGGCAGACTTAAATTTACTTTTGGTCATCTTGAGTGATAAGCGACAACAAGTGACAATTTGAATAAAGAAGGCAGACTTAAATTTACTTTTGGTCATCTTGAGTGATAAGTGACAACAAGTGACAATTTAAATAAAGAAGGCAGACTTAAATTTAGTTTTGGTCATCTTGAGTGATACAACAAGTGACAATTTAAATAAAGAAGGCAAAATTTAGTGACAATTTAAATAAATAAAGAAGGCAGACTTAAATTTAGTTTTGGTCATCTTGAGTGATAAGTGACAACAAGTGACAATTTAAATAAAGAAGGCAGACTTAAATTTAGTTTTGGTCATCTTGAGTGATAAGTGACAACAAGTGACAATTTAAATAAAGAAGGCAGACTTAAATTTACTTTTGGTCATCTTGAGTGATAAGTGACAACAAGTGACAATTTAAATAAAGAAGGCAGACTCAAATTTAGTTTTGGTCATCTTGAGTGATAAGTGACAACAAGTGACAATTTAAATAAAGAAGGCAGACTTAAATTTAGTTTTGGTCATCTTGAGTGATAAAGCGACAACAAGTGACAATTTAAATAAAGAAGGCAGACTTAAATTTACTTTTGGTCATCTTGAGTGATAGCGACAACAAGTGACAATTTAAATAAAGAAGGCAGACTTAAATTTAGTTTTGGTCATCTTGAGTGATAAGCGACAACAAGTGACAATTTGAATAAAGAAGGCAGACTTAAATTTAGTTTTGGTCATCTTGAGTGATAAAAACAAGTGACAATTTAAATAAAGAAGGCAGACTTAAATTTAGTTTTGGTCATCTTGAGTGATAAGGACAACAAGTGACAATTTAAATAAAGAAGGCAGACTTAAATTTACTTTTGGTCATCTTGAGTGATAAGCGACAATAAGTGACAATTTGAATAAAGAAAGGCAATTTAGTTTTTGGTCATCTTGATTGATAAGTGACAACAAGTGACAATTTAAATAAAGAAGGCAGACTTAAATTTAGTTTTGGTCATCTTGAGTGATAAGTGACAACAAGTGACAATTTAAATAAAGAAGGCAGACTTAAATTTACTTTGGTCATCTTGAGTGATAAATAAGTGACAATTTAAGAAGGCAGACTTAAATTTAGTTTTGGTCAAGTAAGTGACAATTTGAATAAAGAAAGAAAATTTACTTGGCAGACTTAAATTTATTTTTGGTCATCTTGAGTGATAAGTTTACAACAAGTGACAATTTGAATAAAGAAGGCAGACTTAAATTTACTTTTGGTCATCTTGAGTGATGTTTACAACAAGTGACAATTTAAATAAAGAAGGCAGACTTAAATTTACTTTTGGTCATCTTGAGTGATAAGCGACAACAAGTGACAATTTAAATAAAGAAGGCAGACTTAAATTTACTTTTTGGTCATCTTGAGTGATAAGCGACAACAAGTGACAATTTAAATAAAGAAGGCAGACCGTGATATGTCAAAAACCAAACAAGGAAACATTTTACATGAAATTTGTGAGTCCAGGTTTATCCCCTTATACTTGCATTATTTGTTATTATGATATGAAGCGTATTTAAGTGTAATTCAATGATTGTTCATCCTCTTTAATTTATTTATGCATTTATTTATTTCACGTTTCTTACTATCTTCTTATTATTATTCATTCATATTCTGTCTTGTAGAATTTGCAAGTGTGGCTGGGTGGTCTCTTCATCCCAGAAGCTTACATCACTGCTACTCGTCAGTACGTTGCCCAGGCTAACCACTGGTCACTTGAGGAGCTATACCTTGATGTGAGTTGGGACTTTGATTTGTTTTCTTGCTTTCTAGTTAGGATATGGCTATCATTAGGTGGGCGATTGGTGGGTGCTTCTGGTAGGTCATACTTCTTTCCTTACCCTTGTTTGCTTACTCTACATCTTGCCCTTACTTCTTTTTCATCTTAAAATCATTGCATATTGTGGACAGGCTAAATTTCATTGAAACAAAAGCCAGTATGAGCTCTGAAATGTTTTAAAACAGAAAGGAAGGTTATATCAATTTTTTCAATAGTTCCAGTATTTGAAGGAGAAGTGATGGTGTTTGTTATTTTATGGGACAATGGGGAATGGGGTTTCTCTCTTGCTTTCTCTGTGTGTGTGTGGGTGTGTGAACAATGAGAGGAGTGGAAGAATTTGGTTGCCAGATCACCAATCGTGCCCCTACGTTCACCCAGACTACGAGACAAGTAAAGTAAAGTGTGTGTGTCTTTGTTTCTTTTTGCTGAGTGGTCAGTCAGCAAGCGCTACGGTAGAATCTACTTCTTTCCTTTTCAGTCTTTTACGTTTCTTTCATCTTGTTGTTTCCTCTTAATTCGCTTTAAATCACTGCCTTAGGTGAATGGGGTAAATTCCCACTGAAATATGTGTAGCCTTTTGTTTAATTCTTATGCCTTAAAATTTAAGGTATAGATTGTCCGATAGTGAGTTGAACAGATTAGAAAAGAGTTTGTGAAATTTTTGTTGATTATAATTATTGATAAAGATCTCATGGCTGTTCACAGGCAGTCGGGGCAAAATTAAAAATCCTACCAAAACCCCTGAGATCTCTTTTTTTTAAATATCAGAATAATTGTTATATCTTGCTGTTTTTCTCTTGATTCACCCTGAGTTTACCACTTATGATGGACAGGGTAAATTTCAGTGACACAAATCCGCTTATTTCACCCTGAGATCACTGCATATGGTGGGCAGGGTATTTCAAGAAAAACAAACTAAATCTCTCTCTCCAATTCACTTTGGGAATATGGTATATTGTGTGGGTGGTTGGAATGCAGGGCTAGTGGTTCCTATTTCTTTCTTTTCACTCTTTTGCTTATCTTTATTTTGCTTTCCTCTAAATTCACCCCTGAGATCACTGCATATAGTGAACAGGATAAATTTAAAGGAAACAAACAAACTGTACAATGTGGATGTGGTAAGCAGCCTTATTTGAGTATCGTTGAAAAATTCATTTCCTTTCACATAGGCTTCGAACATTTTTCAGGAGACACTAAAGAAAATCTCCGATAATGGCATCTACCGCAAGTCTTTAATTCACAAAATATGAATTTATACACACTTAATATTCATTCACTTCGTACTTCATGATATAAAATATTTTGATAAAAGCCCTTTGTCAGGTTTCTATTGCACCTAAAAAGTTTACGAAACCCGAGTTAGGTGCATAGACTAGAATGCGGCTGTATCGAAATAGTCCATACCGGTACCGGATACTGTTAAATCTGTGATTTGGATTTGATTTGATTTGATTTGATTCACACACATCTACAACTAAGGCGATCTCGGGGTTTTCGGTGACATTTTTAATTTTGCACGGACCGCCCTGTAAACAGCCAAGGGATCTTTAACGTGCACAGAATGTTGTGATCTGCACACACGGACCTCCTTTTTTATCGTCCGTCTCCGATGGGACTAGGTGTCGATCCACCTACACGGACCAGGGATGTAAATGCTTCTAGATAAAACTCGAGAAAATGTGTCAACCGTTGGCGGTGCTCGAACTCACTACCTTTTGGTTG
>JAXRKP010000642.1:85000-92500 GCA_037039925.1 Doris montereyensis | reverse complement strand
CAACAAAAAGCTAGCAATAAACAAGTAGATTTATGATATTATCAGATGAAAAACATTTTTGAAAGAAAAATCCGACGTAATTAAAACCAAACACCAAAACGAAAAACACTTCCTACTAAAAAGAAGAAAAAAAGAAATAATAAAAATTGAATATTATTGATTAATTCTCCAGAGCGGGGAAAACGTATAATCTTGAAAAATATGTCTTTTGTTACAAATGGCAATAATTTGCCTATAATTGATATTCAAACATCATGTGCTTTTCTTAACAATTTTCCTCACATTTACAAAGAACGTCTTCCTCAACCGTTCACATGCGATAATTTAATTTGAACACTGAGGAAAACTTCTTAATAAAAAAAAACCCACACATCAGAGATGAATAAATCATTCTAAAAAAAACAGAAGAAAATGTGGAAAAAGGTTGATTACTAGGGAAAAGTAAATAAAATAGACGCCACGAGATATTAATAATCAATTGACATACACGCTTCATACGAAGGCAATAACACAATTGACCTTGTGGAGGGAGAGATTGACAAATAGTACAAATACATTTATGGCATACATGTAGTTTGAATTTAAGTTGAGCAGTGCAATTATAGTAGGTTTGCATCAACAATGTATTTGGCTTCTTTCTTCTTTTTTCTTCTTTTTTTTTTTCTTCACCATCTTAAAATTCACCTACTTTAAAAATTTAGATGTGTATACTCTACAGAAACAGTGATGTATTAAACCAATAAACACTAAATATTAAACATCAATAAAATGAAATACTGATCGCGCCACCCAGAATATGTTTTAATTGAAAATAGAAACCAAGTTTCACTTTTACTTGTTTTTGCTTCTTTCTTATAAAATAAATAACGTCACGAAATACCAATGCAAAACCAAACTTACCTCTGGTACACGAATGCTGTAGTAGCTAAGCGTTCGTTGTCAGCGTTGTCAAATTCAGGAAAATTCCATTCTAAGTAAAGTGTCAATATTTGATTGTATTTATAGGATGTATTACGAGAAGATAGAACAGTATGTTGACAAGCTTGATTAAACAGTCAGGCACTCTTGTTGGATTTGTACACGATCTCACCTGATCTCACACTTGATTTGTTGCTCTGTCACATCAATTTAATCACATGACAGGATGTTGACTTTTCCATTGGTCGTCGGCTCTCTTGACACCCCGTCAAGGGGCGGAGTCTGCAGGTGGAATGGCCTCTAAGGCCCACCTTACCGGATGATGCTGATGCTTCCGAGGACAGAATAGATGATTAGGGCGGACGAAGTCACCATCAATAGGTGACTCGATTTAAAATGCCAGACGTGATTGAAGAAGAAAGAGGGAGGGGGTGATGGGGAGAAAGTGCTATGACGTATCATTAAGATGTATATTATGTACCTTTAAGGTTAAACTGTTTTACATTGTTATCTAAGTTTTGTCATTATACATTTCTTGTTACTGTATTCACCTCGTTTTATACTCTATCTACAGGCAGCATTGTATTTGCTATTGATGAGAATGTGCTTTGAGATTTCCAAGAATATGACATGAACCGAAACAAAATGATTATATATGAGGGGTTGGATTGTTGATGTTTTTTGTTACTTAAAAAAACCCAATTATCAAACAAGAATGAATGGGGAAAAAATTAACAAAACCAGAGTGACAACAAAAGGAGAAAAACAAAAAGTTAAATGTTTGTCGGTCGAATAATGATTTAATAAAATTAACAAAATCATCATGTATTCTGTTGTTATTGTGAAAATCACGTTGCAATGTAATTGTATATGCCTACCGTTTAATGTCAGTTATGATGCTTTCTCTCAAATGTAACGTAGAACTGTTTCTGTAGGGTGACGATTTCGATGATACCTGTACTTGAGATGTAGCGAGGCTGATAATTATTACTAAAGGTATGACTTAGTAGACATAAACATAACATAGATATTAACATATGTTAGAACCCTTTGAAGACGAAACAAATATTAATTTTTTTAAATAAAATTAAAAAGAAGAAAGACGGTTTGTGCCTGATTTGTTTGGGTTTCTTTTCTTTCTTTTCTCTTCTTCTTCTATTTGGCGAAGGGGTTAAAGGAGAATGGGGCTTGTTTTGTTTGGGTTTTTTTGTCAATGATTTTTTGTTTGTTCACTTCTTCGTTATTTTGTTTTATTTCGCTACCAATAAGGGCTTTGACATTTACACCAATAGGGCTTTGACATTTACACCAATAGGGCTTTTGACATTTACACCAATACGGCTTTGACATTTACACCAATAGGGCTTTGACATTTACACCAATAGGGCTTTGACATTTACACCAATACGGCTTTTGACATTTACACCAATAGGGCTTTGACATTTACACCAATATGGCTTTGACATTCACACGAATAGGGCTTTGACATTTTTACACCAATAGGGCATTCACATTTTACACCAATAGGGCTTTGCCATTTACACCAATAGGACTTGACATTCACACCAATAGGGCTTTGACATTTACACCAATAGGGCTTTGACATGTTACACCAATAGGGCTTTGACATTTACACCAATAGGGCTTTGACATTTACACCAATAGGGCTTTGACATTTACACCAATAGGACTTTGACATTTACACCAATAGGACTTTGACATGTTACACCAATAGGGCTTTGACATTTACACCAATAGGGCTTCGACATTTACACCAATAGGACTTTGACATTTACACCAATAGGGCTTTGACATTTTACACCAATAGGGCTTTGACATTTACACCAATAGGGCTTTGACATTCACACGAATAGGGCTTTGACATTCACACCAATAGGGCTTTAACATTTACACCAATAGGGCTTTGACATTCAGACCAATAGGGCTTTATCATTTAACACCAATAGGGGCTTTGATATTTTACACCAATAGCGCTTTGACATTCACACCAATAGGGCTTTGACATTTTTTACACCAATAGGCTTTGACATTTTACACCAATAGGGCTTTGACATTCACACGAATTAGGCTTTGACATTTACCAATAGGGCTTCGACATTTTTTACCAATAGGGCTTGCCATTTACACCAATAGGGCTTTTGACATTCACACGAATAGGGCTTTGACATTTACACCAATAAGGCTTTGACATTCACACGAATAGGGCTTTGACATTTACACCAATAGGCTTTGACATTTACAGCAATAGGGCTTTAACATTTACACCAATAGGGCTTTGACATTTTACACCAATAGGGTTTTGACATTCACACGAATAGGGCTTTGACATTTACACCAATAGGTCTTTGACATTTACACCAATAGGTCTTTGAAATTTACACCAATAGGGCTTTGACATTTACACCAATAGGGCTTTGACATTTTACACCAATAGGGCTTTATCATTCACACGAATAGGGCTTTGACATTTACGCTAATAGGGCTTTGACATTTACATCAATAGGGCTTTGACATTTTACACAATAGGGCTTTGACATTTACACCAATATGGCTTTGACATTTTAAACCAATAGGGCTTTGATATTTACACCATGTCAAGATGTATAAATGTCTATATGCCACTGTTGTAACAGTTTCCCTTTTACAATAGGCCTAACTAGTTTACCCATTGATGCTAGCCTACACAGGCCGATTAAACACACACAAACTCAAATTCATTCAGGCGTATCCGTTCTTAGTTTTTAACTTTGCTCCGGGTTGAGAGAAATGGTGAAATGTTTTTTCAGATCTGATTACCAAAAATATTTATGTCTATAAAATATTGTTCATAGCGTTTTTAATTAAGTCTGGGTTTACCTAAATATCAACTATATTTGTTGTAATATTTTGTTGCAGTTATGGAGGTTGGATTTGAAAATCTTTTGGGATTACCTGATTGACCTTACTTCCAGTATACATGTATAGTATAAATTAAGGTGACAACTGAAATGAACCAGGTTCCTTTATCTATTGATCTATCTATCTTTTTATCTTTCTATTTATCTATATGTCTATCTATCTTTCTTTCCATCTATCTTTCTATTTATCTATCTTTCTATTTGTCTATCTATATTTCTATCTATCTATCTATCTATCTATCTATCTATCTATCTATCTATCTATCTATCTATCTATCTATCTATCTATCTATCTATCTATCTATCTATCTATCTATCTATATCTATCTATCTTTCTATCTATCTATCTATCTATCTATCTACCTATCTATCTATATCTATCTATCTATCTATATCCATCTATCTATCTATCTACTTCTTCTTCTATTCTTCTTCTTCTTCTTCTTCTTCTTCTTCTTCTTCTTCTTCTTCTTCTTCTTCTTCTTCTTCTTCTTCTTCTTCTTCTTCTTCTTCTTCTTCTTCTTCTTCTTCTTCTTCTTCTTCTTCTTCTTCTTCTTCTTCTTCTTCTTCTTCTTCTTCTTCTTCTTCTTCTTCTTCTTCTTCTTCTTCTTCTTCTTCTTCTTCTTCTTCTTCTTCTTCTTCTTCTTCTTCTTCTTCTTCTTCTTCTTCTATTCTTCTTCTTCTTCTTCTTCTTCTTCTTCTTCTTCTTCTTCTTTCTTCTTCTTCTTCTTCTTCTTCTTCTTCTTCTTTTTCTCCTTTTATATGTAAACCTCCAATTTAATGTAATACAACAGATCTAACAGCTACGCAGCGTAACATCAATAGTTTCAAAGTCACGTAGAACGGGTTTAATGATGTCACATTAGATTGTTCATTGATATGTTGCTTTGTTTCTATTTCATCGTGATAGGAGAGGTCAATGCTCCGGTTATTTCACAATATTTCAGAAATTAGTATGATTTGAATTGTCGTCGAATATACAGCTTGTTTTGTTCAGTTTTGTGTTAGCACAAATCCGTTGATCACTTCTTCTCGTCTTTTTTTGTTGACAGGGATTCCATGTTACACTCGCTTGTTTGAGTAAGGGTTGGACTAGTGCTTTGTAACATTGGATGTGCGTTGAGTTTGGACAATCTGTCAAATTTAGCCAAAATGAATGCACTGGTTTTGTTTGCCTTCGCTGAAATATTATTGACAACGCTTTTGTCGAATGTTAAATTGTTAGACAGTATGATGCCAAAGCATTGTCCATAATCTACACGTTCTAATAAGTGACCATAAAGAGAGTATTCGACTTGCATGCGTCTTATTGTTCATTATTGAGATGCCATGACATTTTGTAACTTGAATTCCAGAAGTCATTTCCGGCCACTCTTGCCGTGTATGCAGGACTCCGTTTAGGCTTTTTCAATCACAAGTGGTAGATATACTTTGATAAAATACTGCGTCATCGGCAAAGAGATGAACATTTGCCTCTAATAAAACTTTTATATTGTCAGCCAAGTCATTAATGTAAATTAAGAATATATTCGGTCACAGGAACGACGAGATAAATATTAAACCAAAAGGATGAAAAATTAAATTATTAATAGCTTATGGATCAAACGAAGACGCAACTAAAGAAGAAAAAGATATCTTCGAAAACGATCTACAATATAGCTGCAGAGAATCGTTAACCCAAACAGGAACTAATGTTTTTACGAGATTTAAACGCTAGAGTAGGCAACAATGTAGAAACGTCAGGAGGAGTAATGGGTAAAGAATGAGAGACAACAACTTCTCCAAATGGAGAGAGACTAATAGATTTCTGCCCAAAGAATAATATGAAAATAGCCACCACATTTTTTTCCTCATAAAGATATCCACAAATATACAAGAGTAAATGAAGACATGTGTGAAAAGTCAATGATAGACTACATAATAGTTAGCAGCTCCTTTTTTACAGTACATTCGATGCAAGAGTAAACAGAGGAGCAAAAATATTTAGTGATTATCACTTAGCGATTGCCAAAATGAGATTACTGACTGAAGAAAACAAACAGAAAAAGAAAGAGAAGAAAGCTACTAAACTCAAAATAGAGGAACTACATAAACCAGTAGTAAAACAGGTATACTAATCCAGGATAAAAAGATTTATCAGTGAAAGACAAATGGATCTGAATGATAACACAATAGAAATAGAAGAATAGTGGCAAATGTATAAAGAAACACTCCTCAGTTGTACTGAAGAGGTCTGTGGTAGGAAATAAATTAAAGGAGATAGGAAAAGAAAAGCATGGTGGAATGAGAATGTCAAGACTAAGATCAAAGAAAAGAAGGATGCCTGGAAGAAACACTTGCAAACAAAGAAACCAGAGGATAGGATAGATTACGTGAATAAAAGAACTATCGCCAAAGAGGAAGTTAGGGAAAGCAGAACAGGAACAATGGGAAGAGTTTGGACAAAGACTTCAAGAAAGCTATCAAGGAAATCAAAAACTGTTCTGGGGGCAATGAAGCGCATGAAAAAGACCAATAAACCAACATGTGCAGTGAGAGTATCTGAAAACATATCTGCAGAATTTGATGTAGATGTATGAGCAAGACAGGGTTGTATCATAAGTCCTCTTTTGTTTATCACATTTATGGATTCAGTCGCAAAGGCATTCTCAAAAATGAAGAAAATGAATGAAGATATGTGGAAGCTCAAATCAGTAAATGTATCAATGCTTTCATTTGCCGATGATTTAGTTCTGTTTGGGAGTCAGAAAGTGACCTTCCGTCGAACATCAACATTATGAACAATGAAGTAAATAAAGGAGGAATGAGAGTAAATGCAAAGAAAACCAAAACAATGCTAGTAACTAGGGAAACTAAAACACACATTTTTTAATTGGGCAGGGAGAATTTAGAACAGGTTCAAAGCTACAATTACCTAGGAGTAAAGATTAACTCAGAGAGAAAAACTAAGAGAAGAAATCAGCCAGAGAATCAAAAAGGCACGTGCAATATATAACCATCTAGGAAAGGTATTTGTAGGTAAGCAAGAATTGTCGACAAAAACCAAAATGGCAGTATGCAACACAGTTTATTGTCCTAATCTTCTCTATGGCAGCGAAACCTGGACCTAGACAGTAGAGAATACAGTAGAGTACAGGCAGCTGAAATGAAATATCTAAGAAGAGCAGTAGGGAAAACTAAAAAAGACAAATTCAGAAACACAATAATAAGAGATCAAACCAAAGCAGATGGCATAAAAACTAAGATAGAAAAAAGCAATTGACGTGGTTTGGGCATGTAAACAGAATGAATGACAATGTAATAGCTAAATAGGTATACGGTGCTAAAGCCCAAGGTAAAAGACCAAAAGCAGACCTCGGAGAAAGTGGGAAGAAGATATAAAAGAGGCATTGAAGCATAGAAATTTAACTTTTTTTGGAAGGAAACAGAAAATGTCAGGACAGGGCATCCTGGAGAAAGATCATCTCGGGAAATTAAACCTATACACCGAAAGGTAGAATGGAAAATGATAAAGAAAGAAAGACAAGACCGATCCTTGGGAACTCCATATAACACATGTTCGGTATCGGATTTTGTTATCTTCGGTGACAACTTCCTCTGTTCGGTTGTCCAGAAATGATTCAATCACATTTTGTTTTTGTGTTTCATCTGATTGGATTTGTTA
>JAXRKP010000642.1:72500-80000 GCA_037039925.1 Doris montereyensis | reverse complement strand
AAAAGGAAATTGCTTTCTGAGCTATTGATCATTATCGTTCAATACAAGGTACCCTCAAGCTCTTGATTTCTAGCGTTCAATACAAGGTAATCTGAAGCTCTTGATTTCTAGCATTCAATACAAAGTACCCTCAAGCTCTTGATTTCTAGCATTCAATACAAAGTACCCTCAAGCTCTTGATTTCTAGCGTTCAATACAAGGTACTCTGAAGCTCTTGATTTCTAGCATTCAATACAAGGACATTTGAAGCTCCTTATCATTAGTGTTCAATACAAGGTACTCTGAAGCTCTTGATTTTTAGTGTTCAATACAAGATACTCTTAAGCTCTTTATCATTAGTGTTTAATACAAGGTACTACGAAGCTCTTCATCATTAGTGTTCAATACAAAGTACCCCGAAGCTCTTGATTTCTAGCGTTCAATAAAAGGTAATCTGAAGCTCTTGATTTCTAGCATTCAATACAATGTATTCTGAAGCTCTTGATTTCTAACATTCAATACAATGTATTCTGAAGCTCTTGATTTCTAACGTTCAATACAAGGTACTCTGAAGCTCTTGATTTCTAACGTTCAATACAAGGTACTCTGAAGCTCTTGATTTCTAACATTCAATACAATGTATTCTGAAGCTCTTGATTTCTAGCGTTCAATACAAGGACATTTGAAGCTCCTTATCATTAGTGTTCAATACAAGGTACTCTGAAGCTCTTGATTTTTAGTGTTCAATACAAGATACTCTTAAGCTCTTTATCATTAGTGTTTAATACAAGGTACTCCGAAGCTCTTCATCATTAGTGTTCAATACAAAGTACCCCGAAGCTCTTGATTTCTAGCGTTCAATAAAAGGTAATCTGAAGCTCTTGATTTCTAGCTTTCAATACAAGGTACTCTGAAGCTCTTGGTTTCTAACGTTCAATACAAGGTACTCTGAAGCTCTTGGTTTCTAACGTTCAATACAAGGTACTCTGAAGCTCTTGATTTCTAACGTTCAATACAAGGTACTCTGAAGCTCTTGGTTTCTAGCGTTCAATACAAGGTACTCTGAAGCTCTTTATCACTAGTGTTCAATACGATGTATTCTGAAGCTCTTGATTTCTAGCGTTCAATGCAGGACATATGAAGCTCCGTATCATTAGTGTTCAATGCAAGGTACTCTGAAGCTCTTGATTTCTAGTGTTCAATACAAGGTACTATGAAACTCTTGATTTTTAGTGTTCAATACAAGGTACTATGAGGCACTTCATTTCTAGTGTTCAATACAAGGTACTATGAAACTTTTGATTTCTAGTATTCAATACAAGGTACTATGAGGCACTTCATTTCTAGTGTTCAATACAAGGTACTATGAAACTCTTGATTTTTAGTGTTCAATACAAGGTACTATGAGGCACTTCATTTCTAGTGTTCAATACAAGGTACTATGAGGCACTTCATTTCTAGTGTTCAATACAAGGTACTATGAAACTTTTGATTTCTAGTATTCAATACAAGGTACTATGAGGCACTTCATTTCTAGTGTTCAATCCAAGGTACTATGAAACTTTTGATTTCTAATTATTCAAATACAAGGTACTCTGAAGCTCTTGATTTCTAGTGTTCAATGCAAGGTACTCTGAGCTCTGATTTCAGTATTTCAATATAAGTACTCACAAAACTCTTATCGTTAGTGTTCAAGCTTTAAATTTTCGTGATTTCCCGTTTCTAGTGTTCAACATAAGATGCACCAAATATGATTCTAGTGTTAAAACAAATTGCTATGAAACTCTTGATTTTTAGTATTCAATACAAGGTACTATGAAGCTTTTGATTTCTACTTTTGATTTCGCGTTCAATACAAGGTATGAAGCTCTTGATGTCTAACTATGAATTCAAGCGTCCACTCTGAAGCTCTTGATTTCTGGCGTTCAATCCAAGGTAATTTTAAGCTTTTTGATTTCTTGCCTTCAATCTAAGGTAATCTGAAGCTCTAGCTTTCAATATAAGACACTCTGAAGCTCGTTATCATTATCGTGTAATACAGGTTTTTTTTAAGCTCTTTATCATTATCGTGCAATACAAGGTACCGTCAAGCTCTTGATTTCTAGCGTTCAATCCAAGGTACTCTGAAGCTCTTGATTTCTAGCATATCAATACAAGGTAAACTGAAATCTTTATCATTAGTGTTTAATACAAGGTACTCCGAAGCTCTTCATCATTAGTGTGGCTGGTACTCGTAAGCTCTTTATCATTGGTTCATTTTACGTTATTTTGTCATGATGTTAGCGTTCAATAAATACTCTAAAGCTCTTGGTTATTATCACACGTTCAATACAGGGTATTCTGAAGCTCTTGATTATTATCGTTCAATACAAGGTACTCTAGGCTCTTGGGATTTCAGGCGTTCAGCCTGCGTTACTCTGAAGCTCTTGGTTTCTAGCGTTCAAAATACAAGGTAATCTGACTCTTGATTTCAAGCGTTCAATACAAGGTACTCTGACTCATGATTTCTAGCGCTCAATACAAGGTACTCTGAAGCTCTTAGTTATTAGTGTTGAATACAAGGTATAAAGCTCTTGGTTTCTTCGTTCAATACAGGTACTCTCTGGCGACTCTTGATTATTAGTGTTGTGGGTGCTCTTCGAGGCTCTTGAGTTTCTAGCGTTCAATACAGGTACTTTCTGACTCTTGGATTATTAGTGTTTCTTTGAAAAAATTATTCTGAAGCTCTTGATTATTAAGTGTTCGAATTTCAAGACATTCTGAAGCTCTTGATTACTAGCATTCAATACAAGGTACTCCCATGACTCTTGATCATAAACGTTTAAAACTCAAATTACTCTGAAGCGCAGTTAGTATTATACAGCTTCAAGGTACTCTGGAACTTTGATCATTAGCGTTCAATACAAAGGTAATATATGAAGCTGTTGATAATTAGCGGTCAATTCAAGATACTCTGGAAGCTGTTGATCATTAGCGTTCAATCCAAGGTACTCTGAAACTCTTAATCATTAGCGTTCAATCCAAAGTACTCTAGAAACTCTTGATCAGTAACGTTCAATCCAAAGTACTCTGAAACTCTTGATCATTAGCGTTCAAATACAAAATACTCCTCAGCTCTTGATCAAAAGCGTTCAATCTAAGGTACTATAAAACTTTTTATCATTAACGTTCAATTTGGGGTACTCTGAAACTCTTGATCATTTGCGTTTAATCCAAGGTACTCCTGAAATCTTGATCCTTAGCGTTAAATTCAAACTACTCTTGAGCTTTTAATATCTTACCTTTAACCCAAGGTACTCTGGAACTCTTGATCATTAGCATTAAATCCGAAGTACTCTGAAACTCTTGATCATTAGCGTTAAATCCAAAGTACTCTGAAACTCTTGATCATTAGCTTTAAATACACAAAAATCTGAAGCCTGTGATCATTAGCGTTAAATCCAAAGCACTCTGGAAGCTTGTGATCATTAGCGTTATATCCAAGGTACTTTGAAGCTTTTGAGCATTAGCCTTAATTCCAAGGTACTCTGAAACTTTTGATTATTAGCCTTAAATCCAAGGTATTCTGAAACTTTTTGATCATTAGCCATAAATCCAAGGTACTCTGAAGCTTTTGATCATTAGCGTTAAATCCAAAGCAGTCTGAAGCCCTTAATCATTAACGTTCAATTTAAGGTGTTCTGAAGCATTTGACCATTAGTGTTCAATCCCAATTACTCGAAAGCCTTTGATCGTTAGCGTTCAATCCTAGGTATTCAGAAACCCTTGATCATTAGCGTTGAATCCCAATTACTCTGAAGCCCTTGATCATTATCGTTCAATCCCAATTACTCTGAAGCCCTTGATTGTAAGTGTTCAATTAAGGTACTCTGACTCTGAAGCCCTTGATCTTTAACGTTCCATTTAAGGTGCTCTGGTGCTCTTAATCAAATTACTCTGAAGCTCTTGATTATTATCGTTAAATCCAAGATAATATGAAGATATCTTAGATACTAATCATTAGTTTTCAATGCAAGATACTCTGAAGCCCTTAACCATTAGCGTTCAATCCAAAGTACTATGAAGCTCTTTGTTATAAACGTTCAATCCAAGGAAACCTGAAGCTCTTTTGTTATAACTGTTCAATCCAAAGGTACTTTAAAGCCCTTGACTGTTAGTGTTCAATTCAAGGTATTATGAAGCTCTTTGTTATAAGCTTTCAAGCCAAGGTGACCTGGGGCTCTTTGTTAAGTGTTCAATCCAATATACTCTGAATCCCTTGATCATTAGCGTTGAATCCAAGGTACTATTAAGCTCTTTGTTATAAGTGTTCGATCCCAGGTACACTGATGCTCTTTGTTAAAAGCGTTCAATCCAAGGTACTATTAAGCTTTGTGTTATAAGCGTTCAATCCAAGGTACTATTAAACTCTTTGTTAAAAGCGTTCAATCCTAGGTACTATTAAGCTCTTTATTATAAGCGTTCAATCCAAGGTACTATTAAGCTCTTTGTTAGAAGCGTTCAATCCAAGATACACTGAAGCTCTTTATTATAAGCGTTCAATTCAAGGTACTCTGAAGCTATTTGTTAGAACCGTTCAATCCAAGATACACTGAAGCTCTTTATTATAAGCGTTCAATTCAAGGTACTCTGAAGCTATTTGTTAGAAGCGTTCAATCCAAGATACACAGAAGTTTTTATTATAAGCGTTCAATCCAAGATACACAGAAGTTGTTTTTTTATTATAGCGTTCAATTCAACTTACTCTGAAACTGTTGATCGATAGCTTTCAATCAAGGTACTCTGAAGCTTTGATGATTAGCGTTCAATCCAAGGTACTCTGAAACTCTTGATCATTAGCGTTCAATCCAAGATACTCTGAAACTCTTGATGATTAGCGTTCAATCCAGGGTACTCTGGAAACTCTTAATCATTAGCATTCAATATAAGATACTCTGGAAAATCTTGATCATAGGGTTCAATCCAAGGTACTCTGAAATTCTAGATCATTAGCGTTTAATCCAAGGTACTTTGAAAATCTTGATCATTAGCGTTCAATCCAAGGTACTCCGGAAACCCTTGATAATTTTCAATCAAGGTACTCTGAAATTCTTGATCAGTAGCGTTCAATCCGAGATACTCTGAAACTCTTGATCAGTAGCGTTAAATCCAAGGTACTCTGAAACTCTTGATCAGTAGCGTGAAATCTAAGGTAATTTGAAACTCTTGATCAGTAGCTTTAAATCCAAGGTACTCTGAAACTCATGATCAGTAGCATTAAATCTAAGGTACTTTTAAACTCTTGGTCAGTAGCGTTAAATCCAAGGTACTCTGAAACTCTTAACCACTAGCGTTAAAACCAAGGTACTCTGAAACTTTTGATCATTAGCGTTAAATCCAAAGTACTCTGAAACTCTTGATCATTAGCGTTAAATCCAAGGTACTCTGAAGCTTTTGATCATCAGTGTTAAATCCAAGCTTTTGATCATTAGCGTTAAATACAAAGTACTCTGAATCTGTTGATTATGAACGTTCAAGTTAAGATACTCTGAACCCTTCATCATTAACGTTCAAATTAAGATGTTCTGAAGCCTTTGACCATTAGCGTTCATGTTAATGTGTTCTGGAGCCTTTGACCATTAGCGTTCAATCTCAATTACGGTGAAGCTTTTGATCGTTAGCGCTCAATCCTATGTACTCAAAGCCCTTGATCATTGACCTTCAATCCCAATTACTCTGAAGCCCTTGATTGTTATCGTTCAAATCCCAATTACTCTGAAGCCCTTGATCTTTAGGGTCAATACAATGTACTCTGAACGTCTTGATCATTATCGTTCAATCCAGGAACTCTGAAACTCATGATCATTAGCGTTCAATCTAAGGTACTCTGAAAGTATTGATCACTAGCGTTCAATACAAAGTACTCTGACACTCTTGACCAGTAGCGTTCAATCTAAAGTACTCTGACACTCTTGACCAGTAGCGTTCAATTCAAGGTACTCTCAAACTCTTGATCATTAGCGTTAAATCCAAGGTACTCCGGAAGCCCTTGATCTTTAGCGTTCAATCTCAATTACACGGAAGCCCTTGGTCGTTATCGTTCGATCCTAATTACTCTGAAGCATTTGATGGTAAGTGTTCACATCTATAGGTACTCTACAGCCCTTGATGATATGTTTTGATACCTAGATACTCTGAAGCCCTTGATCTTTAGCTCCCAATTTAAGGTTCACTGATGCCCATAATCATTATCGTCCAATCCCAATTACTCTGAAGCCCTTGATCATTATCATTAAATCCAAGACACTCTGAAGATATCCAAGATACTAATCATTAACGTTCAATCCAAGATACTCTGAAGCCCTTGATCGTTAGCGTTCAATCTAAGGTACTATGAAGCCCTTTGTTATAAGCGTACATTCCAAGTAACCTGAAGCCCTCTGTTAATAGCGTTTAATCCAAGGTACACTGAAGCTCTTTGTTAATAGCGTTCAATCCAACGGTCAGTCCAAGGTACACTAAAGCTCTTTGTTAATAGCGTTTAATCCAAGGTACACTGAAGCTCTTTGTTAATAGCGTTCAATCCAAGGTACACTGAAGCTCTTTGTTAATAACGTTCAATCCAAGGTACACCGAAGCTCTTGTTAATAACTTTCAATCCAAGGTACACTGAAGCTCTTTGTTAATAACGATCAATCTAAGGTACACTGAAGCTCTTTGTTAATAACGTTCAATCTAAGGTACACTGAAGCTCTTTGTTAATAACGTTCAATCCAATGTACACTGAAGCTCTTTGTTAATAACTTTCAATCCAAGGTACACTGAAGCTCTTTGTTAATAACTTTCAATCCAAGGTACACTGAAGCTCTTTATTAATAACGTTCAATCCAAGGTACACTGAAGCTCTTTGTTATGCCCGTTCAATCCAATGTACTCTGAAGTTCTTTGTTATGAACGTCCAATTCATGGTACTTCAATCCAAGCTATTTGATATAAGCGTTCAATCCAACGCACTCTGAAGCTCTTTGTTATGCACGTTCAATCCAAGGTATCTGAAGCTCTTTGTTATGCACGCTCAATCCAATGTACTCTGAAACTCTTTATTATGCCCGTTCAATCCAATGTACTTTGAAACTCTTTGTTATGCACGTTCAATCCAAGGTACTCTGAAGCTTGTTGTTATGCACGTTCAATCCAATGTACTCTGAAGTTCTTTGTTATGCATGTTCAATCCAATGTACTCTGAACTTCTTTGTTATGCATGTTCAATCCAATATACTCTGAAGTTCTTTGTTATGCACGTTCAATCCAATGTACTCTGAAGTTCTTTGTTATGCACGTTCAATCCAATGTACTCTGAAGTTCTTTGTTATGCATGTTCAATCCAATATACTCAAGTTCTTTGTTATGCATGTTCAATCCAATGTACTCAGAAGTTCTTTGTTATGCACGTTCAATCCAATGTACTCTAAAAGTTATTTGTTATGCACGTTCAATCCAAGGTACTCTGAAGTTCTTTGTTATGAACGTTCAATCCAAGGT
>JAXRKP010000642.1:20000-67500 GCA_037039925.1 Doris montereyensis | reverse complement strand
ATTATATTGATGAATGAGCTTGCCGGAAAGGGGTATTTCAACTTCATTGCAGCCCTTCATGGCGATAAAGACATAATTCAACTACAACGTAGGCATGGGTTGAAAAGGTCCTATTTCCCCGTTGCTTATTAATCATATTATTGTTAAAAATGCAGTTCACATTGATTTATAAAGGAAATCAGAGGAGATGGTGGTACAAGAGGATAAGAAGGAATAGTAGAGGGAGCAGCAACAGTAATAGTATCAGTGGCTCTTGTATTAGAAGCAGCAGTGGCAACAACAGCAGAAGCACCAGTGGCAACAGCAGCAGCAACAATAGCAGCAGCAGCAATAGTACCGGTAAAGTAGCAATAGTAGTAGTAGTAATCGTGGTAGTATTAGTAGTAATGGGGGTAGTAGTAGCAGCAGTAGTAGCAGTAGTAATAGTAGCAGTAGCAGCAGCAGCAGTAGTAGTAGTAGTAGCAGCAGCAGCAGCAGTAGTAGTAGTAGTAGCAGTAGTAGTAGTAGCAGTAATAGCAGTAGTAGTAGTAGTAGTAGCAGTAGTAGTAATATTATCATTATTATTATTATTATTAGCAGCAGTAGTAGTAGTAGTAGTAGCAGCAGCAGCAGCAGTAGTAGCAGCAGCAGCAGCAGTAGCAGGCAGCAGCAGCAGTAGTAGTGGTAGCAGCAACAGCATTAATAGTAGCAGCAGCAGCAGCAGCAGCAGCAGCAGCAGCAGCAGCAGCAGCAGCAGCAGCAGTAGCAGCAGCAGCAGCAGCAGCAACAGCAGCAGCAGCAGCAGCAGCAGTAGTAGTAGTAGTAGTAGCAGTAGCAGTAGTAGCAGCAGCAGCAGCAGCAGTAGTAATAGTAGTAGTAATAATAGTAGTAGTAGTAGTAGTAGTAGTGGTCGCAGTAGTAGTAGAAGAAGTAGTAGTAGTGGTCAGCAGTAGTAGTAGAAGAAGTAGTAGTAGTAGTAGTAGTAGTAGTAGTAGTAGTAGTAGTAGTAGTAGTAATAGTAATAAAGTAGTAGTAGTAGTAGTAGTAGTAGTAGTAGTAGTAGTAGTAGTAGTAGTAGTAGTAGTAGTAGTAGTAGTAATAGTAATAAAGTAGTAGTAGTAGTAGTAGTAGTAGTAGTAGTAGTAGTAGTAGTAGTAGTAGTAGTAGTAGTAGTAGTAGTAGTAGTAATAGTAGTAGTAGTAGTAGAGGTATTAGTATTAGAAATGAAGCAATGATGGGCCATAAACTTATAATGTAGTGCGAAATGGAGAGAGATAAATATAGGAGACAGTTGACAATATTGGGCACGAAGTCAAATACTTTCATCAATGTTCCTAAGGTACGATACGTTAGCAGCGTGAAATAATAAATTCATGTCTGTTCATACAAACTGGTATCATTAACATGATACAATATCAAGAGCACGGTAAAGGCAATCAGTGTAACCTTCATCAATGCTTTCTAAAGTTATTATCATTCAAATATACTAAAACTCAAACGCTTTAAATGATCTAATACACAAATCCGTTTAGAGATATTTCATACTGACTTTTTGCTGCTTTTAGTGTGTGTGTGTGTGTGTTTTATATTTTACCTTTTTCTTCCTATTGTTTTAAATCATGAAGTCGAGCAAAATAACGTAGATCATTGGTACAATGTGATTATCGTTAGCAGATTCAAGATACATAGATCTCAAGATGTATCGAACTAGAGATATGTCCATCAACTATTTTTAAACTGGCACTCCTGAAATTAATATAAGCATTGGTAAGCATTTGATTTTATAAATTGTAGAGCTAATACCAATAAAAAGACGTATCGAAACGACGAATTTAACAAAGAGTGTGAACTTAATGAATATCAGTTCAAAATTTCAAAAGCAGCAACAACAGCAGCGGTAGTAGTAGTAGTAGTAGTAGTAGTAGTAGTAGTAGTAGCAGCAGCAGCAGCAGCAGCAGTAGTAGTAGCAGCAGCAGTAGTAGTAGTAGCAGTAGTAGTAGTAGTAGTAGTAGTGGAAATAATAATAATAGTAGTAGTAGTAGTAGTGGTGGTGGTGGTGGTAGTAGCAGTAGTGGTGCTGGTGGTAGTAGTGGTGGTGGTGGTAGCAGCAGCAGCAGTAGCAGTAGTTGTTGTAGTAGTAGTAGCAGCAGCAGTAGCAGCAGCAGCAGTAGTAGTAGTAGTAGCAGCAGTAATAATAGTTTAGCAGTATTAATAGTAGTTGTAGTAATAGCAGTAGCAGTAGTAGTAGCAGTAGCAGCAGTAGTGTAGTAGTGCAGCAGCAGTAGTAGTAGTAGTAGTAGTAGTAGCAGTAGTAGTGTAGTAGTATTAATAGTAGTTATAGTAGTAGTAGAAGTAGTAGTAGTGCAGTAGTAGTAGTAGCAGTAGTAGTAGCAGTAGCAGCAGTAGTAGCAGCAGTAGTAGCAGTAGTAGTAGTAGTAGTAGTAGCAGTAGTAGTAGTAGTAGTAGTAGTAGCAGTAGCAGTAGTAGCAGCAGTAGCAGCAGCAGTAGCAGTAGTAGTAGTAGTAATAGTGAATGTGAATGTGAAATGCAATTGTGCATAATTAAACCAATTACTATTCTTCTGAGAAGCCCTGCTTGTTTTGAAGTGTTTCTTAAAGGAGTCTTTTGACGCATCAAGCATATATCGTAATGACAGTGCAAGAAAAATTCAGATTTGAGAACATGTCTAATTAAATGACCGGAGTAACACAGATGTCACAATATCAGCTATTTCATATGCACATAAATTTGCAATATTTTTTCAAAGTTCTTTCATCGGCACCTGTTGCTTTATATATTTTATTGATATTAACATGTTATTATAGAATTCATTTCAGAATAGTTTACGTCTTGAGGGAACATTGTAATTATTTTTTTTACTAGTGGCTAGAAAACGCTGAGGAAAAATTATTGTTTAAAAGGGAGTTCAGATTTAGATTGGGAGTTGTGTATTAGGGTTGGTCTTCTTGCTTCTCATGCATGTCTTCAGTTTTTTTGTTTTGCTGTTTTCCGTCTTTCAATATAGTAACTTTGTTTTTCATAATAATATAACCTGCATACACTGTTCTGTATGATTATTATTGCTGCTACTTCTACTATTACAGATGATAACGAAAATAACAATATTAATTTTAAAACTACTACTACTACTACTACTACTACTACTACTACTACTACTACTACTACTACTACTACTACTACTACTACTACTACTACAACAACAACAACTACTACTACTACTAATACTACTACTACTACTACTACTACTACTACTACTACTACTACTACTACTACTACTACTACTACTACTACTACTACTACCACTACTACAAATATTAATATTAATAATACTAATGATACTAATGATACTAATACTAATAATAATACTATACCAATACTAATAATAATACTAATACTAACACTAATACTAATCTTAATAATAATACTACTACTAATACTAATACTAACACTAATAATAATAATAATAATAATTGTAATAGTAATAGTACTACTACTACTACTACTACTACTACTACTACTACTACTACTACTACTACTACTACTACTACTACTACTACTACTACTACTGCTACTACTACTGCTACTGCTACAAGACTACTACTACTGCTGCTACTACTACTACTACTACTACTACTACTACTACTACTACTATTACTGTTACTACTACTACTACTACTACTGCTGCTACTACTACTACTGCTACTACTACTACTACTACTACTGCTACTACTACTACTACTACCGGACTGCTACATGTAACCAATGTATACATGCATGCATGTATGCATGTATGTATGTATGTATGTATGTATGTATGTATGTATGTATGTATGTATGTATGTATGTATGTATGTATGTATGTATGTATGGATCTATGCATGTTATATATGTATGTATGCATATTATATATACATGTATGTATCTATGTGTGTCTATACAAATGTATGTGTGTACAAATGTATGTATGTAATTTATGTATGTTATGAATGTACCGGTATGAATGTATGTATGTATGTATGTTTGCATGTATAAACGCATGTATGTATGCATGCATGTATGTATGTATGTATGTATGTATGTATGTATGTATGTATGTATGTATGTATGTATGTATGTATGTATGTATGTATGTATGTATGTATGTATGTATATATGTATGTATGTGTATGTACGTACGTATGTATTATCTATTATATACGTGTATGTATGTACGCATTTATTATCTATTATATACATGTATGTATGTATGTATTTACCTGTGTATGTATATACATGTATGTATGTATGTATCTACCTATGTATGTATATACCTATGTATGTATGTATGTATGTATGTATGTATGTATATGTGTGTATGTATGTATGTATGTATGTATGTATGTATGTATGTATGTATGTATCTACCTATGTATGTATATACCTATGTATGTATGTATGTATGTATGTATGTATGTATGTATGTATGTATGTATGTATGTATGTATGTATGTATGTGTTGGTGTATAAATCTGTGAGTACGTCTGTATGCGTGTCGGCCTATGTTAAACATGAACAGTGTAATATATTAATAGTATGCATAAATATAAGCATGAATGCGTGTGATAGAACACACTATATCATTATAATATTGTTGCCTATATCATGTTGCATTCCTAATATTAACAAAAACCACCAAAAAATTTTAAAACGTGTAAACTATTCATACACAATATTATGCAAAGTGTGTTTGAACTCAAATGATCACAGTCGAGATATTTATTATAATATAACATGAAATGGATCCATTCTCTGACGTGAGGAAACCCTTGGAAAGGTTATCTCCGCCAGGCGACTTCGCAATCAATTATGTAATAATTTCCGTGGTCTAGTGGAGAGACCAGTTGGTTTGACTATGTTTGGCCTACATGCATATATATAGATATTATATATATAAAGAGAAATACATATGTAGCAAAATAATATTGCAAGTTGTATTATCAATGTATACGGCTTCAAGGCTAGGCTAGGCCCTATACGACAGGTTCACTTTGTCATATTGCCAAGACTTTCCTTCAACGTTGAAGAGTTGCGAGATTAGTTTATTTTGATCAGACACAGAAATAATTAGTATAGAGCGCAGAAATGGAAGGCGTCAGCACGAAATCACAAGATAAACAAAGTTCAGGGCTATCGAGAGACGTGGTCAAACTGTGGATACAAAAGACCGGCAGGTATAGATCTACGTTGGTTATTTTTTTTTAGAGAATGTACATTGTTTGCCTTTCTTTCATGTAATGCAAATATCAATGAGTCAAATAGCAAGTGATCTTACAGCTCCAATGAACATGTAGAGCAAAGTGGACTTTGACCTTAGTCGTTGTGCATATGAATGTAAGATAAAAAAATAATTAAAATGCCTATATTACATGGATCATCTAGGCCTACATTGCATTGATTTAGTGTAGATAAGCCTACAATGTATCATAGAGCCTGATCTAGCTGTAGACTTATGAGCTCCAGGGGGAAATGCCATCATGTAACTAGGCTAACATTTTCACTTCAATCGACCTTTGTGACCTGAGTAAAAAAGTCCCCAGAATATGATCTCTAGACATTTTGTGAGATTTAGAATATCTAGAGCTAGACATAGATCTATAATCTAGTAAAGCAAAATTGTGTGATCGATTTTCTAGAAGAAAATGGATACTAGCTTTATCTAATTTCTTGTTTCATGCTATATCAAACCTTGTTGCTATCACAAAGCTTTGTTTGAAGATCCAGATCTAGGTTAGGCCTAGTCAGATCAATAAACAGGGAGTGGGATGATGCAAGGTTTTAGTGGTCAGTAGGCCTACACTGACCTCATTTGACTTACTGATATCGATGTAGATTTTATCTAATGTAGGCTTTCTTGAGGAGGGGGAGGGGGAGGGGTAGTACCTTCTGAAGTCAAATTTTTGCGTTTGAGTTTGGGCTTTACATTTAACACTTGTAAGGCTAACCTTTCGGCTGACCTCAGTATGGGTCAATAATCTTGTTCAGCTGTATACAAGGCTTCTGTACGTGACACCGATAGTTTTCTCGCCCGCTGACGAAGCTGCCGCGCTGACTACGTTTGTACCTGTGATGTGATTATTGTGTAGTTTTTTATCTTCTTTGAGTAAGGTGACATAGCAGGCAATTCATTTTGTTATTGTCATCGTGTTTATAGTGCATTGTTTACTAACAATAACATCTATTACAGGCTACTTTTATTAAACATGAAAAGGAATAATACTGCAGTTGGCCCATTACTAATGGAGAGGAATATGAAAGAAATAAACTAAAAGATAGAAAACGGATCAGGCCCGAGAAATCTTCAGTTTGCCCAACCTTCATAAGCAACAAGGAGATATAGAAACAAATAAACACTAAACAATGCTGGACGAAACTAATACTTAATAGAGCCATTGGTGTAACGACCCATCGAGCAATGTTCATCAACAGAGCAAGCCTGATAACAACAATAAACAAAAAGAAAAGACGGAAAAAAAGAAGACGAAATATAACTGCCATAATAAGAGAGACGAAGAGAGAGGAGGGAGGGAAAGATAGGAAGAGAGAAAGAGGAAAGGAAACAAACAGGAGATATAAAGAGAACGAGGAAGATAAATAAAGACGAATAGAGAGAGGACGGAAAAAATGAGAGAGAATGAGAGAGACAGACAGAGATGAGATGAGGTAACATAGAGCGGGATGGGGTGAGGACATGTGGCTGCATGGTCAGGCTTTACTCCAGTCGTTCAATAATAGCGTGGCTGGCTGTGTCGAATTTTATGTTGTAGAGTTTTATAATGAATAGCGTTTATCTTTATTTCTAAAGGAATCATTTTCACTCTCACATCTAAATAAAATGATGGAACTATAATACTAATGCTAGAGGAAATGTCCAACGGCCTTTCACTAATCGCATGACCGAGTCCAATGTGCATAGGTAACACATTCCCATGATGAAAGAAACAGGCTCCCGGTTTATTGTTTTTATTAGTGTGTATCGTTTCAATGAACAACGTTTATCTTTATTTCTAAAGGAATCATTTTCATTCTTACATCTAAATAAAATGATGGAACTATAATAATAATACTAGAGGAAATGTCCAACGGCCATTCGCTAATCCCATGACTTAGTCCAATGTGCATAGGTAACACATTTCCATGATGAAAGAAACAGGCTCCCCGGTTTATTGCTTTCACAAGTGTGTATCGCCCCAGCTGCGGCAACGCGCTCTATCCCTGACTTAATATCTCTTCTCAGCAATATTCTTTCTGTCGGATTATGTTTTTATTCTTCATTTGTATTGGTAACATTATCTTATTTTTTCCTTTCTGTTTGTTCTTCCCAGGCACATTCATCAGTACAATTATTTGATTTTCACCTGTGTGAAATACACAAGCCTCTTGCTTTTTCTGTTTTATGTGGGTATTCCAGTATTTCTAAGAGCGAACCAGTGGATCTTGGCAAAAGTAGTCTTTTCAAATTTGGGTAAGTTACGATTTTTCTTCTGAAACCTAAGGTGTTTATTTGTACAGTGGAGCACACCTACAGTGACTTCGATTAGAACTGGAGCTTGTTTACAATGGGCCATTTTAGAATCTCTAATTTGTATTCTTTTCAAACTATAGAAGAAAGGCATGGATAGAACAGGGTTTTATGACGCCCAACTTGGCTTCTGCAGGACTTTCGCCATGCACTCATACTGTAATGTGCTGAAAATGCCATCCCCTTTTTTGATAAGGTGCCAATAAAATATGCACAGGCTAGTCTCAGGCCTTGAGGGAGGGCTGTGTCAGTACAGCGATGCTGCACTATTTTTGTGTGTGTGAGTGTATTGTTTTTAATGGACAGGAAAGGTCAGTAGGCCTGGTTTGGTATGGCCTAACACAGGGAAGCATTTTTGTGTGTCTGTATGATGTATGGAGAGTAAGAGAGTAGAGCAGGGGATGCAGTAAAGGCAATGGAATTTTGCACATAAGGACCAACGATTGGTCACTGAGTTATGACTTGTCTGCGCATGTGTCATTTACATGATATCTGCCAACGCCTACTTCCTTATCATTGCATTCATTTGTCCATTTCACTTACACTACACACATACCCAACAATTCACAGGTATACCTTCCTTATGAACTTGAACGGAATTAACACACATAGATCTAGACCTTTACCATTGAGTTCTACGTGGGACGAAAACTAGAATATTCGACAAAGTTGAGAAGAAAGTGAAGACATCTGTATTGAATGAAATTCATAACAGCCCTGCCCCACCACCCCCGTCCCACCCTGAAGGAAGATAACAAACGGCCTCCTTAAACTTTGTGTCCCTCTTACATGTCTACAAAGGTGCTCGGATACAACAGGATCTTTTCTCTTGTCCAATCAATTCAATCCCGTTGTAAATGAGTTCCACTGTATAGTTTTATGATTGTCATCACATTAGCCTCATGAAATACTGTGTTACAGTATTATTGTGATATTTATTCTTGATCTGTCAAATTTAACATTTTTCATTCAAAAGGATAATAAATATATTTCTTGAAATCTCTTATTTGAAGTCAAGGAAATGATTCTTTATTAATAATTTATGTAAAACATCTGATTATTTCAGTTCGATGGCCACCATTTACCAATCTTTCACGTCCCAGTGAATTTGGCTTAAATCACACAAGATATTTTAAGTTGCACGTGGAGGATGGCATTGATATTGGAGCATGGTATGTCAGAGAATTACTGTTATTTGTGTGATATTTATTATAAATAAGCGTCATTTTCCACTATCATTTTTACCATAACTCCAGAGAAATAAAGTGACAAAGTAAAAACAAACAGCTAACTTATTAAGACAAGAGTTATGTAATTGTAAAAAGTGTATCAGTCTTGAACTTCTGGCTGATCTGTCTTTTTTAGTGTGTTATGCTTTGAAATTTACATTATTTAATGTGTTAAATGGGCAGAATTACCATAATATTTGAAAATATGATAAACTTTCAACATTTTATCGTTAGTGAAACTTGTAAATTTATTGATTGAAGCTTATGTGAATCAAATAAAAATGTTGATAAGATAATTATTGTAATATGCATTTCCATACATTCACACTTTTGAAATTGCATGGAGAAATAACAAGAACTTTCAATTCATTGTGAATGATTATTTTAAATTCCAAGGGAAGTAAATTTTGTTTTTGTGGCATTTTGTTTAATTTTTTTATATGTCTAGATAGGACATAGTGTGTAAATTGGTTGGAATAAATGAAAACATAAATGTTCTTATTCAACAGGCATTTGCTTCCTAAGAGTAGTGTCTTGGAAAAAGCAGATATGCCCATGGAAGACTATGAAAATGAGCTAAGTTCAGGACATAAAGTTTTTCTTTACCTTCATGGCAATACTGGCACTAGGTATGTTATTCAAATCATTTGTCTACACACTCTTAGTTATCAATTTAATATATACAGTGTTTTCTTTGTTTGGATTTTTCGCCTTTACATTAATGTACAAGAATTGAAAAGTAAAGACTCCTTTAAGTACATATGATTGCAATGTGTTCCACAGAGGATCCTACCACAGAGTTCAATTGTACAAGCTGTTAGCAAGGCTGGACTTCCACGTTGTCACAATTGACTACAGAGGTGAATGCATTTGGCGATTTATGAATTTTTTTAGTACAAATCATCTTAGAAACACATGGCTTATTTTCAAAACAATTCTTTTGAAAAAGAAATGAATTCTCAAAAAGCGATAAAAGATAAAATGTTGTGTTTGATAAAGTCAGATGCTTTATTGTGCAAGATACATTTCTTGAATTAACGCTGTAAATTTTGGATAATAGTGAAGATTAAATGGTATCGTTTGTGAACGAAAAACAAAATTGTTAAAAGATGTTAGATTTTGGAATGAATTATAAAAAAAGAAAAGTGATGTACAGTTGGTAAGCCTGCACTTGTGCGGGAAAACTGACTATAAATCCATTTTTATCTTTATCTTTATAAAGGACAAAAATTAATGATACGTTATTAACATTAGCAATAATAACAATAATATTGGAAAACAATTGGAAAGTCAATTACGTCAAAACAATGTAGCTGATCATTCTTAACTCTTCATTTTCAAGAAAGAGAAGTTGACCGTATTCTATAGTGCTTTTGTGTTTTATACCGCAATCTTCAAAGATTTTTTTATGCCATCATTATGTCAGGTTATGGGGATTCATCGGGAGATCCCACAGAAGATGGAGTTGTCAGGGATGCGTATTTCACATACAAGTGGCTAAAAGCGAGAGTTGGAGATACGAAAATATTCATCTGGGGCCATTCTTTAGGGACAGGGTAAGTTTATCTGTCTGATTTACACTTCTGACACTATACTATAACTGATAAGCATTCATTCCAATTGTTGCAGCTGATCCGTAGTATTGTGAGCTTCTAATCACAACGACACTGGTTCAAGCACTACGGCTAGCACAGATGGGTTTTCTTTTAAACGCTATGCTCCTAGGAAAGGTACTTCACTCTATTTTCCTCATTCAGGTGTGAATGAGTACCCAGCTATAGGTAGAGAAATCTTGTCAGAATGTTAGTACAAAAAGTCTAACAGTCTTGTATACTGTATGCTCTCCTGGGAGTTGAGAAGGACTTTGAATAAAATGGCCTGTTGGGGGATAAATGACATACTATCATATAGTCGGTGAGCCTGCATTTGTGAGGGGATACGGACTATAAATCCATCTTTATCTTTATCTTTTTTTAAATGTTTGAGAGTGTTGCAGTAGTTTCAAAAATATATTGGACATTACCCCAAGAACACCCTTATTTATCTTGAGCAAAGTCTACAGAGCAGCCATTTTATTGTGTGACCTGCGTTTGCTACTGTTACCTACTTACTTTTGATCTGTTTTGCCACCCGGTGCACAGGGGAGCAACAAAACTTCTTCCACATCTGTTTGTTTACAGCCATCGTCTTCAAGGTCCTGTAGATTTGGTCTATCTCTTACATCTTCATTTCCATTTTTCTTTACAATGTCATTTGGACGGTTGGCTGGTGCTATTGGTAGGTCCTACTTTTTTCCTTTCACTCTTTCACCTATTTTTAATCTTGCTGTTTCCTCTTAATTCATCCTGAGATCACAGCTTGTTCTGGATGGGGAAATGTAATTCTTTCGTTTTTAATCTGAACCCATCTCAATCCACCCGAGGAAGGCATTTTTACCACAAATCAGACAAATTTTGTTTATTGCTCTACTGGATGGAGCAGTTCATTCCCTTCACATTGAAACCATAATAAAGGCTCAGTATCGATTCTTTTATTTTATACAATTTTTTTATAAATGATACCGGTCTAACCTTCAACACATCGGTTGTACCATAAAAGCTGGAAGTTTTGTCTAAAGATATAACAAGTTGGTACTCATCTTAACCAAAAACATGTGTTTTTGAGGAATTATTGTCAATATTAAATATTAGCTAAGATCAACAGAAGATTACATTCAGTGCATCTGTTTTATAAGAAAAAATGACATCCGGACATGAGTATAAGGGACCTGGAGCAGTTGAAATAGGGTCAACATGAAGTATTTGATAGCCTCTCAAGATTGTATGATGTTTCAAAGTATTATATTATTCTTTTATAGGTTTATGTGCGAGAAAACATTCAAATAACGGAGAGAGAGAGAAAAATTTAATGTTGATTTTCTCAAAATGTTGCTTTTTGACAGTGGTATGCGATCTACTTTTTTATTGATATCTTCAAATTTTTGCAAAAGGAGTTTTTGTATGATTAAATTTGCCAAAAATTGGAAAGGTCACTTTTCAAATAATTCTTAAAATCAATTTATCAAAAAAAGCTACTGGGTGCGGCTAGATATTGAACCAAATAATGTGTGTGCAAAGTTATAACCAAGTTTATTTATAACTGAAAAAGCCTATTTGAATTGAAATTGTAGGTACTTTCGCAATGAAAATCCAAGGTGATGGTGTTCCCATGACAGCAATATAAAAAATATTTTTTAAAATTCAGCTTATTTAGACATGCCGAGTACAGCGGTAATGGTTAAAATTGTCAATTTTATCAAATAATTTTTAAAAACATGTTCAGGACCCGAAACACTTTTGGAGACATACCTTTAGAGACACACTGTATTAATATATTTTAAGTCAGATTTTTTTTTCATTTGCAGTGTGACTACAAAATTGGCCAAGAAATTATGCGAGGAAGGTAAGATATGAACAAAATATGTCTTGAGCCTCTGTTTTAAGATTATAATGGATGTCTGTGTATTTATTAACTGCTTTATAATGTGTTTGTAATGCCTGTGTGTCAAACTGCAGGCTATATGAGGTCATAATCAATTATTACCATACCAGTAGTGGAAGAAAAAGAAGTAGTAGGAATAGTAGAATTAGTAGTAGGAGCAGTAATAATACTGTCATCCCCATCAGTATCATTCATTGGTATCAATATCCTTGTTTTAATACAACCACAAAAATAATGTGTCAGTCCTGTTAAATTTCATTAAGATACTAGACGAGAAATCAATTATGACTCATTTCTTCCAAAGTATAATATGGAAAAATGTCATCAGAATTGTTGTTTTCTTCCTTTCCGCCAGATGACCACCCAGCCGGAATAGTTCTGGAATCACCTTTTAACAACATCCAAGAAGCTGCTTTCCATCATCCGTTTACCATGGTAATTTAGAAATTTTGTTCTTTATCCCTTTTTATGGGTTGCATTCTTATCTGATGTTTAATTTATGGGGGAATTTTTATTTCATGAAAAACTAAGGCACAATGAATGAAATATAGTTCAATATTTGATGAGTAGCTTAACAAGATGTAACAGTTTATTCAGAGAAAGAATATTGCAGGTTCATGTGTTACCAAGGCACCCTGTATACACATATAATTAACGTTAGATGTTTCTTCATTTTCTTGCAGCCTTTCAGATTTCTTCCTTGGTTTGAATGGAGTTTTGTAGACGGCATTGGAGAGCAAGGCATTTATTTTAGCTCTGATGAAAAGTATGTGTAAAATTTACCTTTAAGCGAAACATTCTTTCATTACTACATGCCATAGGAGTGCCAAGCATGATTTAAGAAAATAACCCAAAAACCCCACCCAACATAGCATGTGAAGCGATTTATATGGTAGAAACTGCTTTTCCAAAAAATACCGCTTGTCCATTGCGGAAACACCGGGTAATTTCTTGAATGAGGCGTTCTTTCTATGACATTTCATAGACATGACAGTAGGATTTACCATAAAGATGAAATAACAGGAAATTGAAAAACATTTTTTGCAAAGGTGTTTCATTATTAATCATTATAAATATTTTTTATTATGACTAAAAAAAAAGAATATGTGTAAAATGAAATTTAAAAGGGAAGAAAAGGGCCATATTTTTACGTTTTTGACAGAATTCCGTTTTATACAAATCCCACTCCAGGAGTGGAAACTACATAATACTTTTTTGTAAAACATTTATAATATCATGTGCTATGATAATACAATATGACATATAAATATGTACTGGCATTACATGTATTCAGTGATATTTTACATTACATATACATTGTACACAGATCATGTGGGTGTATGAGTGAGCGTGTTTGTGTTCTTGTTGGAAAGTAAACAGGTTAAATTGCCGTAAGGGAGCAGATTTTACTTTCCATTTCCATGTTAGACAGGTTTCCGTGTTAGACAAGTAGAAAATATAACAATTTATCATGGGGGTATCGGAGGCATTCCATTTTTGACAGGTTTCCACTTTGGACAGGTTTCCTTTTAGCAGGTTTAACTATAATTTGACAGATAATTGATCTCTTTTCCTCAGCATTCTGTCGGTCACACCTCACATCATGATTCTGCATGCTAAAGATGATTTTGTTGTCCCTTTTCATCTTGGGAAAAAGGTAAGGAAAAGTGATAGCGATACAGTTCAACTGCATATTGCTTGGTTTCAGAAAGTTTAAAAAAACCAAAACAACCCAGTTATTTTATTTTTGATTGTCAGCTGACATGTCTTGTTTAAGCATGATTTTTGAGAGGGAAGACGATTTTATGACTTAAAGTTAAAGCCTCATCCACTCAAACTTCAATTCTAGGCATTGCTTGTGCTCTTTCAAATGTTACAGTGATGAATTAATTTCATGGTCAGACTTCCTGTTTCATAAACGAGGTTATTAAAAACAAAAAGTTTAGGAAGCCTTCTTTACTTGTGTTTTGCATCAATCATCCATGCATGAAAAAAATAATGACATTCAAATGTATTTTATTTTTATGTTAAAAAAGTTCTTGTTTTCCTCTCTCCATTTACATTAATATCTGAGAATGACAAAAATATTTAAAATACACTCTACATCATTTATGTCAGTTGACATTGATGACATTTCATATTGTCACATTTAACCAATCAGAAAGGTTAAAGTGCATTACCTCACATAAAATTTGTGTTCTATGTACATTTTGATAAAAAAAAAAATATTAAAACACAAAAGAGGAGAGAAAGAAAGAAAAAAAATGAGGATGAAGTGATTGCAGAGAATTGAAGTAGAAAACAAGAATTTAAATGATAAATTGCAGATCTGTCCACTCTACAATATTGGCTTTTTGTTGTAATTTGCATGGTTTGAAGATGTTACACGTTTTTTTTTTGTCTTTGATTGACATCACAGCTCTACCATGCTGCTATAGAAAAGAGACAGGAAAACACAGGAGAGGTGGAGTTTGTTGCATTTGAAAGTCATCTCGGTCTTGGCCACAAGCTCATTTACAAGGCTCCAACTTTGCCAGAGCTTATCAGGTATAGAACATTTTCCCTTGCCTCTAGTACCACAAATGTATAATGCCAAGCAAATGTAGAAAGCCAATAATATTTTTTTAGGGTCTTTTATTTACTAGCTTTTATTTCTGAAATGTCTATGTTGTTATGAAAGATGTAAACTGAAATCAAATTTTTTTCCAAAATTTTTCACAAGATTTGGGATCGTAGAATATACCTCATAAATGTTTTAAATATGTTATGTACATCAAGTTCTACATCTTTAAAGTAAGATGTATAATATGTAAATAACCAACTCCAAATATTTGTGGATTTTAGATACTCTGGATCTCATCGTCCAGATATGAAGGAGTGAAATGAAAAAGAAAGGAAAAAAAAGGCAAAGAAGAGACTGAATTCAGAAAACAATAAATTACACTCGCTATGTCATGTATGACAATTCTAAAATAGTATCAATTTTTTCTACAATACTAATAAAGTGCTTTTTTCTCTTGTCTCAACAGAAAATTTGTTTCCAAAGCAAAGTAGGGGAAGATTGAAGCATGGTTTGGACTTGTATGGAATCTTCAACCTGTTTTGTGATTTTTTTTTTGTGCAATGTTATGTTTAACTCTTTGACTCTCACAGGATATTTTTTGTATTGGATCTTTTGCCAGTAATCTTGTGGTGTAAAAAATATTTAATGTTTTTATAAAATTTTGCTGTTGATCAGAACCATGTTTCTGAGAGAATATGTTCACAAAGTCTGGGTCTGATATAGACATGATATTAGTATGAGTTTGAAGAAAAGCTCACTTATTATATAATTACTGTAAAAATTTCATAAAGAAATCTTTGCTGGACATGTAGTGTTTGTGAATACTTCTACGTCTACATGTTTCTTCAAAGCTATTCAAAATAAGAAATTGCAGGAAATGAGGTTTTATATGTTACATGAAACGTTTTTACCGAACCTAGATCTTACAGATTAGAGCTTTCAGATTGTGGAGTCAAAGAGTTATTCTGTGCATAAGCAGGACCCACCCTGTTGTAATGAACAAAAATAAAAAAGCATTAACAATAAAAAAACAATGCAGATAATTGCAATGAACTGTGATAGCTGATTTTATCAGTGCAAATGATTTTGTTATCCATTGTTTCGACATTAAGTTTATTTGAGATCCTTAATTGGAATGTTGCTTGATGCAGTTTGCTATTGATTCATTAATATCTGATACTGATAAGCATATGTGTTTGTTAATTTCAATTCCTGATAATATTCTTTTTGAGCTTGTTTTCAACAATTACTTCAATTTTCCATAATACATGTCTACATTATTACGTCTCTTGTATAATTACAATTAATCATGTGTTCTATTCTCATTGATATTTTCAAAATCAGACGCACTGTGTTCAATAATTTACGCTGTTTGTTTAATTGAAGAAACTTGACACAATTTGGGTGTATGCCCCAGAAAATGTTTCAACTGATTTGATAAAAGGAGTTTCTCTTTCTGTTATAAATTTTCCTGCACTTCACTAAAACAGCTTAGAGTTTTAGTTTTAATGTTTCTCAACCCTTGTTATAACTTGTAAATAATTGAATTTCTTCATCTCATCAATGATTTGGTACAGTTGTTTGCGTGTGTATTTTATATTAACAAAGCATCATTTTCAATGAAAAATTCGGGAATAATATGTTAATTAATCTGATAAAAAATTTGAGTTAGGCAATTACTTTTGATCATTATGAAAAACTAGTTGCATATTCAGCTTATTATTTTGTTTTTCCTATTGACATTCTGCTGAGACTGAGATTACTGAGAAGAACAGAAAGATGAACTATACTCCGTTAAAAATGCCGGTGAATATTTTGATAATATATCTATGTTTATTTTCGTGTTGCATTCATGACAGCTTTTCTCATTACACTTTTTGTCTCCTCTATTAAGATCTTCACTTCCCTCCTATTGATCTCAGATTAGAATCTGGCCATTTCAGCCTCTGATTGATAACTAAAGCCTGATTTACTGTGGAATTGATGCAAGACAAAGCAGCCCACAGGTGTGACAATCTATGGTCAGGTTGACATCCAAACAATCAATATTCCCATGAAATTAAATTATCTACTCTTATGTTCACACTTTAAACTTTAAGGTGAAAATCCAAGAAAATGTAATTCTTGCTCCTGATATATCCACTTTGTCCATTGAAACAAAAACAAAGATAAAATTGTTGTGTAATAAAAAATATTGCAATTGGCTTTTTCACTACTGCTGTCGACATAATCGTCATTGCCAAACCGACTGTCATCAGGTTCAAAACATTAACAACAAAATTTGAACATTAAAACATGTCTGAATTAGTAACTAGACTGACCAACTCTCTCATTCCCATAGTATTAAAGCCCAAAAGAGATTCTATAACCACAGAGACAGATACAAATCTAAAAATACTTTTCCACTCTTTTAAGAAGGCAGAGCTTTATAGTTTACTTAGGGCAGCAGATGCTTGGAAAGCTTTTTCCCTCTTTTTTTATGTCTTCGTGATGTCTAAATTTTTTCTTATATTAAACCTCATGAGCTCCTGTCTAGTCTTTCATAATAATAATAATAATAATAAGTCTTTCAGCCTGTGATTACTCCTTTCTAACTGTATTTTTTTTTTTTAAAACTTTTATTTGTCTTACTACTCCTTTCCATTCACTCTTTCATCTAGTTAATGCCTGTTAATTCACTCTGAAATCACCTGATGTTATAAAACAACTAAAATTGATTTTGAGTAATTGTTGTTTTTAAATTTTGTTTTGCTTTGTTAATCTATGTGTATAGGCTTTTCGTTTTAAATTTAAAGCTGACATTCTCTTTTATTCTTTTCGCAAATGAAATAAGATCTTTGCATGATGCAGATCTGTTAACCTCTCTGCTAAAGCCCTGCAATTGTTAATTCAAATGAGGCTTCCGTCTTTGGATCATGTAATCTATAACTTTAAAACAGTTTTATGAGAGAGGATTGATGATCATCGTGAGATTAAAGCTAATCTCGTTGTTTGTTGTATGGATCATATTTAGTGAATGGGATTGTTCTAAATTATTGTGGTTAGTTGAATAGTGATTTGTTTTATTAAATTTATTCAATTTAAATCAATATTACCTGAATCAAGCATTGTTAAAAACTTGTCCGTAATTGGTACTATGCACATATGTATCTTGTTTTGGATGAACGATTTTCTTCTTATTCAATGTGCCTCAATAGTTTTCGTCTTTGAGAGATCATTTTTGAATGCACATCAATGACATATAACATTAATAATAGTGATAGACGATAGAACTTAAACAAACAATACAGCTGAATAGTCTGTTTCTGTTATGTTTTATAATCTCTGGGTTTTTTTAAATTTTATATTACAATCCTGATACAACTGAAAGAGGGGAATTTGTTGTTAATTGTCTCAATTACTGAAGAAACATATGTACACTACCTCTCTGGCAGATCTGGCATAGTGCTAAACCCAAAGTGAAGTTGTTAATTCAACTCTGGTGAAGTTTGATCAGTTAAGCTCAATGGAAATCATTCATTTGCTTTCAAAGTTAGGCCTTTTAATATTAGTTATTACCAGTTTCAATGTTAGGCAAATTATTTTTTATTACATGTCGTGGGTGAAACTATCTAAATCTAAATGATCAAATGCATGCTTCTTTTGTGTCTTCATAAATGTTAGAGGCTGTGAACCAATAGGAAAGTTAATTTTACACACATGATCAAACAAAGATTTCTGTGTTTCTTCCCGCCTTGAAACTCTTACCTTGTAAGTCAAGGAGCTAACTTACTTGCTAAAATCTTTTTAAAATAAAAGTTCACTCTATCGTAAAAGTCCATTTTGTGCACAATGGATCATGTTTTCCATTTATTACATTCTAAGTAGTTATTAAATTGTAATCCAAAAAGCAGAATGATGTTGTAGCCCTATTCGATGATGTATTACATTTTTTGCTTCTCCTGAAAAATGATGTCATAGACTTACGTGTTTAGATAGTTTTAACGACAATGTATTAAACCTTGTGATACTGTTGACACCTGTTTGATTCATGCTTTTTTATTTTCACTTTTACACTAATCATTGTTACAAAATGTTTCCACTTTAACAATTATACTTGATATTTTGGTTTGAATGGGTTCTTTGGTGATCCTTTTCAGTTGTGTTTATTATTTAAATTTCAATGTGGCATCAAACATTTCTCATTGAATACACAAGACATATATTCATGTACTTGTACATGTATTTGTTAAATTAACACGCTTTTAATCTATTATTAATGTTGCTGAATTATTCTACCCTTTTTAGTGTCCTAGTCTATAAATATAATTATTATATCAGTCTTGATACGTATGATGATTGATAATGATTGCTTTATTTAAAAACAATTAAAAGCATCTTTGTCTCAGTCCAGACATTTTAAATCTTAAATGCTCATGGAGATAAATGATACACATAGATAAAAACTGTAACATCAATGGCCAAAATTTATAGTCATAGTTATGGCATAAAATATAACTACAGCAGTAGCAGTCCAAGAACCTGCCCCTTGGGAGATAAAAAAATCTAGAGGGTAAGCAAACTTCATTGTTTGCTCATCAATGTTGACGTGCAAAGAAAGGCTATGACCATGCTTAAATCTAACTCTTACCCAACCTGTCCATCATGCATTTAACGTCTATGGAGTGCCAGGTGCGCCTTGCAGGGGGCGGAACTTATTGTATCCAATGACCATCCATTTCTACTTGACAAGCACGAAACAAATCAAAGAAAATGTCCTCACTCCGCATTGATTGGGGACGATCTTTTTAATTTTTATTTGATTGACAAAGATTAACCTCAATTTTATATGTACTGTATGTTAAGGAATTATGAATTTAGACCATTTTTCATTTTGCCAACACAAAACATTGTGCATGGTGACGTCTGACAGAAAGTATAAGAAGAACCTACGTTTAGACACTGACCGTTGTTGCTAGGCCCAAATGGATGAAAAAGGCCCCTTACCATCTAGTAAGAAGAGACAGTTCATTATCTACCCTATTTATTACAGCTAGGAAGCATGGCTTGATAATCTACACATTTGGTTTCATTGAAATGCCTTCATATTTCAAATCTATGAAAAAAGACAGTTAAGCGTCTGTTAAAAATGGGGACGTTGATGTTAGATTTTCGTATTTCAAACATCACTTGCCATATCTTCATCATTGAAAAGTACAAGAAACCGTCTTTCACATTGTCAACGACATGGACAGCCATCAATAAGGATTTAAAATGTGATTTTGGCATCTTACACACAAAAATGTTACATCTCTATTCCTTATCTCAATCTCATCCTTCCCTGGCCTTAAGCATTTTAATATAACAAAAAAGCTGAATCTAAAATACTGTATTGAATTGGTTGTATTATTATTATTTACCTTCATTTGTTATTGTCATCTATCAACATAATTCACATTTATAATTATAAAATAATATTTTATCAAAGTATAACTATAAGAAAAGACACCAAATAATTGGAGAAAAAAAAATATAGGAACTTCTATTATTAATATTATATAAAAAATAAGTGAACAGTTCAGATTTTCACATAAATCATTTGTGTCTTGTTGACAACAGTCAAAGAATGTTACTCAAAACTCAATCTGCTGTAATACTTATAACAGTATAATTTACAGCTGTTTGAAATTAGCTAAGGAGAAAAACTGATGTTTGCAGTTGAGTTTTTATTGTACATGGATTTGTAAGTAACATGTCGGTAATTCATGTTGGATATTGGGTTATTTTCCTTAGTAGTTATAGTTATATCATCTCCTCTCAGAACAAGCTTGCTTGTGGTGTATTGTAAATTTGAATTACATATTACATGTAGATACATGTGTCTTCAACTGATGCTTTTGTGAAAGAGAGGCAGGTCAAATTATAAAACTAAATACGATGTGGTTTAAATAAGATTTTAGAGAGGTAGGTCTACTCGCATCCCAATTTATTATTTTGGGTTTTCACCATACTGGGACTGGTAAAATGGTATTAGTATTAAAAGGTTTTTAAAGAATCAATAATTTCATAATTTCTGCTTCTCCCATCTTTGGTGTTAATCATAACGTCAATCCTTCTTGTTTTCAAAATCACACTTAAACTTAAACAACTTTGAAGTTAAAGCATCATTTTTGTTTCTTGATTTATCGATTGGTATTAAAAATGTGTTTAACGTAAGAATAATCACTTTACTTATGCTGTGATAGTGATATATTTCTCTATTGTTTACAATTTACAGTAACTCATGTACAACAATGACAGACATAATATTATAATATTATAATAATACATGTTCATGTATAGTTAGTATAGTATAATTATTATAATGTTAATAAATTAACAAAATCTTTTAAAATTCTTTCATTTTGCAGTTAAAATAAACAGGAGACATTTTTCTTGCGTCACTTGAATCTTGGAACTGAAATTAAGACAGTTTGGGCCATGTGAATCAGTTATTCCCTAAAAATAAAATACTAGACTGGTCTAGCAAGTTATTAATTAGTACATGTGTACAATGTATACATGTTCTATGTGATGATGTGCATGTAATTGTAATCTCTGTATCAGTCGTTCAGGCACAATAATGATAAGTTCCACAAGCCAATAACAGCGCCAATCAATGTGTCAAACTCCAAGTATATCAAGATAGGCAAGAACAGACTCTTGAGTCTTTCTTCACTGTAGAGTATAATGATGAGGAAACATGAACTCAAAATGTTCCGGTTCTTTTTCAAAATTTTAATTGATTATATAAAGGAAGAGTGCACAAAGCAGAAAAAGCAATGTTGTAGTTGTTAACTTAATTGTAAATACAGTAATGTGCAGTTGTTTATTGAGATTTTAATTTTAACAGATTTTGTCTTGATTGGATGCCTTCTATTTTTATTTTTGAGTTTGTCTTTGCCTGTTTGTAGATTATTTCTTTTTATTTTAATTTTCTCCAACAGTAAGTTGTTATGTTATATTTATTATAAGTGTTATCGTATAATAAATAAAAAGTGCTGAGTATAAGTTTTAAGCTTATGTACAGGCTTAGATGTTCTTGATGAAAGGAGTAAATGTGTCTAGGGTCAGTCAGATGAATGATTGTTTTGTATTTTTATTCTTTGTAAATTTCCACAGCAACTGTTTTTCATGAGCAAATTGAGCTTCTTATTCTTGCATACTTACTGGATTTTTTTTTCTTTTTGAAATTCATAACCTTCTGATGTATTGAGGCGAAAATTCCACCCTAGTCTATGGTCACTGGCCTCCCAAAAACTTTTGATTCTGTTTGGAGTTCCAGCTATCAATTTTATTGCTTGACTACTTTTTTCACTCAGTGAGTCATAGACTACCCAAGATCTGACACAAAATAATGGCATGGGTACCCAAAAAAAAGCTTTTATTCATTAACTTTCCACAGTATAGTGATTTTTTCTCACGAACTACAATTTTGTGTCATCATAAATTCACAAGGTCCAAGCACACCCCATTCTGCTGCTAAAACTGAAATCAAAGAAATGTTGGTTTTAGGCTGCTAAATTATACATTACGATAGATTTTATGTTGTTTAGGGATAAATAAAAGGATTTTTTCACATGCCCGTGTTGACGCTTAGGAATTGTAAAAGTTTCGCTTTTACTTCGACGTCATGGTGATCCAGTCAAGGGAAGTCACTCAAAATTCACATTGGGGGGGGGGAAATTATGCAAATGACATTTTCATTACAATTACACTAAAAACCTTCTCCCTTCTTAAAACATAAGCGGGGGCTTTCAGATGCAAAGGGACTCGGTATTACAGAGGCAAGGTAACCACCTCTCAACCCAAAGCCTGATGCAATTTTTTCGAGAAGACAGCACCACAAATCATAGAATAGGCTGCAATCATAATGCTTTGCTTTTTCGGAAGAAAAAGGGATATCTTTGTTTAGACCAGCTTTTCTATTGGTTCAAGGTCTCCAACATAAAAACATGAATGAAACGTGCGTATAAAGACAAATCTCATGTCCTATATCGCAGACGCGTGTTAAGACAGATTCAGACTGTATGCGGTGGTCTCAGTGTGAATTGAGAGGTTATAACAGATGATAGATACAGAAAAGAGTGAAAGTAGAAAATACCAATAGAGAACCCATCAACTGCCTACGGTTTTTACCTCACTGCAACAAGTAACGCTTTAATAAGGTAAATAAAGGATATAAGATTTATTCCCCATTTACTTATTTCCAAAACCATTTCAACCCCAAGACGCCAGAAAGAATTGAAAGATCAAGTCAAAAATGTTCAGGAAACTGACAATTTGTTTGACATCATAAAACCGCCTTTCACACTGAAATACAATACAACACCAAGACAAAAAAACCTCACAAAAACCACAGAGAAACAATAATGACTAAAACAGTAGACCGTAGATATGTCATTTCTAGATTTAATTCATAACATTAAATAAATTTATGAGCGGGCATTGGGACCTTCTTTGCAGCTGGGGAAGACAGCAACAACATTCACGAAACGTCTGTTGTATTGCATTCGGCGCTTGGCACGTCAGTCTTGCTCTTCTTCTTTTCTTGTTTGTCTACCTTTGGGGTCTGTCCACGAACTTTTCCAGCACGAGCCAAACTTCCGTGAACTTTTCCTAAAGGAAAAAAATCAGATAATGTACATCAAATACAGGGTTGATATAATACTTTATTATTATTATTATTATTATACAGTATATTCAATACTAACATAATGGGTAAAGCATGACTAAGAAAGAAAACACAAAAGTATTGCCACTGGGCACAAATACTCCTCATACTCATGCCAAGCACTAGACACAATGATTAATGATTGTGACCATGGCTATTTTCCTCTTTAGCTGTCATGAACATGTTTACATTGTGTTAACATTTTTATTCACTAAACCTTGAATTCATGAGATCATCAGAATCATACTAGAGTTCTCATTGAACTGTGGTTTAAACAATTAATGGATTGTTTCCCTTGAGCGCGTCTAGCTACCGGTAAATGGACTACATCATGTGTTAACGCACTTAATTCTTTTTACCGACATGAAGCGTAGAGCGTAGTCAGCCGAAAGGCGTAATCCTTCTTTGACCTGCCGTGTATGACAGTGTATGCAATTATGTTTGTGTGTCTATCCAATCTGTAAAGTGGATTGGGTTGTGCATTGCTTGAAATATTAAGAAGAGATTATGCCAACCTCTCTCGGGACATGTTTATGCCGAGCAAAGACGATGTATGGAAATCAATCGGCATCGTGTGAAGAGGGTAGGGGAAGTAAGTTACAGTGTGACTGTCAACCCTGACCACCGCTGTCTGGATGCATGCATGAAATTGGCATCACACAATGCCCCGGCCAACACTGAGCTTATAGATCTAGAACCGTGATGGAGACTAGATGGATGATTTGTGGGCTATGTGAGTTTTTTATATTTGCAGAACTTGAAACAAAATTATTTCTGCATGGATGATGCCAGTTGAACAGATACTGTATCTCGTTGGAGTCGAGGTTGCTCCTCTAATCACTCGCTGAGTCTAAGATGTTTCCATGAACCCAATTATGAAAAATAATTGAGTATTTTTAACGACCTCATTGGATCCAAGGCCTTGTTGAATGCGAGCTCAATAAAGTCTGGGTTAACTATTATCACAGTATCGCTAACAGCAATACTATTCTGAATGAATTATAATTCATATAATAATAACAGTAAATATTCTCTGATAATAAAGGTTCATGGACATGAAAATCATATACATATGACAGCCCACCATTAAATACAAAGGACAGTTTCCCAGCCCCATACAGTAAACCTCTGATTAAACATTGTCAAGACCATCCTGAGTTTGTCTTAAACTGTCGTCTTGTTGAGTCCCAGGTGTCTCTATGAAGGCTTAAATAACTAGGGTTACGATTATGCAGTATTTGACGACATTGCTAAAAGTAAGCAATCTAGATCTAGCTAGAAAAATTAAATGGACAGATTTAATGATGTGAAGCGTGGCCAGAATGCTGGATCCTGTTTTGACAGGTCACATCTTATATTGATATGTATGCAATTGTGTTTGTGTGCTTTTTGCTTGTGTGGTTATCCCATCTGTAAAGTGGATTTGTTAGTTCATTGCTTGAATAGATAAAAAAAAACCCTGTCCCACCTGTCTCAAGATATGCCAAGTGAAAATCAACACATGCATCACACATCAAGTACGAACAGGAAAGTTAAGGGAAGCTGCTGTGTGTGATAACCCTTGCCACCCCTGTCCAGATGCATGCATGGCATCGCTTGATGATATGCACTATGTGACCCCCCATTTTCCTTCCCACCCTGCGCTACATGTATCAGTATTCAGACCTTCAATTCACCCTAGACAATTGCCTGAAAAATTTCTCGGCTATATGTTATGCAATATAATACAAAACATACACTACATAATATGATGCCAACATTAAGAGCAGCACCATAAGGTAGGGTTTTTTTTTGTAAAGAGAGAGTGCTCCTTTTTCAAAATTAGAAGTCGATCTGAACACAGCTGGCAGAACATGGTTACTATTCAGGAGCTGACTCTTTATCGTATGACTCACGCTGTCAGAAGCCGTTTGACGTGCGATGTTCCTTTCTGACCGTAGGCAACTTTAGTTTTACAATACGTGCAGATACCAGGCCTGGATCAGCGAGTTTTCTAACGTAAACAGACAGGATATCTCCGTTCCGTCCCATCCTTCTCCCTCTAACCAATTCCATCAAAATTTATTTCTCACGCCATTTTCAATAGATTTAATGTCTGAATTCATATCAACAAAGTCAAGAATTTCCGACATGACGAAAGTTTCACAAGTTAAAGGTAGAGATCTATATTGACACATAGTTGTTAACAAAGCAAAATGCAAACTCGAACTGAGACTAAGACTGAAACAATGCCTGGATCTCTATCTCCAATGTTTTATGTGAATATTAATGACTACGTTGGACCAGAGGTCTAATTGAATCTGAGCTTGTTAAAGTCGAGGTTTACTGTATAAAGTCAGTACATGAATAAGCTAAAGGCAAGTAATTGAGTAAACACAACCCGCTATCAAGAATTGGAAAGCGAAAAACAGGCAACTTAGACACTTTGAGTTGACCTGTAACTGTAACGCCTTGTGATTTTATGGGTGGTGAGATATTCGGCTATGTTCAAAGTTCAATTGGACAATTTTTGTTTCTCAGTTCCACAAAGGCATTCACCTTTCACTCAAATACATTATGGGGTAAAAACACTGACATTTTTATCTTTTCCTTTATAAATACATCACACAAATTTAAACCCTTCTTTCCATCTCAAAACTTTTCACATCATCAATGACCAGCAAGCACCCAGAATGAATTAGACAAGAATGACACTGGGCCTTTTCACCCTGTAACTATATGCTGTGATCTCATCTCAGGGAGAATTAAGATGAAAGATGTGAAAGTGTGAAAGGAAAGAGAACCAACTTAGGTACGCAAGAGTACTAAGTTACACTTATAGGTAGAGTAAAATCATGTCATGAAATGGGCTGCTAGGGGATAATTGTTGTAGTTTCTTACTCTGCACTAGTATAGAGATATAGACTATAAATCCATCTTTATCTTTAACCATTTGCATAAAATTCTAAGCATGGACAATTATTTTCCCACTTAACTTGATGACACCCATAATACAAATAGGCCTACAACAAATGTGTGAAAAAGTCTGATGTTGTCTTGACACTTACCTCCAAGCATGCGAAGCTCAACACTCAGTGTTGATTCATTTTTGAATGATGCCAATTGACAATCATCCTCCAGGGGTTGTCCTTCAAAGTAAACAGCCAATTGCTCTGAAGAGAGGCCTCACGCTCATTGATGAAGTCCTTTAAAAAACAAAGGCAAAAGCATATTGAAAAGAAAAGTTAAGCACATATGTACCACAAGGACACCTCCACAAAAACATCCTTCTTTACGTGGTGTTCTATGACACCCATTGCTTGCTGCCTATCAATCCTGATATAACTGTTGACGCTTTCTAATTATCTTATTGTGGCTATGTTTCACAGGGATGTAAATACTGAATAAATAACATTAACAGAACCTGAATTCTGAAACTGAACTTTGTTCTTTGAAGTTAGAATCTAGATCTACATCAATGTCATCTCCGAACAAATCCTGAGTGATAATTTGAAGTCACACCTCTGTTGTAATAATTGTCAAATGTCTTAAAAATAATTTTTTAAACAATTTTACTTGACAGATTTCTATCACATACACCAATGTTTGAGGGAAACAAGCATATGAATGATTACAGCTACATCTAAATCTAAAACAATGCCTCACACCTACCACCCATCCCAATCTCCCTTTCCCCCTTCTTTTTAAAGTAAGCGATAGTGAGTCAAATGGCATGGTGTCTCTTCCTCCATGTTTCCCTCTGGCATCAGGGATGTAAATGACAAATGAAAAAAATCTGAAACTTTCAGATACCGAACACCTTCTGTACCGTATTTAATCTCCCTTACAATAACGGCACCATGCAATGCCATCTTTCTTTCTCAACCTTCCTCATGTAACTAGAAAGGAATTCATCATTACAATCTTGAGTTGACAGCCAGAATTTGCTCTTCGACTTTATGATATAGGGCCTTACTTAGATCTATCTCAATCACATCTACTGGCAAATCCCGATCATTAGAAATATAACCCATTGCAGAAAATGGGTGCGACCACCTAGACCTAGAAATTTAAACCTCTCGTAGTTTCTAGACCTCTAGATAACAATTAGACTTATGTTAGACATATTTAGATCTTACTAGATTTAATCCAGATCTATCATATAATAGCATATGTCTAGAATCTAAAGCTAGAAGAATCTAGATCTAGATCAACATCAAGATCTCTCTATCCGACTAGAATCCAGATCTCAATTTCTCTGGAACGCCTAGCAAGGAATAATTGTAATCTGTTGACAAGACTAACCCAAGCTATGGCCTAGGGCTGTCAAGTCATCATAATTTTTTTTTATCTAGGTCACTTCACACAAGCAGATCAATCTCTCTTGTCCAGCTCTACAATAGACATCAGAATAAATCACAATAACCCACACGAAGGATTATAACATAAAAATCACAAGTAATACAATAGGAACGGAACCATGCCACTGCAAAGACGTGAGTGCATCTCAACAATGTCTAAATCTATCCCAAAATCCTTTGTACAAATTCTTATTTACACAACAAATGCATTAGTAGATTTCAGACTAAAACATCTGAAAAATATGAAAGGAAATAAAGAAGGCTCCCGATTTTTAAATCTAGGGCATCAATGGATCAGTGTGGAAATTGTAGTTAAGTCGTGCAGGTAAAAATAAAGCAGCATGCTACAGCCTATGAGTAATATGATAATCGGCGATGGGCTTGGAGTCTGGAATTTCATCCTGTTGTGCTAAACCACCTCACACATTCATAACAACAAACAGAAGTATTTTTAGAAAAAGGAAACGTAACTCTTTAACAAGGATCGGACGGTGGCAGCGGCCGATGGAATTTCCTGTAACGTGGTACGGCCGCTGCCATCGTCGGACAGAATAAGGCATATAAATATCCAATCCAAGTTTTCTAGTCAACCACTTCCGTTTGGTGGGAGAAATAAACGGACGCTTGGATTTACTCCTAGAAGGTAGCTTTGATCATGTTTCCCCCCAATTGTATTGAACTTGTGGTTACGCAGTATTCCTAGAAATTCAACACGGCGGACTGGAATTCGTAGGTTTATTGCTGATAAAGCGATGGCTATTTTTTCAGAATTGCCAGATGATTCTAGAGACTGACTCTGAATTTGAGACAGACAGTAGTGATGGTGAAGACGACAATCATGACATTGATCAAGATTCTAGATCTAGCTCCACATCTAATGGGAATGAAAGTTAAGATCTAGATCTATATAACGCTGTGCCTAGCAGTCGCGGATCAGCTGGTGATGGGGAGGGTGTGTGTCTAGATCTAGTGCTGCAAAGAGTCAGCGCTTAGAGTCACAATTTTCCAAAAATACATACCCTTTGAAGCCCAAAACCAGAATATCCATCTTTTATGCTTCACATTATTTAGGTAAGTGGATGATCAGAATTTTTTCTTTTTTTTTTGTATCCTGATAGATTACCTCCCCTTTTCTGCTTCTGTTTCACATTTATCTAAGAAAAAGTACCTTACCATAGTAGATCTATTTATCCCCTTCAATTTCAGAAATGACATGCATATGTTTGTCATAAATATAACATAGATAATAGGCATATTGTAACACCACTAATTCTCTCTGCTGCGAACCTGAAAAAAACTCCGGTTAAACATGGGAACGATTCCGGTTTCAAAATATGTTAAAAGTAGAAAACTTCATATAATCTGAAATCAGAGGAAATCTGAAAGATTTACATCCTTTGTGTCACTACCATCTCTCTTATATGCCTCAGGAAAATGCGATGAGTGGACAAGTATGCGTGGCATGTTGACGACGACATAACTACACTATACATATTTGCCACTGTCATCACTATCATTGATTTTCTGATAATAAAAAACCTTGTATTTAAAAAGGAAAGAAAATAACCTGAATTCAAAAGAAATCAGTCATCAAATTCATAAAACTTCAAATCTGAAAATTCATATCACTGCTTTCAGAACCCCTTCATTTCAAATGCTCACCTTGATATCACCAACAGTTCTCTGTTGGGTCAAGTCCAAAACATGGGTTGCAAGTGAACGCACAAACAATGGCATCTTGATGGATTTACTGAAAAGAAGCAAAGTATCTATAATATTATATGTATATATGAGAATCAATTTGATTATATTAATACATTTGATGTAGAGATGCTCTACACATTTGTTCGGTAACAGGTTAGTCAAATGAAAGTCTTTGTTTCATATTTATATCTAAATCTATGCAAATAACATAATCTCATTAAATATCATGTAAAATATGTTCAACATAAGCAAATGTCACTTTCGATATTGCCTCAAAAGCCAATGCTAGCAGAATGGTTGATCCCAGAATGATATGTCACATTGTTAGCCAGTCATTGACATTGGAACTGCTCTGTTCTTATAAAACAATAGTGTCACACGTGACACCATATCAGATTTGTCGGAATGACCATAACTTGTCTCATACAGCTAGGAAATGCTGCTGCTACTGGAAGCAATCTCTAAAAAACATAGTTCTCTCACCTCCCCAAATGTTTTCTCAGTTATGCCCTGTGGATGCTGCGAGGACTACAAAATCCTCCCTAATGACGTGATCAACTAAGGAAATCTTCCTCCCTTGAAATACCTGGCATGCTTAGACAGCATTGATAAAGCTGCAATAAATATGCATTTCAGGCATAGGACTTGCTCTATGTGCCCTGATTATGTGAAAACAGTTAAAATCCTTAATTTTATGTTGCCAACATGAAACCAGTGATAAAGTAAAGAAACAAGATGCTCGCTGTGCAAGATTCAGCATTTCTCTATGGATTGTCTAATAGAAATTTCTTTTTACATTGAAATGTGCTAGAACAATATGTAAGGATACTCTGATAAGTATTATATTTACTTTATGTTGAATTAAAGTCACCAGCCTACCCCCCCGGAAGCATGATCATGGAAGTCCTACCGCACAGACGGGCAGTATCAATGATCAAACCTGAATATAGTTAAACGATGCTGTTCACAATGTATCGCCGACCTGATTTACTGAAAAAAAAACCCACATACCACGCGCGATCACGCTCTCTCTAGTTGACTCAAGCCGACTGACCGTGATGTTGGCTAGCCTACCATGATACTATTGATATAGCAGGTTTCACAAAATGGTCCATTCCCATTTCCCCTCTTTTTGTCAAAATGTACATGTTATATTTCTGTTATATACCATGTTATTAGGACCTGAGGATTCCATGTTAAAGAACTTAGGACCTGAGGATTCCAGATATGACTTTAGTAGAGATCCGTAACGAGATTCTCGACTCAAGTAAGGTGAGTAAATAAACTCGCTTTCAAAGTTTGAAAGTCATGTTTTTCAGTCAAGGGGCATAACTGAGTGTTGAAAGTCTAGGTCGAAGAACATTTTGCCAGTGACAATGGAAGAGGAAGATGATGTTGCGCGGAACTGCACAGGTCCGAAAATGAGCGACCGAGTTTTCCCCTGGCATTTATTTAGGGACGTAACGCTTGGGCATCTGGTTTGGAGAGTCCCTGACTTTTCCTGGATGATCGACTAGTTCTCAATAAGATGTGAAGTCTGTGTTTGTGATTCATTTCTGACACCTCGGGAGAGTAAGTGTTGAAGAATTGTGAGGAAGGATGGTGGCGTATGAGGGAGGGGTCCACAGCGCCTTTTCCGTTGATCAGATGCCATTTTTTTTTCCATAAAGAGTTATCGAGTGGAGGAAGAGGGAGAGGGAAAGAGATGAGGATTGGGAGAAAAGAAAGGCACCAGCAATAAAACCCCAACAACGGCTACATGCTGGACACTGTATTTTATACAGGCAAAAAAAATCCTAAAAGCATGAACGTTTTACCTTGATAAGTGGCATCATTTTTGACAATGTGTGACCTCTTTTGCCCCCCGTAAAACACTCTCTTCAACTATATCCGACAAGGCAACGAAGAAGATGAAGGCAGGGATCAGATAGAACAGTCGAGGAAAGGGCCCACTAGACTAGCACAAACCCTGTGTCTTATCGACAATCGATAATAACTGTGGACGGGGGTGGAGATACAGACAAATCTTGAACTCTACTTGAACAACGGTCTGCAGTTTCAATTAGTTGCTGGCAATTATTTTCACTGGCCTGGGAACACCACTGTTTAGATCGGTTTCTTCGGGAGAAAAGCTGCTTGCTTTTGGTGTAGTTGGTGAATCAGAAACTGTCTGCACATAGCAAGACCCACCTTCATATGGGCATGACACCAGGAACTTGCCAGTCACTATTTCACTAATGTTGCAATGGACTCTCCTAAATTTATACCTCCCTATTCTTTCTGTATTTAAACGTAATAAATCATGAAAGCCATTTATTTAGTTATGCATAAGACAGAAGGCTTTCAGGTGCGATTGGGTTAAGAGATAGTAAAGGACTGTAAGGTGAGTAAATAAACTTTTAAAAGATAAGGGGCATAACAAAGCAGGTTTTGCTGCACAGGTCCGTCAAGTTTTCCTGGCAATTTAGGGACTAACCTGAATGGATGTCTCCTGACAATCCACAGCGCCTAATCAGATGCCAATGATCAGTCTCCTTTCTGTCATGGCCGGTCATCGGCATAATAACATTTTTGAGTGCAATTAGTATTATTTTCACTCGACATCAGTTTGAAGAAGACTGCACATAGAGATTTAGTCACTATCGACTTCTAAACCTAAAACGGAAAGACATCAAAAGACAAAATATTCCACAAAACCTGATCAGTCTCCTTTCTGATGGCCGGACAATTTGAAAAAACAACAATTTCATGATTTCTCAATTTCAAGATTTAGTCTCACTTACACAAGATGAACAACGGGAAAATAGACTTTGAGAAAGATGAATTGAAGAGTTCAAGTTATCATTGGGTCCCATTTTGTGAAACCTGCCATAACCTCTCTCCTCTCACTGATCTGAAAGACCCACAACTAGATCTATGTTCTATGGTCCCATTATCTTATAATCAAACTAGATCTAGACTCCAGATTATCTAGATCTAGGTTAGATTTCCAGATCTAGATTAGTCTACTCTAAGTAAGACTGTGTCTAGATTTCTGACTTAATACAAAATTCTAGATATCTAGAATTTAAATCTAGATTCTAAATTGTTCTTGTGGTATTTTCCTCCCTGAAGCTATTATCTCTTAGCTTACAGGCTAGTTGCGAAGAATTTAAGAATAACAGCTCTCTGCAGCTCTGCATTCTGCATGATCGTTGTCGATAATAGGTAATCGCCCTATCAGCCTACCCAAAATCAAAGTTTCAAGGACGGATGGAGACATTTGAGATATAATAATCACCTTACAGGCACTAAAAAGTCCGTTAACTTGTAGAATCACGAAATCAATTTCATTTGACTGAACCTTAGTAACAAGAACAATGATTTTTATACGAGACTTACCACGCTGTTGCGAGCAGGTTGTGCAAGATTTCTGAAAAGGAACGAAAACAGCTCTGACAATATGAGTATAATTAGAAACAAGAAAACTAGCAATAAAAATTAAACGAAACAAACATCTGTGGCGTAGTTAGAATGAAGACAAAAATTATTCTGACACACAAGTATAATGGTAAATAAATAAATTTTAAAAGAAAGAATAGATCTATATCTACACATTAATTAACCAAAAGGAACGAAAACAAAGCACTGACACTGGGAGTATAATTAGAAACAATAAAACTAGCATTAAAAATTAAAACAAAACAAACATCTATGGCATGGCAAATTAAGACAAAGAATTAATTCTGACACACAAGTATGATATGGATAAATAACTTTAATGATGAATCAATCAATTAAATAAACATTTAATAATTAAATAAGTATTGACGATCAACGGTTGCTTCATCGACACTTGTAGATTTCTCCACACAATACAATACTTCAGAAATATTTTTACAAATCGCACAAGCTTAGGGAGTAAATGCAAGGATATACCAGGCATAAGTGACGACGACATAATAACATTTGTGGAGTCCAAAAGTAATGTGAAATATCGGAAATCTCCCAAAAGGATAATCTTTTATGGAAATGAACAAACATTCATATTCTAATATCAGACATGCACCATTGAGCAAACGATTTTCATACCTATCAGATATGACGAAAGCACTGAAGTCAACATCTTATGGGGAACAATTTGCAAGCACTTGCATTGATCTTATGGAAAAACATGTGCCATCCATAATGACTACTCAAAGGTTCAATCAGATTTGGGTCAACACGAAAATAAAGCAACTATCCGGACGAAAGAAATGGGCTACAAAAACGCAAAACAGAAGACCGATATAATTGAAACTAAACAAGGCGACTCAGAGAGTGTCGGAAAGCATACAACGTATATTTCCAGCATGCCAGATGATGAATATAACTGTAATCCTAAAACGTTTATGGCATTTATAAAATTTTAAAACAACAAAAAACTTAACAATCTGGAGTTAAAAACAATGGAACATTGCATAGTAACGCAAAAAATAAAGCTGACATTTTAAATGACCAATTCGCATTAGTTTTCACAAAGAGAATGTAAATAGCAGACCTGAAAAAAGAAATAGATTACCACCCAGCAATACCAGAAACAGCAATACACTTAGAAGGAGTTCTGAAATAGTTGAGTAATATGAATCCTCACAAGGCAAAGAGTCCCAATAAAATTCCCGGGAAACTTTAACAGGTTGCAATAGAAATGACAATGATAGTAACAATCATATTTCGTCTCTTCACTCGCCCAAGAAAATATCCCGTGATAATAGAAAGAGGCAATAGTTGCACTATTGTTTAAGAAGGAGATAGGGAGGAACCATCAAAGGCTTTTTGACAAAGTCCCTCATAAGCGCCTACTTAACAAGTGTAAACACTACGACATAAGAGGAAATACACTGAAATGTGTCTCGAGGTCCTTGGAAGGCCGGACACAAACAGAAGTGACATCCGGAGTTCTCCGGGGAACGGTCATGTAACCACTGCTGTTCCTCATTTACATCAGTGACCTTCTAGCAGGGGCGAATTTACCAAACGGAGATACAGGACAGTGTCCTCCCTGACATATCAACGATTTAATCACCAATGTTTAATAGTCTTCATATAACTCTAAAATGAAAATAATACAAATTTATTGAAGGCGCCGAAGACCTTCAGTGCTAGTTCTCGTAGATAGATCTAAATCTAGCACTAGATCTAGTAGTAGTTAGACGAAGTCTTTTTTTTAAAGCGGTATCGCGTGATGCGACGGGACAGACTACGCAAAGCGAGCAGTGAGAGAGGGTCTAATTTTAAAGAGGGACATTTTGCGTTTGTGTCCTCAATAGCTGATCACGTTCACTACATGATGAGAAACCAATAAAGGTCAAAGGAAGATTGAAAGCTAGACGTTTAGACTGAAAGGAAAGAATGGTTTGGGACACTTCGGTCGCGTGTCCGTAGTTTGGCGCATTGACATGCGTAAATGAAAACTAGCCAATCTTATGTATTGTATTCGTTTGGTTTACAATGTTAAGCCTATTTTTTTTTTTGAAGCATGAGGATAAGCTACAAATAAAAACATTTAGGGGCGTCATCAACTGAAAGACATCGCGTTTTCGGCTTTCGAAACCCGTCTACATATTATTATGGTCAATACTACAAATATATGACAAACGAATAACAATATATAGCCGAAATACTATGGGACAAGATCGACTGAATGCTTTAATTGCCTTAAATGTCAGTTCACAAGGGTTTAATAAGGAGTATGAATACTTTAAACCAAAGAGACATCAGTCGATATGCATCATTGAAGACCAAACGAGCTCAATTTCTCTACACATAAAGAAAAAGACAGTGCTTGTGGGCGTCATATTCGTTGATTTGTTATTCCTGTTTATTACCGTTCATTAAAGTGTCCCTTTAGGTGTTAAGGATTAAATCCAGATATGGTCATACAAAGGCAAGAGTGTTTGCAGACGATTGTCTCTTGATAGAGCCATCCAAAATCAATCAGATGCGGACCAACTCCAACATGATCTTGACAACGTCCAAAAGTGGGAACAAATCTGGCTCAGAATTTCAGCTGACCTAATCAATATATTGAAATGATTCTGAGAAACATCAAAAATCATAATGGAGGACGTAACATAAACAATATGACGTTACGCTAATGCTACTGCTTTGATTGCTGAGTCTTACGGGCACCTACCAGCCATGATAGGCGTTGTGTCTATAGCCAATGGAGACAAAGGGCTAGATCTAAAACACCAAGAAAAAACAGAGAGTGTGGTGATAACGAAGGAGGAACAAATATTAAAAAGTAAACTGACAAATAAAGGTCAATCTATTATGGGGAAATGTAATTTATGGCAATCATTTCATCACTGCTATTAAGCACAGAGAAGAAGGATGCAATACACTACCAAAGCACAGGCGAAGGCAGAAATGAAGAAGAAGACTCTTTTACAGGGATGGACATCCGGTTTTTCTCGATTATCCGCGTTTTTCAACACAATGTGTTTTTTGTTTTGCTGTTGTGTCGTTTCATTCAAACATGTCAATCGTCCGTGAAGCATCATTAGACAGTCCTAAAAATAGAGGTATGTTTGGATGTCCCGATTCGCGATATGACATCTCGATTTTTTTTAAAAGCCTCATCATAACAACTTTGGCAGCAGCTTGCGAGACAGATCTCAGTCATGAATGTACAAAATATAGTTTCGAATTTCCAATATGAGAATGTATCGCATGTGACCGTTCTAAAGTCCTTATTACATTACACGATAAGTGTCCAACGGATTGACTGATTTGTCGGCCAATCATTGATCGATTTTGGCCGACGAATTGGGTAGTGTATCAAGAATATTGTATAATAATCGGCGATAAAAAGTTTGACCAGCGGACAATCAACAAAATTATACGGTGCCTGATATTTATTGGGAAACAATCGCGGGTTGGCTACAACAGGGAATAGTTGCCGGCTGGCGTCTCTTTGAAGATTGCCGCGCCTTTGAAAAGATCATGTTTACAAACTTATCTGAAATGACATCCTAAGTAAAAAAAGAAAGAAAACAATGTATTTAGACCCACGAAGATGATATGGCAGTTTAAGCTTTCACTCTAATACGAGATTCAGTAGTCCAGAGGCAAGGTGTTGGTCTCTCAACCAAAAGGTAGTGGATTCGAGCCCCCGCCGACAGTTGACACATTTTTTCGATTTTTTCTACCCTCCCCGATCCAGGTAGGTGGATCGACACCTAGTCCCATCGGGGACGGACGATAAAAAGGAGGTCCTATGTGCAGATCACAACAATCTGTGCACGTTAAAGGTCCTTTGGCTGTTTACAGGACAGTCCGGGCAAAATTTTTAAAAATTCCTACCAAAAACCTTGAGATCACCTTATTTTGTGGATGTGGGTAAATCAAATCAAATCAAATTTACTCTAAAAACCTATTTAAATACAAATACACATCGTGCACGTGTTCATGTCTAGACAATATCAAGCGTCCCGTCGGCCAATTTTGTTCTCAGATCGATGTGTTGTTGTTCGTTAAAATTGAGTAATGTAATAGCAAACCCATAGCACAATAATTGTTGGTCGATGTTGTCGATCGTGACACGCAGGGTCACAACACTTAGCAACACAATGGTTGGCCAAATCGGTTGGTCAATCATTGCCTTAGCCGATAAAGGCCATTTTACAAGTTTATTGTTCTTTCTTTCTTTCTTTATCAGTTCCCATTCTACCTTTCGATGTATGGGTGCAGATGCTCGAGATGATCTTTCTCCAGATTGCCCTGTCCTGGCATTTTCTGTTTTCTTTCCAAAAGTTAAATTTCTATGCGTCAATGCCTCTTTTATATCTTCTTCCCACTTTCTCCGAGGTTTTCATTTTGGTCTTTTACCTTGGGCTTTAGCACTGTATACTGATTTAGCTATTCTTTTGTCATTCATTCTGTTTACATGCCCAAACCATCTCAATTGATTTGTTTCTATTTTGGTTTTTATGCCATCTGCTTTGGTTTGATCTCTTTGTGTTCTTTACTGTCTAAGGTCCAGGTTTCACGCCAAAGAGGAGAGTAGGACAATAAACTGTATTGTATACTGTCATTTTGTTTTTTTGTTGACAATTCTTGCGTACCTACAAATGCCTTTCCTAGATGGTTATATATTGCACTTGCCCTTTTGATTCTTTGGCTGATTTCTTCTTTAATTTTCCCTCTGAGTTAATCATTACAATAATTGTAGCTTTGAACTTGTTCTAAATTCTCCCTGCCCAATTCAAGATTTTGTGTTTCAGCTTCCCTAGTCACTAGTATTGTTTTGGTTTTCTTTTCGTATTTACTCTCATTCCTCTTTTATTTAGTTCAATGTTCATAATGTTGATATTCGACTGAAGGTCAATTTGTGATTTTCCAAACAGACAAAAATCATCGGCAAATGAAAGCATTGATACATTTACTGGGTTTGAGCTTCCACATACCTACATTCATTTTCTTCATTTTTGAGGATGCTTTTGCGACTGAATCCATAAATGTGATAAACAAAAGAGGACTTAGATACAACCTTGTCTTACTCCTATATCTACATCATATTCTGCAGATATGTTTCCAGCTACTCGGCTTCTATTAAATTTTGCTCTACGTTGTGTTCTTTTGAGGAATACCATAGTTCGTCCTTCCTCACAGTGTCAAATGCCTTTTCTAAGTCAATAAAACAGGTGCAAGTCAATGTTTCTCTCAAGGAATTTTTCTATTATTTGTCTAATTGTAAGTATGTGATCTTTGCACACTTCTTCCTGGTCTAAATCCACTCTGATACTTTTGAATCTGATCCTCTACTCTTTTCCTTAGTCTCATTTCCAGTATCCTGGCATATACTTTTCCTGGAACGCCAAGTAGTGATATCCCTCTATAGTTTGATCATTCCATAGTTATCCTTTGTTATGTATTGTACTACCGTTCCCTTTTTCCAGTCGTCTGGTACCTGTTTGGACTTCCATGCTTGTTGGCATATTGCATGTAATAGTTTGTTTGTTTGTACGGGGAGTAGATGATCCCGCCCTCCACGAGTCTCTTTGCTGCCTTGCAGGCTCCTGGTTGACCAAAGGCTAAGGGAGTTAACTCTGAAAGAAAACAACTTGCTGCCTTGCACGCCGGATTTGACTGACCAAAGGGTAAGGAAGTTAACCCTGACAGAAAATAACAACCTGCTGTCTTGCAGGCTGGTCTTGAATGACTAAAGGCTAAGAGAGTTAACTGTGACAGAAAAAATTAGGCCTGGTAGGGGCCTCAAAGCGGCAGCCCCACCATCTACCTAGGGTACAGTGGGTTAATCCCCTCACTTATCCAAAAACAAACAGATTCAGAGAAAAATAAATATAATATAACCGGCTTGATCTTTCGAAGATGAACTTGAAAACGAATACGGATTGTGATTTTTGGAACATGGAACGTTAGGACAATAAATGGAAGAGTTAGAATTAGTGGAAGAAATGGAAAATTTTTAAGTAGATATTTTGGCCATTACAGAAACAAAGAAAAAAGGACAAGGAATAGAAAACGTAGAACCGAATCATATTTTAATCTTCTCAGAGTAGATGTCAAAGATAGAGCTAAAGCATAAGTAGGCCTCCTAGTGCATAAAAGGCATGAAAAGCTACTAGAAAGTTGGAAATTTATAAGCCCACAGCTATTAGAGGTAAATATTAAAACAAAAGGACGAGATATTAAATTATTAATAGTTTATGGACCAAACAAAGACGCAACTAAAGAAGAAAAAGATATCTTCGGAAAACGATTTACAATTAGTTACAGAGAATCTTTAAGCCCAAACAGGAATTAATGCTTTTAGGAGATTTAAAATGCTAGAGTAGGCAACAATGTAGAAACGTCAGGAGGAGTAATAGGTAAAGAAGGAGAGACAACAACTTCTCCAAATGGAGAGAGACTACTGGATTTTTGCCTAAAGAATAACAAGAAAATAGCCAACACTTTTTTTCTTCATAAAGATATCCACAAATATACAAGACTAAATGAAGACAGGTGTGAAAAGTCAATGATAGACTACATAATAGTTAGCAGCTCCTTTTTTACAATACATTGGATGCAAGAGTAAACAGAGGAGCAGAAATATTTAGTGATCATCAAAAGATAGCCAAAATGAGATTACTGACTGAAGAAAAACAAACAGAAAAGGAAAGACAAGAAAGCTACTAAACTCAAAATAGACAAACTAAATAATCCAGTAGTAAAACAGGTATACCAATCTAGGATAAAAGATTTATTAGTGAAAGACAGATGGATCTGAATGATATCACACAGAAGAAAAGTGGCAGATGTATAAAGAAACACTCCCCTTGTACGGAAGAGGTCTGTGAAGGAAACAAATTAAAGGAGATGGGAAAAGAACAGCAAGAACGTAATATATCCTATCCTCTAGTCTCTTTGTTTGCAAGTACTTCTTCCAGGCATCCTTCTTTCCTTTGATATTAGTCTTGACATTCTCATTCCACCATGCTGTTCTTTGCCTATCGCCTTTAATTTGTTTCCTACTACAGATCTCTTCAGTACAACTGAGGAGTGTTTCTTTATACATCTTGCCACTTTTCTTCTATTGTGCTATCATTCAGATCCATCTGTCTTTCACTGATAAATCTTTTTATCCTAGATTGGTATACCTGTTTTACTACTGGTTTATATAGTTCCTCTATTTTGAGTTTAGTAACTTTCTTTGTCTTTTCCTTTTCTTGTTTTCTTCAGTCAGTAATCTCATTTTGGCAATCACTAGATGATAATCAGGCGAAATATGACAATAAGTCCGACAACTCTGTATCCAATGTAAGTAAAAAACACATAGCTGCTAACTAGTTTCAGTCTATATTGACCTTTTCAGACAACAAATTCATTTACCAATTGTAAAAAAGATAAATAACGTAAACAACAAAGAGATGTGGCAATGAACAATCTTAATAGCTGTGAATAATACGAAGGAGCTACAGAGGAGTAAAGTCTAAACGTCACGTTATTTTTAGTTCTGTCTTTATTTGGAGTTGTCACTCCTTATTGTCATATTACTCCTCCTTTGTTTCTACTCCACTGTTGCCTACTCTATTATAGTTTAAATCACTAAATACCATTTCTTACTGGTTGTGTTTAAATTCTCTGCATCCATTTGTAAATCATTTTCGAAGGGAGCTGCTTTCTTATGTAGATAAAGACAAACAGTTTGGCATAAGGGCTATGTCGGAAGTGAAGGCAAACATTCCTTTTGATTTAATATTTAAGCCTCTAGAAACAAAGACGAGACAAATACAAGGAATAGACAGAAAAATGCCTTTTATGCACCATGGGGATCGAACCTGCTCCACCTCTGCTTTGACATCTACGCCTGAGTGAAAAGAAAAGTTGGTCCTACCAACCTTATCGTCACATGTTTGTAATAGAAACCGGGATAAGCTATCGCTCTATATTTATTGCCCTAAAGGGCCTTGAAGGAACTTTTCTTTACTTTATGAGGATAAAAGGTCAAGTTGGATATTTTCATGTTTATTCTCTGCAAAATGTCTAGTTGTGTTTCAATTTGGAGAAGTTGTTGCTAACTTTAACCTATTACTTCTCCTGACGTTTCTACATTGTTGCCTATTCTAGCGTTTAAATCTTCTAAAAGCATTAGTTCCTGTTTGGGTTTAAGATTCTCTGCAGCAGTTATTTGTAAATCGATTTCGAAGATATCTCCTTCTTTAGTTGCGTCTTCGTTTGGTCCATACGCTACAAGGCCTGTTTTTTGTCCTTTTGTTTTAATATTTAGCCTTTCATAGCTGTAGTCTAATAAATTTCCAACTTTTCTAGTAGCTTTTATACTTTTATGCACTTGGAGGCCTACTCATGTTCTAGCCTGCAAGGCAGCAGACATCTACTCCTGAGAAGATTAAAATAGATTAGTCCTACAGTTTGTAGTAGTTGTTCTTTTTCTTTGTTTCTGTAATAGCCAAACATAGTAGTTAAAGGTTTTTCGGTTTCTTCAACTAATTATAACTATTATTATTATCAGAAACGTTCCATGTTAAAAACAGTCAGTAGTTGGTATTAGTTTCCAAGTAGTAGTAGAGATCAAGTAGTAGTAGTAGTATTTATTAGTAGAATCTGTTTGGTTTTGGATAAGTAGGGATTAGCTCACTGTACTTTAGGTAGATGGTGGGGATGCCACCTGAGGCCCCTAAGAGACCTTGTTATTTTATGTCAGGGTTAACTCTTTAGCCTTTAGTCCTTCAAGACCAGCCTGAAAGGCAGCAGGTATGCCATTTTTTCTGTCAGGGTTAACTCCTTAGCCTTTGGTCAACCAAGACCGGAAATAAGGCAGCATCATTGTTTTCAGGCAGGAAATATCCCTTAGCCTTGGTCGGCAACGCCTGAGCTGCGAGGCAGCAGGAAACTCGTAGAGGGCGGGATCATCTACTCCCTGACATGTGCTTACATGTCCACTGCCCGGTTTAACAAAAATATGAGATGTATATTATGAAGTTTGTTGTTTTAGGGCAAATAGGCGAATTTTGATCTTATATTTTCTTCATCAATTCGATTGGCACTGCTGATTCCAAACAAGAACACGAAAAACCCCAAACAACCAAATAAACGACGTTACCATTTTTAACAATTGGCAGACAGTTCATCAAATAGCCGATGAATTCAGAGACAGACAAAGATCCTCATAGAATGAATACAAATAGATTTTTGCACATCGAAAGGAAGATAAATCCAGCAGACATCTATTTTCACAAAGAATTTGTTGGTTAGGCAAATCTGTTCAAATTACTATCACCAGAAAGGTGACATTACGTTGTGTCGTATCGTCTATTATGTTCGGCTACGTTATGTCGGATGTTGAGAATAAATAACAATTCGATATGGCAACACGTCTCAGCCGAGAACTTGCTGAACTACAGCTTGAAAGACAGCTTCGCATACTCATTTCAAAGTTTATGAGCAATGACTCTTTTCATATGAAGATCACATCTGCACACCGGTGGATACCACTGAGCAAGCACTGTTTTATATACGACGATATGTATGATTCATTGCACGGTTTGTGAACCCCGCGTACCACCATCCTCATTATCCCCAAATACACTTCTAAGAATTATATTAGAAATGATAAATGTGGAACTTATAAACAAAACAAATAAAATTAACAAAATAAATACACATAAGTAAGAAAGTACCGAAAATCAAACAAACATTATAACATATGTATATGTATATTAAAGTAAGACCAGCATTCTGTAAAGACATCAACAAAACAATCAAGCAGTCAGATAAGAATATTTTATTTATTTATTAACATAGATAGAGTGAAAGGTGAACGTTTAGAGAAAACACCCTTAACACCCACCACACAAACAAACAACAAAAAACAAACCCAGTCAGGGACTCTCTCCCACCCTCCCCCATTCAAAACAAAATAAAACAACTCAACAACTGGCATTTTCACAAACCGATTGCAAATTCAGAAAACAACTCCACATACGTTTGTTTGTCTTACGATAAGGAGATCTACTATATACACACATCCGCTCACAATTCAATATTTTTCATTTGTTTAGCAAAGAGTTGAAATCATTCACATGGCATGGGGATATTGAAATAAACACACATTTAAGTTTATACACTAAAACAACCCCCCCCCCCCCCGCCCCAAAGGCAGTATCAATGTTATTAAATTATCGCAACTGTGAGAGGGCGAGGGACATCGTTGGAATTATTCCAGTGCCAGGTTATGCCTTTGCGGTTCAGTTCGGGTAACGCAGTCATGTCGTCTACACAACTTTTGTTGCAGCGCCATCTTGTGTCATGATAATGTTTGACATCAAATGCTGACATCCATATACCCATTGAGACATCCTCGCCCTAAAAGAGATATAACAACAACTAATTTGAATTTTGAACGTCACAAAGCAAATAGCCTATATTATCATTGATTAGCCAGACCAGCTGTCTGTCTAAGCTGATTTATAGTCATAATTTGTTTATAGTCCATTTCAGAAGAGACATCTGTGACAGAGACAAAGACAGAGGCAGTGACATTGACCTTTTACCTGTTTTGAAACCATCAGAAACCATATATATATAAGCAACAACGAGGATATTCCGTACATCAATTTCTGTTTTTCAGTACCAATTGAACAAGATAATATGTTTTATTTTATCGTATATTTTTTATTTGTTGACATATCTATATAACGTCAACGCATCAAACCGATGTTTTGGGACGAGATTAAATCTGAGTTTGAGTATGAACGAAAACCCAACACAATGAAACCCAACGTGACGATTGAAGAGTCGATTCAAATGTGAGTTTGACTAATTTTCACTGGCGTTGCTTCAATTTTCATTAACCCTTAGATGACTTGATTTTATGAATCGGAGATGAAAGGTTTGATGAACATTGGTATACGCTATGCCCATCAAAATAAGTCCCATAATGTTATGATATGTGTTGTTACTGTGAATTTCTAATGCTTGGCTCGAGACTACTTATATGAAAAACACCGCAAAATATCAAAGGAATTTGACAGATTGCATTACAACGATGGAAGATAGAGAATTCATATTTCATTATAAAAAAATCTAAGACTGCATGCAAAGTTTCATGCTAAAGTATATCATGGTTGACAAACAAGTCGATATGTGTGCACATGTATTTTGAGACGGCATATAAGTTTGTATATTTATCTATCTACCTATCTATCCATCTATCTATCTATCAATCTATCTATCTATCATCTTCTATCATCTATCTTTCTCTATCAATCTTCTATCTCTATCTATCTATATCTATCTACCTACCTACCTACTATCTATCTATCTATCTATCTATCTATCTATCTATCTATCCATCCATCCATCCAAACTCTCTCTATCTATCTATCTATCTATCTATCTATCTATCTATCTATCTATCTATCTATCTATCTATCTATCTATCTATCTATCTATCTATATGTCTGTCTGTATGTATGTCTGTTTGTTTATATATCTATTATCTAACTGTTATGGATTTGTTCATGTATCATTATCACGATTACCCCCTTGGTATTCTAGACATTTCTTTTTCTGTCTTTCTTTATCAGTTCCCATCCTACCTTTCGGTATATGGGACCAGATGCCCGAGATGATCTTTCTCCAGATGCCCTGTCCTGGCATTTTCTGAGAAGGAAAAAAGTTAAAATGTCTATGCTTCAATTCCTCTTTTATATCTTCTTCCCACTTTCTCCGAGGTCTGCCTTTGGTCTTTTACCTTGGGTTTTAACATTGTATACTGATTTAGCTACTCTATTGTCATTCATTCTGTTTACATGCCCAAACCATCTCAATTGATTTGTTTATATCTTAGTTTTTATGCCATCTGCTTTAGTTTGATCTCTTATTGTTGTGTTTCTGATTTTGTCTCTTTTAGTTTTCCCTACTACTCTTTTAATCTACTGTATTCTCTACTGTCTAGGGTCCAGGTTTCGCTGCCATAGAGGAGAGTAGGATAATAAACTGTATTGTATACTGCCTTTTTGGTTTTTGTTGACAATTCTTGCTTACCTACAAATGCCTTTCCAAGATGGTTATATATTGCACTTGCCCTTTTGATTCTTTGGCTAATTTCTTCACTTAATTTTCCCTCTGAGTTAATCATTAGTCCTAGGTAATTGTAGCTTTGAACTTGTTCTAAATTCTCCCTGCCCAATTCAAGATTTTGTGTTTTAGCTCCCCTAGTTACCAGCATTGTTTTGGTTTTCTTTGCATTTACTCTCATTCCTCTTTTATTTAGTTCATTGTTCATAATGTTGATATTCGACTGAAGCTCACTTTGTGATTTTCCAAACAGAACTAAATCATCGGCAAATGATACATTTACTGCTTTTGAGCTTCCACATACCTACATTCATTTCCTTCATTTTTGAGGATGCCTTTGCGACTGAATCCATAAATGTGATAAACAAAAGAGGACTTAGGACACAACCCTGTTTTACTCCTTTATCAACATCAAATTCTTCAGATACGTTTCCATCTACACGTGTTGGTTTATTGTAAAAACTTTTAATTGTTTCTATTAAATTTTGCTCTACATTGTTATTTTTTGTCATGGTTAACTCCTTAGCCGTTGGTCCGTCAAGACCGGCCCGCAAGGCAGCAGGTTGTTTTCTTTCAGGGTTAACTCCCTTAGCATTTGGTCGGCCAAGACACGCCTGCAAGGCAGCAGAATACTCGTGGAGGGCGGGACCATCTACTCCCCGTACAGGTGCTTACCTGTCCACTGCCCAGACTCTAGACATATTCGCTGTAATTACCCTGACTTTGCTGTTTGTTCATCAGCTTGTATGTTCCTGCTATAATGTGTCAGTGAAACAATACTTATGTTGCCTATGAATTTCGTACAGCGGCATGAAGTGCAAGTGATTATAATAGTAACAGTTTGTCATGATTGGATTAGTTTTTCATTTCACCGCCAACACATTTTCATACTCTGTTGATTTAACTAAGGGCGATTTAATCAAAACAAACCCTGTAGGCTAATCGTTGTTGAATTGCTATAATATGTTTTTCTTCAATAGTGACCATTTACTTTGCGTGTTTTTTTTCTACAGCATACAATTTTAAAACACAAGGGAAGACCTTGGAGAAAGTAGGAAGAAGATATAAAGAGGCACTAAAGCAAAGAAATTTAACCTTCACGGAAGAAAACAGAACATGTCAGGATAGGGTAGCTTGGAGAAAGATCATTTCAGGTAGCTAAACCCATTCATCGGAAAGTAGAATGATCTGATAAAGAAAGAAAAAAGAACGTTTCTTTTTCCAGAAACAACCTGTAATTGTACTTTTATCATGAGTGTATATATTACATAAAGGCCTCCTTTTATTCTGTTACATTTCAGTACATAATACTAATTTACAATCAGGCGTAATTCTTCACACTTTCACCATCTGTAGACCTTACTGAGTGTTATAATCGTACTGATTGGAGTAGACTAAAAATAACCAGACGGGTTTCAATAATGCTTACATAGAAAAACGCCACTCAAATGTGCAAATATTAGATTAATATTGTGAATAATTATTATGATTACCTGAAAGAGATTCAACGACTCCCAGTTCAGAGCCAAAGCGGTGTGTATGGGGTTTGAAACGACATTGCCAGAACCACAGGCAAAGTCAGGGTAAACGGGGGCCGTGAAGCGATCCTCTCCATTTGCCGTGTCGTTCCACTAGCCAGTTGCGTCGGAAACTTGACAAAGACAGCAAATATAGATATGTATCATATATATATAAATATAGATATATATCATATATATATATATATATATATATATATATATATATATATATATATATATATATATATATATATATATATATATATATATATATATATATATATATATATATATATATATATATATATATATATATACATATAGTAAATATAATAAATATATTAAAACAAACTAGTCTACCCATTGATGCTAACCTACTGTCAGTCCTAAGAAACTCAGAGTTGTCCGTTTCTAGTTTTTCAATTATCCAAGGGTTCATAGAAATGGCGGAACGTTTTAATAACATGTTTGTGACTAATCACTAGTTGACTGTATGCCATAAAATAGGATCCTAATGTTGATTTCATTTATTTATTCTGTACTCGTTCTAATAGAATGTATTGGTGTCTTGTTTAACATTTAAAGCCTGTCGTGATTCGACGTTCCATTAAAGGTATTTACAATTAATGGATTGTGCACCTTTACAGTGCATGTACTAGATCTAGATGATGGATTGTAATGTTGAGCACCTTACTTTCAATTACAGTGCTGTACTAGATCTATGATGAATGTAATGTAAGTCCTTGTTTAACATTTACAAGCCTGCTGTACTAGTACACATTATTCCAATTACACTGTATTTACTAGATCTATGATGGATTGTAATGTAAGCACCTTTACTTCAATT
>JAXRKP010000642.1:10000-15000 GCA_037039925.1 Doris montereyensis | reverse complement strand
GGGAATATTATCCACCCCAAACCATCAGGACACACACCAAATTGACATTTGCAGTTTCTTCCTCCTTCTAGCGCATTCAAATTCAAAGTCATCTAAATCATACATACATACATACCTTGATACCTACATACATACATACACTACAAACATCATAGATACATAGGATTGTACATACAGCATACATTGATGTGACAAAAGCTTCACGAACATACATAGACAAGACGGGCTGTTTGTTTAAACAAGCGGCTGTTTGAAGCTTCAGCATGAGGGAATAATAACATGTGAATGGCTAGTTCACATGATGAGCATCAATGATTAGGCAATGATCTTCCTCTATTGACCTTCTTTGTCTTCTCCGCTCGTTTATGGTTTTCACAGATTAGGTGCCCCGATACCAATATGTACTATTATCTCAAAACCAAAAGTATTTTTTCTTAAATCAGTCTTTAAGCCCACAGCTTTGATCTATACGATAATCATAATATTAGAGACAGAGCAGAGAAACAAACAAAAAGCATGCTAATTATTTGATTTTTGGTTGCATCAGAAATTAATTTAATAATTTGAGAATAAATTAGGCAACGAAAGTGACCAATATTTAACACGCACACACGGATAGAAACAATGGATTCGTCTTCTTAAACAAAATGAAAAGAGGTTGGATCGTATTGTTTGTATACGTTCATCTGAATATCTTTGTGTAATGAGGATTCTATCAATATCTCTCTGCATTTACTAAAAAACTGTGTTGTTACAGAAAAATTAATCAAGTGAAAAACGATCAAACACACTCCTTTCACCCCCAAATTTCTTATTCCACAAGATCTGGAAAGAATAATCCTTAAAAATGTAATAGAGAGAGATAGATAGGAGATCCTTTTTACCTTGATCATTTCGGCTTTTATGAGAAAGTGCTACATCTCACGTCTGCAAGATTGCTGTTGTTGTTAATGTCGTTGTTGTTTACTATAATCATTCTCTTTGTTTCAAATGTCATAAAACATATTATATTCAACCCATATTCTTCTACATTGTTATGTATATACATGTATGTATGTAGCGTTTCTTTGTTTCAACCTGTGTGTGTGTGTGTGTGTGTTTGAGCGTGTGTGTGTGCATGTATGCATGTATGTATGTATGTGTATATGTGTATGTATGTATGTATGTATGTATGTTTGAGCGTTTCTTTGTTTCATCTCCACACGTATGTATGTATGTATGTTTGAATGTATGTATGTATGTATGTGTATTGCATGTATGTGTATGAATGTATAATGTATGTATGTCTTTGTATCTAATGTATGTATGTATGTATGTATGTATGTATGTATGTATGTATGTATGTATGTATGTATGTATGTATGTATGTATGTATGTATTATGTATGTATGTATGTATGTATGTATGTTGTATGTATGTATGTATGTATGTATGAACGTATGTATGTATGTATGTAAGTATGTATTTATGTATGTACATGTATTCAAATTACCCTAAGATCTGGAAGAATAATCTTCATTGATACGGCTTTTATGAGAAAGTGCTAATTTTAACTTAATGTGTTACCTATGAAAACAATTTTACTTTGAATCTTAGTCATTTAATAGTTATATACAAACTGTTATATTTCTACACCTTGTAATATGCTTAATGTTACTCGGATTTTACCTACTGATGTATTTTAACTACTGATGTGATCACAATGATGTGCCAATGATGGACAATTAAGTTTTTAATTACTATTATTACTATTATTATTATTATATGCCAGCGTGTCGTGCGAGGCGACTAAATGGTGAATTAGGTGGTGGCTCCCGACACCGAGCCGACTGGTCCTCCAGGTTGGGGGTTGGCGTGGGGCTAACAACCCCACCTGTAAAAAGAAAATTGTTACAGAAACACGAACGCAGAGAAACGAAAACACCACCTTGGGAGAAAATGGAGCTCCTGTTACAGAACGGATGACGTTCAGTGGCGAAAGCCGAAAGGAAGCTACTGGACCGAGGCCTCCATCTTCAAGCAAGAATTCTCTCCGGATTGCGTCGTGGAATGTGCAAACCTTGTATGAAGCAGGCAAGTGTAAACAGGCTATCCAAGAGATGCACCATAACAAGCTGCACATACTGGGAATCGCAGAATCCCACTGGATACAATTTGGACAGAAACGCCTCCGAACAGGAGAACAAATTTTGTATTCTGGAAAAGACCAAGGATCACACCGAGAAGGAGTTGCTCTCATCTTAAGTAAAGCAGCACATAAAACACTTAGAGGATGGGAAGCCCATGGCTCAAAGGATCATCATGGCGTCATTTTCATCAAGAAACAAGAGGATCAACATCAACATAGTGCAAATCTACGCTCCGACAAATGATGCAGGTGATGACGAGAAGGATGAATTCTACAACCGGTTACAGGGAGTGATAGAAAAGCTACCCTCTAGAGATGTCAATATCGTGATGGGAGATGCTAATGCAAAAATAGGAACAGACAACACTGATATGAAGAAATAATGGGCAAACATGGACTGGGAGAGATGAACGACAATGGAGAAAGGTTTGCAAATATGTGCTCCTTCAATGGATTGGTTATTGGCGGTACCATTTTTCCACACAAGAAGATCCATAAGGCCACATGGGTATCACCGGATGGAAACACAGAAAATCAAATTGACCATTTCTGTATATCTCATAAATTTAGGCGCTCATTGGAAAATGTTCGAGTTCTCAGAGGCGCAGATATAGGATCAGACCACCATCTACTCCTGGCAGTGTTGAAACTAAGGCTTAGGAAATACAACAACAGAGATGGTTTCAGGCAACCAAAATTCCAAGTCAACCTACTACAAAGAGACAAGAAAGAACAATTCCAGATCTGTCTCAAAAACAAATTTCAGCCTCTAGAACTTATCGAGAAGGATGTAGATACCCATTGGAACCAAGTGAAGGAAGTCTTTACAGAGACGTGTGAAGAAATTTTAGGAAGAAAGGACTACAAACACAAGGAGTGGATTAGCGAAACATCACTTGACAAAATAGCAGTCAGGAGGAGGAAGAAGGAAGCATTGAACAGCGGCAGGACAAGGATTGAAAAAGAAAAAGCTAGAAAGGAATATGCCGTGGCAGCCACCCAGGTAAAGAAAAGTATCAAGATGGACAAGGACAAGTTTGTCACGAGAACTTGCAGAAAGAGCCGAAAAAGCTGCACAGAGTGGACATACAAGGATATTATACCAAACAGCAAAACTGTTAGCAGGTAAAGGCCGGCCAACAACTGCACCAGTGAAGGATATCAATGGCAACCCCATTTTTGACAAGGAAGCACAGAAAAGACGATGGGTGGAACATTTTGAACATCTACTAAACAGACCACCCCCCCTGGAAAACCCGCCAGACATCATGCCTGCAAGAAGAGATCTCTCTATCAGCTGTGGACCACCAACACGAGCAGAGATTGCAAAGGCTATAGCTAAACTACATTCAAACAAGGCAGCAGGCCCAGATTCTATACCACCAGAGGCATTGAAGACAGACATACCTACAACAGTCAATATTTTACATGGATTGTTTGAAAAGGTGTGGAATGAAGAGCAGTTCCCAACAGATTGGAAAGAAGGACATCTCGTAAAACTTCCGAAGAAAGGGGATCTTAGCAACTGTAATAATTACAGAGGAATAACTCTCCTCTCCATCCCAAGTAAGATTTTAATAGAGTTTTATTAGAAAGAATCAAGGATGCCACAGATGAACACATTAGAGACCAGCAGGCAGGCTTCGGAAAAAACCCTCTTGTACAGACCAGATTGCAACTTTAAGAATCATCATTGAACAGTGTGTTGAATGGAACTCATCATTGATAATAAACTTTGTTGATTATGAAAAGGCATTTGACAGTGTTGATAGGGCCACCTTATGGAAAATCATAAGGCACTATGGTATACCCCAGAAAATGATGTACAATGGCATTAATTACAGGATGTTACATGATGGACAACTTACAGACAGCACAGTACTCAAACCGATTTCTTATATACACACACAAACACACACACACACATATATATATATATATATATATATATATATATATATATATATATATATATATATATATATATATATATATATATATATATATATATATATATATAATACTTTATTCATCAAAAGAAGGAAATGTGAGATACATTTACGAGATGTCCTTCTTTTCCAAATGTAAGATGTATATAGATCTATTTCATAATATACATCTCACATTTTGTTAAGGTAAAACAAATAAGAGTTTCCGTGTGCAATAGCAATTGTTACGGTATTTGTAAGATTGCATTTAATGTTCCTTATTTATATGTTCCTTTTCAAGTAATTTTTTTCGATTCAACGTTCAGGTCGATAAACACACAAAGGAGTAGAGTAACTAAAGGCAGCAAGGAGGCTTTTCTTTCCCCTGAAAATCTTGTTGCGAAAAAGATGATACGAACATTTAAACAGTTTTCCGCATAAAAAATACAAAAATTAGTGCCGTCCGCGCAGGCACCGACAGGTATTGCGCCTGACATGCCAATTGTTTTCAGAGAAAGGAATATAGACTACAATTGAGATTACGGTCAACGCAACAGGAGTTATCCATGTTGACCATGTTTCCGTGTAAGGGGATTACTAATTGATTATGATAATTTGGAATGAATTTTGGGATAAGCCGTTGACTTTGATGTCTTACGTTTCCAAAACGATATTACCTTCTTTAGTCACCCTATTTGTATTCGAACAGATCAAGAAAAGCTTATCATCTTATCACATCATAAGTTATTCTCAGAGATCCGATTTGTTTTTGAAATCCTCATCTTTCTGTAAGACGAGTTAATTATAGTATCATACATTTGATTACAGATCAATATTGCGAAATAAAAGCGATACTTAAACGGCTTGGTAGAATAAGTGTCACATAAGAGAGAAAGATAAACAGCAGTTTTCTTTTAACTGCCTATATAAAACGATAGGATTTG
>JAXRKP010000641.1:237500-250702 GCA_037039925.1 Doris montereyensis | reverse complement strand
ATAATGATAATAATGATAATAATGATGATGATAATAATAATAATAATAATAATAATAATAATAATGATGATAATAATGATAATAATGATAATAATAATAATAATAATAAAAATAATAATAATAATAATAATAATAATAATAATAATAACAACAACAATAATAACAATAATAACAATAATAACAATAATAACGATAATAAATAATAATAATAATTATATAATATAATAAAAATATTAAAATATAATAATAATAATAATAATAATAATAATAATAATAATAATAATAATAATAATAATAATAATAATGATAATAATAATAATGGTAATAATAATAATAATGATAATAATAATAATGGTAATAATAATAATAATAATAATAATAATTAATAATAACGCGAAAAGACACTCAGTACTTGATTACTATTCGAGCACTGTTTGCCCCTTTTCATTTACTCTTGTGTATTTGTGGATTTCTTTATGAGGAAATAGAGAGTGGCTTGGATGTTTCTACGTTATTCTTTTGGCATAACATCTATTAGTCTCTCTCCATTTGGAGAAGTTGTTGTCTCATCCTTCTTTACCTATTACTCCTCCTCGGATGTTTCTATAGTGTTGCCTACTCGAGCGTTTAAATCTCATAAAACCATTAGTTCCTGTTTGTTTTTAAGATTCTCTGAGCTATTTGTAAATCGTTTTCGAAGATAACTTTTTCTTCTTTGTTGGCGTCTTCGTTTAATCCATAAGCTATTGATAATTTAATTTCTCTTCCTTTTGGTTTAATATTTATCTCTAATAGCCGTGGGCTTATACCTTTCCAACTTTCTAGTAGCATTTCTTGCCCTTTATGCATTAGGAGGCCTACTCCTGCTCTAGCGTTACCTTTGACATCTACTCCTGAGAAAATAAAAATATTATTTGGTACATTTTCTATTTCTTGTACTTTTTTCTTTGTTTCTGTAATAGCCAAAATGTCTGCTTTGAATTTTTCTATTTCTTGAACTAATTCTAACTCTTTTCCATTTGGCCAGTGGCAAATGAGATAACCAATACAATCACTCGAGTATCTAATTATCTCCCTTGTTTTGTGATATTTTCTAGGACAGTGGTTCTTAACCTGGGTTCGATTGAATCCCAAGGGTTCGGTAAGTCAGTCTCAGGGCTTCGGCGGAGGTCAAGACTTTGATTTGATTGACAGCGATTAATCTTGATTGTATATGTATATGCAATGTACACTAAGGAATGATGAATTTAGACCATTGATCATTTTGCCTACACATAAACATCATGCGCCGTGACACTGTGCTGTCTGGCAGGTATGGTAAGACTCACTATTAATGACGTATGCTAGATGGTGACCAGTTTTCATCCAGGTGGATGAAATTAGCACCTTGCCGTCTGACAGGTAGAGAGAGTTTGTTATCGTCACCTATTTATTACAGTTGTCGGCACCTATTTATTACAGTTATCATCACCTATTCATTACAGTTATCATCACACATTTATTACAGTTGTCATCGCATATTTATTACAGTTCACCTATTTATAACAGTTGTCATCACCTACATTTTGTATTTATTACAACTGCGAGACATGTCTTAATCATCTACACATCTGGTTTAATTGAAATGCCTTCATATTTGAAATCTATGGGGGAAAGACATCCGTCCAGACAACTTAGAAAAGTGATGCTGTTAGCAAGTCCAAGTGTGTTGTTGATGGGCAAATTGATGTCGAAAAAATTCTGTTTCCAAAGATCATGTGGTGATAGGTTGACCATGGTGTGAGGCGGCATGTTCTTAGACCGCTACTTCCGTAGTGACAATACCAACAGCTTATCATAATCCAAGTCCCAACTTTGAATCATTAAAACAAAGTCTTCTTTTTAATTAGCCGGTAGTAATGACAGATTATTGAGATTATAATAATCAGCAATAAGAAATAACTGGGCAAAAATCTAATGTCTATAAAAGTAATAACGGAAAAAAATTATAACGCATTGAAATACTTGAAACGTGATGTCTCCTTGTTGACAAATATGGAGACACATACACACAATGCACTACAGTGGTGTACGAAGGCATATTATGTTACATTTGTATTTAGTTTATCAACTGTTGTCTGCCCCTGCGTTTCAATTATATATACATTTATATAGCTGATTGCAAAAATTCCCAAAATGATGTTATACCTACCAAGCAAAAGCAAAGCCCCCCCCCCCGACTCATATTATCTTTGGATACCTTCAGGAAGATATCATGATCTTTTAAATTAAAACCAATGCCATTCTCTTTCTTAAACACACTGAGCTCAGAACATGTAAACGTGAAAATGAAACAAAATAAACCTCAATTAAGTGAACATCTACAACAAAATTGTATACATGATTGACACACATTTGGAACAGTAAACCATTGCCAAGTTTAATAATAGTCTTCTTCATCCTCATCAGCTTTCGCTTTTCCCTGATTCTGTATCTGACTTTGGTTCTTGTACATCACTGACACCTAAGGATGAAATGGATTAAAAGGGTCACTTTCATAACAACAGTAAAACAAAGATACATTTTAATTTTTTTTAAGATATCCCAACTAGTGCAACCCTTTGGCTTTAAATCTGTTTAGCTTTTAAGTCTCTTAGGGCATAACTTTCATTGTCACAATTTTTTTATCACAGTTTAACACCATATCCTACAAATTTGTTGTAACAATGTGACAGTTTGTTGAAGCCAGCTTTGCGTTACATGTATGTGGAAAATACTTTAAAATGTAAGTTGAGTACTGGTTGCATTTAAACATAGGTATCAACAAGCAGACCTTGACAACAAGTGGGTTTACAACTTATGTGACAAAAATTCGGTAAAACTCATTACTGACAGCCAGGATCAAAATCTAGGACAAAATGGCCTAATGTCACATTCAACAAATATAATAAATACAATTTTCTTCAATCAGTACCCAATGTTAAAACCTGAGGTAAAAGACAAGAGGCAGACCTCAGAGATAAAGGGAAGAAGATAGAGAAGAGACACTCTAAAGCAAAGAAATGTAACCTTCACAGAAGGGAACAGAAAATGCCAGGGCAGGGTAGGCTGGAGAAAGATTATTTCAGACATATAAACCTATACACCGGAAGGTAGAATGAGAACTGGTAAAGAAAGAAAGAAAGCAATTTTCTTCTCTATAGCATTTAGCCATAGGATATGTTCATACAGATATTGTATAAACAGGCACTTGTACATAAATGACAAACTCTTTCTGTTGAACATGACAATGACACCATAAACAAACAATGGCCGAGTTGCTTGTGACACAAAATGACATATTCAACATTTGTGTCCCTCATAAATTCAAAGCAGCCTTTAATATAAAAAAACATCACAATGTAAATATCTTACGGTAAAATTGTGGTTTTCAAACATCAAACAAGAAAGCTTATACTATTTATAAGTGAGTTCTGAAATTGATCAATGTTTTTGGCATTGTCTATGAAATGTAAAATGAAAAGCATAAACAGAATCATACATTACATTTTTATTTTCACAGCATCGAAGAAGTAAGCATACTGCAAAGTAAATACGAAACATCTCTTCAATAGACTCACCTGTGACGCTGTGGTTGCATCTTCCGGTTTCTTGTCATCACGAATACGTTGAAATCGGGGGAAACGTAGAGATATGCCTTTCTGGCTGTCAATCTGATCATAAAAATACAAATCATAAACAATCTTTAAAAACCTTTAACCACCTCCATGTCCGCAATACAAGCAAATCAAATCACTTATCGCAAAAGCAATTTGACTGTTCTTTTTGTTTACTTTTACTTCCTTTAAAAGCAGTTAAAATTACCATACACTGAATTTACAAATTCTACTACCTACATGTATGCCCTAGATCGTTTAAATATTTACAGAAAAGGAGCTTACAGTGACTTCAGATGAGTTGCAAATTACACTTACAAGTCCCATGGCAGCTTTATGGGTTGGAGAAATGGACAGATCAGCCGCCTTGACTTCCCACACTTGGGTCGGTTCAAACCAATGATCCGGTTCATGGACAGAATCCCAGGCATAGTACGACTTGGGCTTTTCCGTCACATGTTCTTTCAAGAAACTGTGGTGTTTCTCTAGATCATCGTCAGTGAAGCCTGTGCCAATCTGTGGGGAGGAGAAATTACAAAAGATGGAACACGTGTTAAGTTGATCTCTACACTTGAAATAGAAACAGGAAGTGATCCTAAATGGGTAAACTTCTTTTCTTTTTTCCTTTTTTTAGATTTTTATTTATAGAAGGAGGTCACTGCTTCCTTTAATCAGTAACAAATACAAACACATCATTTCTTTTCTCAACTGATGTATACATATGATAACAGATTAAATTATGACTGAGAATGTTTAAATATGTAGCTGTTCCAATAACGATTTTAAGAATTACTAAAAAATAATAATATGTTTTTTAAGATAAAAATGAATGCTTCCCTGATACTGATAAATGTACTGATCATACATGAGAAGATCTGCCTAACTACTTTGTTTTAGAGATATGGAACTTGTAAGTCATTAACATGAGGTAATATCAAAGCCCCTTAGGAACAAAAACAAGAGAAACACAAAGCTATAGACAGAACAAAATTTTCGGCATCAATAGAATCCAACCCATGATCTCTGCGTTAGCACACATTGCTCCCAAGCGTCATTAGCTTGGTTGGTAGTGCGCTTACTAAGTTCACACAAAAAAATCTCATCACTCAAGCTGCTATGTTACTTTCGGTTTCATTTACAAAAAAGATTTGCTTCCGCTCTCATTCACAACAGACTCTTGTTATATATCCCAATATCCCAATCTAGCTGATAACGTCAGAATCACAAGTGTGCGACCAAGCTTGAACAATGTTAGAATAGTAAATAAGAAAAATCTCAGCTTTAACAATAAATAAAAATACCCAAAAAATGAAAAGATTATAAAGAAGTCACTTTACTCAGATATTATAATAACCAATACATCTATTTTTGGAATTTATTCTGACAACACTAAAGTGCACTAGCATTAATCCTTACAGGTAATATGTCTGCTCTTAAAGTCTTTCTTTTCTTTTGCCTATTAAATAAGCTTAGGTGAATAGCTCCCAGAAATCCCTTTTGAACCACCATTTTGGGTACCACTTCTTACCTTGCAAATAGACTGAAACTCTTCGTTTTCTTCATCATAACATGCCAACAGAAATCCACCATACTTTCCAGTCCGCTTGCCTGTTCCCAGATATCCTCCGATGACCACAAGATCTAATGTGTCACCTACACCTTCTAGGTAGTCTTTCTTCAGCTGTAATAGGAAAATCAGATCAAAGGTCAGTCAAGTGTATACATATGAGGGAGATGAAATGCAAAACCCGCTATGTGCAGTTTTTACATATTGTGAGTTTTTTCTCCATCTCAGACTTTGAATGAAGAGTCTTCTGATGATGAAAATATGTTGGTTCAAAACTGACTACATCATTTAATATTCAGCTCTAAACATCAAATTGATCGGGCTTTATTCGGAACTAAGGGAAGACAAACATGATTTTCTCAAGTTGTCTTTTTTGGATATAGCGGTTTTTGCATGTCACACTCATATGTTACTTTACATAAATAGAGGGAGGAGGGAGGAGCAATTCCTTTGCCAGAAGCAACTACTATCAAACATAGTATACAATCACTTTTTTAAACCATGCACTTCACTGATTGTAGCAATTTTCATTTCTTATCCGCTATAGATGTTACGATAGGTAGCTCGGATTTCCTGCCTTTTCTATTATAATAAATCTGACATAATTTTCTTAATACAGTGTCATTATTTCTTTCCTTTAGATGTTTTGATTTACGTGTCTAGGAAGGGAAAAAGAAATCAATTTGTTATTAAACTTGAATACAAAGAGTACTCTACCTTTAACCAATTATGAGAGCGTTTCGCAATTTAAGTAAGTTGCATCAACATCAAGAGTTTTGACCATTAAGCCCTCACAGTTTCCTATATGGAGAGAAAAAACATTTGGCAAAAGCACTGTTACATAAATGAGATTGCATCAACATGAAAATGAGCATACAAATGCATGGTAATCATCCAAAATGTAATTTAGTCTTTATTTTGTAACTAAAGAGGATTAAAGAAAAGGATTTAAATAAAAATGAAAGACATTGTAATATGGTATTTCACTGACAACCAGACTTTTCAGATAACATGAGCAGCGCAAAAAAAGGTGGTAATGCTATGACATTGAGAAATGGAAGACTCATGTCCCCCAAAAAGGGAGATGAATCTTAACTATATTAAGCATTTATATTGTCATTTCTCTTTCAGGAATTCATAAAGCAGGTTTCATTCATTCAAAGGCAAAAATCATATGAAATTATAAAAACAAAAAAATAATTGTGACAAAAACACTTGCATTAAAGCTCTCGTCAACCATCACAGATAAAAAAGAAAAAGAAAAAGTGCAAGGTAGCAAACAAATCAGAGATACGGACAACTTCTAAGCAGAATGTCTTGCAGCTCACCTTTGATTGACTCATCAAGGAATTCCTCGATCTCCTCTGTATTTGAAGATATCATGGACTTGGCAAACACAAACTCTCCTTCTACCTCCTGGAATGATGATCTGAGCAGTTCTCTTCTCTTTCGGAAAGGCTGATCAACTAACGACTCTCCATTAAAGTAAAGCAGATCAAAGGCATAGACACAAACTTGAACTTTGATCTGACTTTCATCTGCATCCTAGAAAAAAATTCACAAGAAATAATTTGTCAATATATAAAATGTCCATTTTCTTAGTCACTCCACATACAATCTAATGCGCCACAATTTACATTTTTAATCTAATACGCCACAATTTACATTTTTAATCTAATACGCCACAATTTACATTTTTAATCTAATACGCCACAATTTACATTTTTAAACTAATACGCCACAATTTACATTTTTAATCTAATACGCCACAATTTACATTTTTAATCTAATACGCCACAATTTACATTTTTAATCTAATACGCCACAATTTACTCTTTTTTTTTTTAAGTAAAAGCACTAGCCACAAATGTTTCAATTCTATAAACTTATCTATAGAACAAGAAACCAGAGGATTTATATGTAAACTTACTTTTCTTTTGCGTGTACTTAGAACCTGGAATGGTAAAATGTGCTTCTTTTCAACATCCCAGGCAACAGCTTCAGCGTCTATGACGCAAGATTTCACATCAGATCCCAAAGCCTTCGGCATACGACGAATTATGTCAGGGTATTTGGTTGTGTTATCTTCTGAGTTGCGGCTGTAGACGTGAATCTTGCCATCTTCTAAAACATGTATCTTTCAAAAAAAAAAAAAGATATATACATAATTATGTGTACCTCTTTGAACAATAAAATGATATTCAAGCAAGCAACCAGAAATAGTAGCTAGACAGATAGCAAAATAAAACGGACTGGGAAAATATTAAATGCTCTCAAAGGACCAATCATTTATTGAAATTAAAGTTAAATTAGCACCATTCAGCCTGATATAACTCTTAAGAGGGAAAAAGCGTTCGAAATTCTTAAAATTTGCAGCCCTTCGGTCTTTGTTTTTGCTATTATATAAATTATTTAATCAGAGAATAGGAAAATTGAACATTGTTGCGCATGTACTCCTTATCATTACACATCATAAACACTTTGCATTAGACATTTCACAGAGTAGGAAGTTTTTCTTACAAAATGGCGAAAAAATAGATTGAAGTTTTACAGTGTTTCCATTTCAATGCGCATATTATTATGATGACTGTTCACATAACAAAGCATGATGCTTTAGCATGCGCACATATTAACCCCCCCGTTTATAATAGTTCTTGGCAAACTTTCAATAAACATGTCAGCGTTAGACGTATGGTACTATCTATCATATTTCAGTTAACACATTCTAGAAAATATCTCTTCATGTTCATCAGTAAATCACAGACGCAGATCATCAATAATAAATGATGTACATACCTGGGCTCTTTCTCCATCATACTTATATTCACATGTAAATTCCATGTTTTCGAACCTTTTCAAAACCTCACTGACACCTTTGGTGGGATGAGCAAGCATGGGCCTTAAAGGAATACCTGGGAAATGGGAATTTAGATAATTAAATGCCGAGTCCAACAACTTTACTTTTCTAAAATAAAAAGCATGACAAGATGAGGATCTGCCTCCCTGAAAGCTTCAAGGCGGTGACCATTTTAGATTATGATATGCAAGCTTATGATTTAATACGTAAGGGGACAAGGGGGGAAAGTACAGTCCCCTTCAAATGCATTTACATGTATATAAAACCTTTAAAAGTTTTGTTACATCAAAGTCATCAAAATGATTGAGCTATAAACCTACCTGGAGTCAGTTTGCAATGTTCCCTTAGCTCCTCTAAGCTATATTTGAGCAAAGTTGAGATAATCGAATCATAATTTGGAAGCTCACTGTGGAATAGAAATCACAGACCATTCACAATTCTGCAGAACTTTGTAAACGAATGCCACTAACAGTATAAAATAATACAATATGTATAATAAAAATTTTTAATGAAATTGGTAAAGTCCCTACCAGATTATATGCCACCAATGTAATTCAACCAATGATTTGTTTGTATAATTTGAAATTACCATGTCCACCATATGCAACGATCTCAAGGTGAATTGAGAGGAAGCAGCAAGATGAAAGGACCATGTGAAAGAGTGAAAGGAAAGAAGCAAGACCCACCAGCAGCACCCACCAACCACCCACAATTCCATCAATGGCTACCAGTACTACAGTACTAAGTACTAAGTACTAGCACTATCAGATTGTAAAAAACCAAGAGTGGTAAAAACAATAAATGTCAACCACCAATTATAATAGGCAGCGCTGGGAGAATATTGCAACATTTTCAATCACAAGTATTTTACATACTTTATACGTAACTCTGACAGATTTTGACAGAGTTAAACAAGATCATTTCGTCATTTAATCTGTTGCTTTCACTAAGTAAATCAAAAAGAGACAAATTTTACAACAGGTCTGATAATTCAGATGTATTCAACCAACCTAGCGATGTCCGCCAATACCAGAATGCAGTACAATTAACTATTATTTATTCCGTGTTATCTATTGCTTGATCAAATCATTGAAATTTACCCTGCCCACCATATTGGATGATCTTAGGGTGAATTAGAAGAAACATCAAGATGACAGATGATAAGCGAAAGAGAGAGGGGGAAACAAGTAGAACCTACCAGTAGCATCCGTCAACCACCCATCCATGTCATCTCAGTCTCTGAATATAAAAATGGACGGGCAATAACAGAGATAAATAGAAATTAGTAGGAAGGAAACACAGGATTTGTAAATTACCAGTATGTTGTTTTGATAGTGAGTGCTGCAGCGTCCATTTTCTTCTTCAGTACATCTGCAGCCAGTCCTTTTCCGTTGTTGATGATATCAGGTGGAAACTCTGAAGAATGGTAAAGTGTGTATTTCATGAGATGACAGTAGAAAATAAGTTTACATTTCTCAAATTCAAAATCAAATGAAACTCTATTTATCCTGAAGGAAATGCCAAAACCAAAGGTAGAGGACCAAAAGGCAGACCTCAGACAAAATGGGAAGAAAATATAAAAGAGGCACTAGAGCAAATAAATTTAACCTTCACAAAAGGAAACAAAATGTCAGGACTGGGAAGCCTGGAGAAAGATCATTTTGGGCATCTAAACCCGTATGCCGGAAGGTAGAATAAGAACTGACAAAAAAAGAAAGAAAGGAAATTTGTCTTGGTTTGAAAGCATTTGACAAATAAAATCAATTAATTAATTAAATATTATAATATAATGTAATATAGACTTGTATATACACACATACTTAAACGCGTACATAGACATATACATACAATATGTTCACAATTTTTAAACATTTAGCATTATATAGTTTGAAGATCAAAGTAAAGTGATCCAAATTCTAGTACACTTTACTTTTTCTCTTCTGAGTTTGGCAATGTGCATAACATTGACACAATTAGGATTAATCAATGGTAAGAAACAGCATAACAATATAGACAAAAAAGGAACACTTACGACAAGAAAAGAACACATGCTGTTCACTTGTAAGTCGAATATAAATTTTACAATAATGGAACTATTGGAATGAAACCATTAACACTGTTGCATTTCTGTCTCTGAAGGTGGCTAAAATGTTTTAATGTTTTATTTTTGAAAACCAGCAGTTTCCTCCAAAGATAAATAAAACAAAAAAGACTTCGTATCATCCTACATTTTGAGAACAAGATAAATGTTTCACATAAACAGACTAACTGTAGTATCCAATGTGAGGATCTACCAAATGCGCCTACCAGCTAGTTAATCACCCATAATAGCCACTGCAAAAACTGTGCGTGTCATTTTTTAGTATTATAATCAACCCATCTAGAATATCAACAGTTTGATCAGACGAGCAAATACATTTGCATAGCTAAGACTATCATGGCATGGTAAGCATCTGCCTGAACATTTTGATTCTCACAAACACACAGTGTTTTAAATCTAACCACATATTAGCTAAATAACGACTAAGTTTGTATCCAGCTACAATACAGATCTACACAATTAAAAACAAATGAATAACCTCTCATCAACTTCTCTGGACCTAGATCATGATTCACGTAGGCAAAACAATCTAAATCCACTAGTCATATAAAATGATTTGCAATGATTCAATGACAAATTGAAATATGTCCTTGACTTCTCAGCACACAACAAATGTCTTGGTAAACCTCATTCCATTGGAAACTCCAATGTGAGGATAATACATGGGAGATATGAAGAATAAATAAAACTCAGCAAAATATCACCATGACTTCGTAGAAGTCCTTTCTCAGCATCTTCTACAAGAAGTGTTGCAGCCGTCTAATTTAAAATTCCTTCAAAATAAAATCTATAGATCAGCATCTCACCTTGACCAGGAGGGGTCAGGTATACAGCGTGTCCCAGGGCTGCTAACACAGACTGCTCCGCTAAGCCAATTCGCAATTTACCTCCAAGAGATCTTACAATGTAGCGAGCTTCTGAATGTTTGCAGGCAACAAACATTCCTTTAATTTTATCAATTTTCTTTGCCATTACCTGTAAAAAAAAATATTTAAAAATTTAATTAATTCTTAAAAGGAACAATAAAATAACTTCAAAGGATACTGATGTATCTGTCTTCACATAGTTCACTTTATGTCATATATTCCATATTCACCATAGCAAATTACATCCAATTCACACCCACCAAATCTGACAAAACCATGTAAAACGACTGTAAAGCATATTCTAGATCTGAAATCCTGATTTTCCTTAAGCTGGTCAAGAAAAAGACAAAATCGTTCACGACTCACAATGTTTGTATTCTACACAAATGTACATCTTGTCAATAATAGAATTCTATTCATTCCCAGTAAGAGATTATGGTAAGCCTTATTATGTTTCCTACATTTAATGCCTTCTTTTGTCGTCCCCTGAACTGAAAATCACATCAGGTGTTACCATATTTATTTATTATTATTTTTTGGTATTTGGACGGGAAGAAATGACTCTACAATAGTTCTACTGAAATGCTGAATACCACTTACTGAATTGCCTGACATACTGGCTATTTCCCTGAGCTTGGAGAAGACACCAGCAACAGTAAGTTTGGGAGGAGTGAACATCATTCTCTGTGTACTACGGCTACTCTGTTACAGGTAAAAGAGGGGATGGAAAGTATACAGATCAAATATATTATGTGATGTACACATGGCTGAAACACAAAACTGACAAGTATGGTCAAACTCAGTACAATAGATAAATACATGTCTAAATTTCAGCTGCAGCAATTCAATCATATTCTGTATTTGTTTAGGAACAAAATAACCAACCTTTATTCAAAATAACGATTTTGATGATTGAAATAGCAATGATGAAGTTAATAATGGCATGGGCCTTAGGTTCAGGTTTCTCAAAGGAAATAAGGGAATTTCTAGGAAAACAAAAAAGAGCCTTCTTTTTCTTTTTCACTCAAAAAAAAGAAAATCATATATGAGGTTTCTCAGAGCTCAAATCGCTACATAAATATAATTCACACAAATCAAATGAAAAGAAGTATTTCTCTCACTTCGGCAACGATACCAAGGTCCCCCTTCTCTTGGGCATCTGACTTGATTTGGTCCACATTGCGACCTGAAGAGAAAGAATGTAACGCCAGAATGAGCATATGAGTTTTCACTGATCATCGTCAATTTGTATATCGACCCAAAATGAATAAGGCTAACAAAAATCTAAATCTTTAGTCACTTTCTCAGCATGAAGAATGTTTCATACATTATTGAGTTAGTGGAAAATACATTGCTGCAATCATGTTATTCACAACTACAAACGAGTGTGATGATAAGGGCAAAATTCTTAAAGATATCACTGTAATCAGAACATTCGTTACATGAAATTGTTTCATACCTTTCTCTTATACATTCAACATTTTTGTGGGCATTTTCTGAGAGACAAGATATTGTATCAATGGTTTTTATTTCAATCCAAACTGATCAGATTGTAAGCCTTGCTGCACTAACCAGTTGCCTGCGCTATGGCTTTCATCAGAACCGTTTCTCCAATGCCCAGTTCCATGCCTTCGTACGCAGGTGCCAGTTTGTTGAGACACAGATAAACACAGTTGACGAGGTCATCCGGGGAGAGGCGATCACAGAACGGAAGAAATTACACAAGATTTCAATCATCTTTAATCTGGGGATTGTCGCAAAAATATGTATTTTATATCAGATATTCTGAGGCAGATGTCAGAAACGGCAATAAAAGAGAAAAAGCAATAACTAAGTCCGTAACATGTTTTGTCATAAAAGTAAACGTTTGAAATGGAGTTTAAAGTCAAATAACGACATAGTACGGTTTAGTTTTTAAGCTCATTTAATACCAGGATGCTAGTCTGTAAGTTTTAGTCCCCAAATGTTTGTACCCATCGTCATCTGAGTCAGGTGGGGAAATAAATGTGTGTTAAATATCTTTTCCAAGGAACAGAAAGAAGGACCTATCTTTAGCAGGATTTGAACCCGAAACTCAACAGTGCCAAGTCCGGCTGCCTCGCTACTATATTACCCACACAAAATCTGTCATTTGGTCATTTTTAAGTAAATTTTAGGAGAAGCTCTCTTTCACACA
>JAXRKP010000641.1:207500-227500 GCA_037039925.1 Doris montereyensis | reverse complement strand
AGAGAGAGAGAGAGACGGTGTATTAGAACTCATTCCTTCTTTTTTTCATATAGCGTTTACTTTGTTTTTATGTGGACACATTGGCGAAAGTCATTCAACACTGGAGATGTAGACTTTTCTTTAAGGAGAGAAAAAAAGAAAACATTATTAAATGGGAGACAATTCTAAACGAGGGAACGTAAATTGGCTTCGGCTCGTGTCTCCTCGTGAGAACCGCGGCGGATTTGTTTGGCGGTTGAAAAAATAGTGCCACCACGCGATGCTTACGAGGGTGAGGCTACACTACAAGCACGGTGGTGACAGCGTAGCGCCAGGCAGAGGGAAGGCGGTACGTACATACGTTGTCAACTCACAATTAACCTGTGCAAGAGGACGCCCGTGTTTACGTCATATGTGTTGAGAGGTAGGTAAAGGCTTTTTCTTGTCGTGTTTCATACAAACGTGCCCTTAATAACAAACGACAAGTTACTGGTTCCACGTTTCCCCTCAATATATAAACATATCAAACATGATGATCACGACGACAATGTTTTATGCCAGGCTATATTACGCGTATTATACTTTTATTACATGAATATTTCAATGGCCTCAGATGGGCCCAGTGGTGTTCGGCCTGCTATTATTTATATCTTTGCTCTCTTTTTAATATAACTTTTTCAGCTTTTTTTAACCAGTTTTAATTTCTAAATAAAATGAGCAAGTCGGTCCTTCTGCTCATCCTGTGTGTTATTATTTTACGCCATGGAACAGCAAAACTGCTTGAAAAGGCCAAAGATGAAAGCTTTCAAATGCCGCTTTCTTTCAATGAGGACAGACGGTTCGTGACGAGGCAACCGAATTGTCTTTTCCAATTTTCAACGTGAAAGGAGAGATCGTTTGAAGTCTTCGTTCGTCTACGCTCTCTGCCCACCTCCCTCCCCCCTCCCCCTCCTCCCATAAAATGTACTCAATGTACGCAATGCTTCCTAACCGCTGGACGTGCATAATTTCTTTGCAGATCAATCATTTATGACAATGAGAGAGAGAGAGAGAGAGAGAGAGAGAGAGAGAGAGAGAGAGAGACAGACAGACAGACAGACAGACAGACAGACAGACAGACAGACAGACAGACAGACAGACAGACAGAGACAGAGACAGAGACAGAGACAGAGACAGAGACAGAGAGAGACAGACAGACAGAGAGAGAGCGAGAGAGAGAGAGCGAGAATCAAACAGACCGACGGACAGACAGACAGACAGACAGGGATAGAGACAGATACAGAGACAGAGAAAGAGAGAGAGAGAGAGAGAGAGAGAGAGAGAGAGAGAGAAGAGAGAGAGAGAGAGAGAGAGAGAGAGAGAGCGAGAGAGAGAGAGAGAGAGAGACATAGACAGACAGACAGACGGGCCAAGTACAGAGGATGAAAGCGGAAATGCTAATTCACGGTGATATGCTTTTCCAAAAGACCTATTAGACGTGGGGGATATCATGCAGTTTTGGCTTCTTTCCTTGGGCAGAGAGCTAGAGCTACCTAAACTGCCTTTTATATGAAGCTGTCTACTTTGCGAATGTCCGAACGACTATTTTGTAAACATTGCCCCACTCCTTGACACTTTTACGTTTTGTTTTTCGTTGGGTACTTTTCTTGCTTGTTTTTTTTTTTAGGGGGGTTGCTTTGTTTTTGTTGGTATGTTATTGGATTGTTTTGTTGTGAGTGTTTTTGTTGTTTTGTTTTTGCTTGGGGTGTGTGTTTAGCGGGGGGGGGGAGAAATTAACCAAAGAAATTCGTTGTAAATTGTTGGTTGAAAAATACCAAATCAAAACCATCAACAATCAAATCTAAAGTAGTAGCATTTTTCAGCCATTCGATATAGTAACAACACTACAGAAAGTAAAGCCTTAAATAATTGGGAGAAACACTATAATGATGATGATGATGATGATGATGATGATGATGATGATGATGATGATGATGACGACGACGACGACGACGATAGTAATAATAATACAATAATAACAAGAACAAGAACAATAACTTAAATAATATAAAACATGAAAATAACAAGTCCAACATTTCCGCTGCTTAAAGAGCTTGTTCGACAATCTTTGGAGCGCTTCCGTAAACGTATCGACTCTCTCTCTCTCTCTTTCTCTCTGTTTGCCTGAACATTGTCGATACATGGAGGTAAAACGCTTGGCTAAGCTTACAAGAGAATAATATTCACTTCAAAGACTACGTGGCACCAAAAAAAAAACATGACTATAAACCGTTGAAAGCTAAAGGCAGTGATTTCATTTTATTCTTTTATAAAAGTGAGTCGATATAGCGAATCACAGGAAAATATGCAATCCAGCCAAAACACGCAACTTATTACTAGATCTACGCGATGTTATGAAGAAAAACAAACAAACACGGGGGAAAAACTAACCCAATAGACAAAGCAATCAAATGGCACAGATATCGAAATGGGACGGGGGAGGGCGAGGAAAGGTGATGGGGGGGGGGAGGGCGAGGAAAGGTGATGGGGGGTGAGGGCGAGGAAAGGTGATGGGGGGGGGGGAGGGCGAGGAAAGGTGATGGAGGGAGGGCGAGGAAAGGTGATGGAGGGAGGGCGAGGAAAGGTGATAGGGGGGGGAGGGTGAGGGCGAGGAAAGGTGATGGAGGGAGCTCTTTACTGTGGTTGTCATCGATGGGGTCTTAGCGATGTAGACACGTTGAACCGAGCTGTAGCAAATACTTGAAAACCTAATTGAACCAGGACAAATTTAATATAAAGTACTAAAGTAGTTGTGTGTAGTTTGAAGTGGAGTGGGGTTTGTTTCATTGCAATGTACGCCCCCCATCCCCCCCCCACGTGTGGTGATCTCAGGGTAAATGAAGAGAAAACAGCAAGATGAACGATAAGGGAAAGAGTGAAAGGATAGAATAAGAACCTACCAGGGGCACCCGTCAACCGCCCACAAGTAAGGAAGAGTTTTGATTGATTGATTGATTGATTGATTGATTTAAAATTACCGTCACCATACGCGCTGATCTCAGGGTGAACGACGCGGAAATAGCATGATAAAAGATGAGTGAAAGGAAAGAAGTAGGTCGTACCAGTAACTCCCGCCAACCGCCCACAGTGGGGAGAGAGGGAGAGGGACAACGTCATTGAATCAAACCAGGACGATTCATGGGAAAGAGGAAGTCTCTTTGTTGAAATATGGAAATGTAATTTCCTACAAAGCATGCAATTTTGTGATTTCTGTAAAGCGCCTTGGAGCAGCATACCCAATGGACTAAGAGGCGCTATACAAATTACTATATTATTATTATTTTTTTAAAAATCTGAAAAATGGTAAATTTGAAGTGAATCAATGGTGGATTTTAGTCGTTGACTTTCAGTTCTAGTCATCGATACAGTTTCGCAATTACGATAATCATCAGAATACACTTGTTTACCCTCCACTCAAATTCAACTTTAAGTCAGGGTAAATTGACAATTACGGCAGAAAAAAAGAAAAAGCTACATGTATACATGTATATAAGTAAGTAAAATTCCTTCAAGGCTGTTACGGCCTGTAGACCCGGAACTTATGCCGGTTTCAATAGCGTGAAGCGGAACAAGTGACAATAATCCCATCCTGGCCAAGACGCTAGTCTGATGCAGGTTTTACTCCCAAGCTAGTGATTGTACCCATTTGCACTTGGGTAGAGTGGGAGACATGCGTGGTAAGCGTCTTTCCCAAGGAATACAACGTCGGACCTAACTTTACTAAGATTCAAACACGGGACGTCATGATCCCTAGTCCGGCAGTCTAACCGCTCAGCCACCGACACCACTGTATATCTATATATCTACCTATAATACATCTACCTACCTACCTACCTACCTATATACTTACATTACATACCAGCGTAAACATACACACACAGACAGACAGACATGCAAGCAGACAAGAGAAACATACATACACACATACAAAAAGATATACAAACAAACCTACGGACATACATGTACATACAAACAAAAAACATACATACATACACACACCTACATACATACATACATACATACATACATACATACATACATACATACACATACATACACACACATGTACCTTGTCAACCCAAAATGGAACAAATGTACCCATCCCTGACTTGCTTCCTTCCTTTCCCTGACCCCAACACCGCCACCACAAACATAATTGTTTTGATAACCACTAATAAATAAATAATTAGTCCTGTAAGTTCGAATCAGCAGTTCCCGACGATGCAATCGTTATTCCGTGGTTAAATGCAATCAAATCAAAGAACCGAACGGTCGAACTATCTGAATTGTATAGCATTTTTTTTGTACATTCTCTTTGTGTTCCAATGCGTAACGAAGAAGTGGCAGGCCATGAAAATAATAATATAACACCGAAGGCCACATTCAAGAAATAGTCCTATTGTAGCGATTATGAACTCTGCAACACTTAGTTAGAGGAGAGTTTGGGGCCATATGATAGAAGAGTACAAGATAGTAAACGGCGTTTGTGACAGAAAAGAAAGGAGCTTAATCAAAAGGGCGTCTGATATTTCTGTACGAAAAGGAAATAGAGGAAACAGAAATAAATTGTTTCACCAAAATGCCAGATTAGATATTCGGAAAGACAGCTTTAGTATGAAAGTAGAACCAACACTTTGGACCAGTTTACTAGATAAAGCTGTAGGCGCCAAGACCCTACACATGTAAATCAACAGTTCCTTGTATCATTTCCGACCAATCCTGAAAATAATATTTGAAATTCGTCACTAAGTTTTTGAGTTATATTGCTAACAGGATCAAACAAACGCCGGTAAAAAAACATAACCTCGTTCATTGGGGGAAGTCACCATCTGTTTGCATGGTCTTGTCACGATTTATTCATTAATTACAACAATGACATATTTATAATTTCATAATCCTTGAGCTTGCCTATATATCATCTAATCGCTGAGGTTGTGTTTGTTTTCCTAACCCTAACAGCGCTTACTCTTTCTCAGACTACTGGGACAAGCACTAGGAACGCCAGGTGATGAGGCCATAACCACGGGTTTCCACGGACAATTTTAGGGCCACAGCTTTCTCAGTTTTTTGTCACTGGATCGAATTATCAAAACAGCCGCCTATCTTCATCAACCGTCTTAAAACAAATTAATTTGGTTTTGGATTGGGTTTTTTTAACAGCGGTCTACACAGTATGCTTCAAAACCTGTATTTTAAACATCTGAGCTTCGCTCTATTTAAGTGTACCCTTTCCACCATAATAATGTGATGATCTCATGATGAATTAAAAGGAGCAAACAACAAGATCATGAAAGGCACGAGAAAATGGAATTAGAATCTACCAGCAACGCCAGCTGACCGAGCAAACAAAGACGACACTGCAAGTTATGTTTTTTTCTAAAATAAAAGACACACCAAAAAACAAAAGGCGCCTGAGTCTAATGAAACTCGTGTACTCGCCTTGTCCGTCTATCTGGGTTCCATTGTGAGCGCCTGTTGGAAGCATTCGTTTCAATTTGGGGGAATCTTTCTTTTTTTTTCTTCTTCTTCTCTCTACGTCTCAGATATTGTTATACAGTCATTGTTTTCTTTCCCTATGTCTTCTTCTTTTACTTTTACCTTCCAAAACGAAACGTGGGCATACTGCTGCTTGTCTGTGGTATCAGAAGAACGCGAAGACCAAATAATTAGATTTCATCGTCTTTAATTTCCCTCTCTTTTTCCGTTCCCCGTCATTCTCGCATTCGTCCATCCATCCACCTTATCCACCCTCCCCTCCCTCCTCACACTCCTCTCCTTCCTCCTGCTCAAACCTAGCCCAACGACCAATCTGTCGGACTTCAGGCGGTAGGAGCTGATATTGAAATACGTCTGGCTCAAGCCGGCTGGCCAATCTTACCGATAAATTGAAGACCAAAGACAGGGGAGGGGGAAAGGGGGGGCGAAAAATAGAGACACATTATTACACACAATGCGAATGCGTTGCTAACGGTTACGACATCGCCTCCCACCAGAGCCAAACTTAGACATTCAGCAAGAAGGGATTTGGGGGGGGGGGGGGGGGGGGACGACCATTGGTGTAACCAACAAGATCACGTCACAGACTCCAGACAGCAGAGGTAAATGAGAATACGAAAGAAGAAACTGTTCTCTTCTTTGTTTTTTGTGAGAGACAAAATGAAGTAAGGCAAAGAAAAGAGAAAAAAAAAGAAAAGCTTTTCAATTTGTTTCTATAGTAGCTGCTCACTACGGTTTCCAAACCCATTCATTGGAAGAGAGTTCTCATAATAAGATCTGGACTGCAAGATTGATTTTTGATTGATTGATTGATTGACGACAGTCAATCCCGTGCATCAAGCACAACTCTCTTTCTGCCCAGAAAAGACAATGATACACATGCATAAACATTCTCAAGGACTGTAAAACAGTGCTTGGTTGATTAATCATTGATTGATTGATTGAGTGGATTCTACACCCATACCAAATGAGGTGATCTGAACGTAAATTAAGAGGAAACAGCGGGATGACTTTGTTTGAAGTAAAATATTCACTGTCCACCATAAGTAGTGATCTCAGGGTGAATTAAGAGGAACAGAAAGATGAAAAATAAATGAAAGAGGGAACCGATAGAAGAAAGTCCTACCAGCACCGCCCGCCAACTGTTCACTAGCAGGATGACAAACAGATGTAAAGGATTCAAAAAAATTATTTTTTTTTTTGATTAGATTATTTTTATCCACATCCACAACTAAGGCGATCTCGGAGTTTTGGTAGAATTTTCTTAAATTTTGCCGGACTGCCCTGTAAATAGCCAAAGAATCTTTAATGTGCAGTATTCTGATATGCACATAGCATCTCCTTTTTATCTTCCGTCTCCGATATGACCAGGTGTCGATCCACCTACCTTTGGTCATAGGAGGGGGTGTATGTGTGCGTGCGCATGAGCGTGGATTTTACTTGAGAAAAAGAAACAACAAAATTGTTCAACCTGTCGGGTACGAACCCACGACCATTTGGTTGAGAGACCAACACCTTGCCTCTGGATTACTAACTCCCTAAAAGAGTTATAGGAAAGCAAAATGAACTACATTTACTGACAAATGCCTCCCAATCATCTTCAGAAGTCAGAAAGACTAATGAAATTATTCAATAGTTATCTATTACATACTTCCTTTTAAAACGGATGGAGCCTAAGATCAGTGTAAATTTAATTAAGTTCCACACTCAAGAGTTGAGCCTAGGGTTATCAGGCGTCCTGATTTTCTAGGCATACGGCATAATGTGGTTGTTGCCATTGCTTTCCACGCTGCCTTTAGTTTTGCTGAGTCTGAATAGACCTAGCTACCCATTGCGCTGCTGGCTCAACAGGAGGGCCAGAAACAAATTTGCCCGAAATAGGAATCAAACTCGGGCCTCCTGGATGGTAGTCATACACTCTGCCGACTGAGTTATCGGCACCCCAGTGTATCAGTGTACATTTTGCTTAAATCTGAGTGGAAAATATGAAACAACTACCAAATTTCTAGTGAGCAATTGTTGAAACAAGACCAAAAGGTTGAAATCAGACATTTCAAAATTGATTAAATTTTCTAATATTACAACAAAAACCATTATGCTCTTCATGAAGCTTTTGAGCAGAAGTATGTTGAGTTTCTAATTCCTTAAACTAAATGTATCCCCTTTACCATTGTGGTAATCCCTGGCTTAATTCAGCGTAAATAGCAAGACATTTGCCCCAGGTTCTATACTGTGAAGCGGAACAGTGATAATAACCACCTACTGGAAAGGACGCTAGTCTCACAGAAATAAAACAAGGTAATGAGAACCAATATCAGGCGCTTTGGAGAAATGTGAAGAAGTCAAAGAAGTTATAAGTCTAAAAATAGGAATCACTATACAAGTTTGTGTGTCTTTTTAACAGTTCCTTTTAAAATGGTTTGAATATATTGAAAGGAGTCTTTGGAATTTCAAAAATTTCAATGGAAATTGAAACTATTTTGAAAAGCCAAACACCCAACAATCCCCTTGGAAAATGTATTGTCAACTCTTCAAAAAGAAAAAAGAATACAGTAAATAAGTTTCTAACTTATAATCTGCTCCCAAATATATAAAATCCAATTAAAACCAGAAAAAGCTTCATATTTGTGAATAGTAGTTGTCGTAAACTGGACAGAGCTGTATTTTATGAAATATTACATTATACCCTTACATAATGGTTGAAAAGATAATGATAAAAAAATTTCTTAAGAATATCATTAACACAAGAAAGAAACAAATTTGGTTTTCAAAACAGGACAAAACAAAAGTAAACCTATTTAGTAGTATAGATCTACACTTCTACAATCACAATTTCAACATTTGATCTCAGTCTACAATCCAAATATAATATAATGTGCAACTAAATCGTGATTTCTCTATGCATTTTATTTAAAACACTATACACATGAGTGCAACACTGGATAGTTTTTATTGCACACTTTAAATCCACCCTGTTGCCCAACACGCCAACCGAGCATGATGTATAAATAAATAATTTGTATAAACAAGGGGTCTCCAAACAACGGCCCACGGGACAGATCCGGCGGGAAATCTCATTGACCAATCTTTTTCCTGCTTGCTTTAAAAACTTCAGATATGTGCACACTATGTGTAATATAACTATCTTATTACAGTGGTCTCCACCTATCAGGCCGGTTCTTGGGGGAGACAAGAAGTTTGTGCAAAACTGCTTAAGCATACAGGATCGGTACACATGGAGACACAATCAAATACTCCAGGATCTAGCATCAATCATAAGTTCAGCTAGAGGAAAACCACAAACATCAGCTACCACAGCACATTTCTTCATTGAAACAGGAAGAGTCAGGACATGGATAGGAAAACCTGTAAAGATTACAGCCAACCAACGGTTTATACCAGATGGAGCTGATGACTGAACTTCTCAGCACATCTTCCAAACTGGGAGAAACATCCCCAGGTTATTAGGACGGATGAAATGAGACCTGATTTAGTACTTCAGTCAAACTCCACGCGCCAATTTATCACAATTGAGCTGACAGTGTCTTATGAGAGCAGAATCGACCAAGCTCACCAGTTCAAATCTGTTAAGTACTGCGACCTGGCCAAAGACCTCCAGTCAGATTGATGACTTGTAGTAAAAGTTGGCACCAGATGGTTTGTAGGACTTACTTACTGCCCATTATGCCAGTTGGCATGTAGGCCAGCAATGAAGAATCTCCATTTCTCTCTTTCCATGGCTTGCCATGGTTTGTAGGAGCATCGGCTTTTCCCCACAGTTTGACAGTTTGCAGTGCTAACTAACCATCCAGAACAATTTTCCCAAATTTACTTGAATCAGTAGTGGAATATCAAACAAGGTATAATGTACAAGCTTTGGGTGGGTAAGAACTCACAAAAACTTGAAGCAGAGAAAGGATATGCGCCACTCATACTATTAGAGACTTGAAAAACAATGCATAAGATTTAGAGATATAAACTATGGATGAAATTATTTTCTTAACACCTTGAAGGATGTTGAAATAGAGGGAAAAATAGTCAAATTTAAACAAAGCGGAAGAAAAATAAAACTAACACAGAAACAATGAATCACACAGAGCGTGGAAATTAAACAACAATTAATATAACCCTCTTAACCCATCACAGTGGATTCTTCTCCTCTGTCTTGTACTTACATCATGTGCTTTGTTTCATATTATTTAAGCACGAAATATCTATCATGATGCTATTTTATTTCATCAAAAAGGTTTATTGAATCCCTTGCTGGTGACAATGGCATAACCGAATAAGCACTTATTTTAAAGGCAGTCTCAAGGAAGGTAAATAGTATAGCCTATATTCCCTGAACGCCTTGGGACCAGAACATTAGCCCGTTAACTGAGTCAGTGTTTCATGGAATATTGTAGGCGTACAAAGAAGGATCTTCATTAGGACTTTTTCATGAATTCGGGATTCCGTGTTTTCATCAAAACACATGTTCAGGGAAAACAAGCTGTAATGTAGCTGCAATTTTTCAAACCTAGATCTGGATTATTAAGTCGCAAGAGGCAAAATTTGTTCACCACTGTAAATTCTCGAATACAATAGATCTAACAGTCACACATTCATACATCCATAGAACACAAAGCTTTAGTGAAAGTCTCTAGAGTACTGCTGTTGATAATGGCGTTTGGAAGAGTCCGAACAAAACTTAGTTTTCACATTGAAAGGGTTATTTGGGAAACTTACCGTTTGGTTCCTTCAGCAGTTGAGCTACTTTTACTGCCTTCATTGGAAGAAGTTGATTTAGGAGGCTCTGAATCTTTTTTTATTCTTTACCGCTGCTCGTGGGGCTGAAGACAAAAAGTTCATCTTATACAAATTTTTAGAAGTTGAACAAATTGTTTTTGATTTTCTGTTTTGTTGGCATTTCCTCACTTGCATTGGCTTCCGTTAAGCCAATTAAAGTTTTGATGCTGTTTAAGTTCTTTATTCTTTCAATTATCTTATCTTGACAAGCAGAAATTTATGATATGGTTTAACTCACAAATAAAAATATTTCTATCCATGAAGATGTTTTCTAGAAAATACAGATTTTCACAAAAAGTGTGGGATTTTAAGATGCTCATAACGTCCAGTGTGAGATGAGAGATGCTGATAATTGGATCATCACCTCTGTTTTAGCCTCACTATCTTTTTTCTGTCAGATTGAATCACTATCCTTACTATTCACTTAGCATTACAATATTATATTCTTTACTCCCTTAGATCTCATGTGATTGTTTTTGATACTCACCAGCATTGCCAAAACCCCTATCCCCATAGGTCCAATTATGATTCAGTGTGAATTCAGCAATCAAATGGAAGAAAACACCGATTTCGTTCCTTCTAATCCATCAATATAAATAAAAAGTTTTATAATACGTTATGGCCATGACACACAGTCATAAATCACGTATTCCTTTTACCTTTGTAAAAAATATATGTACCATTACAGTAGAAGCAGTCTAAGACAGTACAGTCCACCTACCGGCCCCCTATCTGAGGAAACAGAATTTTGTTTATATGAATTGACCCCTTTTTACAACACGCCCGGATCAGCTAACAACATTTTTTTAGCGGACACTTAAATTGTCAAAGTTGTCAAAACAGATGTTACTTTTTCATAAATCTCAAATTTGAAAGCATTTCATTTAAACCAGATGTAAAGATGATCAAGCCACGCCTCTCAGCTGTAATAAATAGGTGCTAGTCAGCAAGGTACCAATTTCATCTAACTGAGCCAAGTAAACAATGGTCATTGTTGTGTAGCATAGGCCGTTAAAAGTTCCTCTACCTCCCATACAGCACGGTGTCACGATGCATGACATTTTGAGACGGCAAAACAAACAATGATCTAAATTCATTATTTCTCAAACATACGTAAGAAAAACAATTGAGGTTAATCGTTGTCAAGGAAATGAAGATGCCCGTCCAACAAATGTGGTATTGGTGAGTGAGGAAACTTTCAGTGATTTGTTGCATGCTTGTCAGGAAGAAATGGATGGCCATTGACTAAATAAACATCTGCTCCCTGCAATACTGACCTATCCTTCGTTAAATTGATTGACGTTTATTGCATGATTGGCAGGTTGGGACGGGTAAGTATTAGATTCAATCCTGGTCATAGCCATTCTGTGTGCGTGAACCTTTGCCAGCCGTTTACTACCACCGTCTGCCTACCAGCACGATTTTTCAGTCTCCCAAGGGGTGTGTGTCTTAAGAGTTAGACAGCTGTATTCCAAGTATACATACAAGGTTCTTAAGAACAGTGCCTTCTCTGTACTATTCAATACCATAAAGATTATTTTGAAAATGGAAAAATGTACACCAAAAATTAACAAAAGATCACACAAAAGACAATATACACTTCAGTGAGATGATTTATACCACAAACATTAGTCTTACCGAAGAAGCTATGCACTGGACCTTGGCTTTCTGCTTCCTTTTTAATTTCTTTCGTATCTGTGGATTTAAGAAAAGGAAGATTAGTATTATAGTAAGCTTTATTATCCAGATGAGATGGTTAATGATAAAACTAGGAATGCTAAAGAAAGAAAAATAACACATAGCTCTGAAAAAAAACAATTTACAAGGGGATTTTATTGTTTTTGGAAAGAAGATAGGTAAGGAGAAGACAAAAACTAGAGTACTTCCACATAAATCAATTTCATGTCAGATAAAAAGTGCATTAAACGTGTAAGATTTACCTTCCTTGGTAGTACTTTCCGAATCATCAGTTTTAAGCAAGGCTCTTTTACTTTTAGGACCCTTTGTTTTTTTCTTTTTGTCTCCGCTTTTAGCAGAGCCTTTTTTCTTTCCTGACTCTTGCACTGTTTCTTCCTGCCAAAGACAAAGTATATGTCTGTTATGTCATATTTAAGTGTTTGAATCATATACACTTGCCAACAATGAATAAAATGCATTTGTGTAAGTGTAAGAGAGCAAAAAAAACTAAAAGGCACCGGATCAGATTTTCAATTTTGAGTTAATCCACGTAAATCAAATTGTCTCCATTTAGCACACACAAAAAGAAGCCCTAATGTTTTTGTTTTCTTAATCTCTGAAAAGCAACATGATGAAAAAAAAAAACCCAACAGAAAACAATTCAAGCAAGACAGCAATAAATAATGATTCCAATAGTGTTTTTTTAATTACTTGAAAAATGTCTTGTCAGGTTCATATTCTCAAGCAATGACAGGTTTGAAGCAATTTCCTATGTGTTGATCTTGATTTGACAGCAAAAAAAAAATGGTACAAAATGCCATTTGAATGTCACATTATGATTATCTATAAAATAATACGGCAACTGTGACTCTTTACTAAAAATGGACTTACAAGAAGATGGAGATGACGGCAAAACACACACACTCCTTCCTCCCCACTAGAAAAAAGACCCCCAAAAAAACCATTTGATCTTAACTCGCAGAATGGAGTAAGATGAAGAATGGCAAGAATAACAGGATGAAATGATTTGTCTCCATGATTTGATAAACAAGCAAGTTGAGTCATAGCTCTATCATTGATTTTGAAGACTAACAGAACACGATAAAGGTGAACAATAATACACTGAACAAGAAGACATCATCCCTTGAGATGTTATATCTATCATCAGGACACGAACTGACCAAAGTTCAAAGTAATATTTGCAAGAAAATGTTTTAAAAAACCAAAAACATTCAATCTAAAACCAATGCTTAATATAAATAGTGACAAGGATTAAGTGATTTTTGTTTGTTTGACATTTACCACATCCGCATTTGCATTTCTCAGTGTAAAAAATTCATTAGAAAATTGCAAGATAATAAACAAAAGTATGATGGATGGAGCGGAGTAAAGACAAAGATGATAATTAAATCGAGTTAAAAATCCTATCATCAGTGCAAACCAACTGCCCATGCTAAAGACACATCAGTAGCAAAGAATCTACGAAAAATTCAAAATATATTTTGACCAAATAAAATTTCAAACGAGACTGCAAAATAGAACATATGCATGACATCATTTTTAAGAGAAGATGGAGGTGGATAGGACAGGGAACATTACTAAGACTGCCCTACATTGGAACCAAGAAGGAAAAAGGAGATGTGGCAAGCCAAAGACAACCTTGAGATGAACAGAAGAAAATAAGATAAAGGACTGACCTGGAATTCTCTCAAGGCGCTTGCCATGGAAATAAAAGATAGAGATCCTTCATTGCTGCCCTACATGCCAACTGGCATAATGGGCAGTAAATAAGTAAGTAGCGTAGGTCGACAATTGTGTTAAAAGACAACTAAGATGCCAGAGAAGCACACTTACCTTCGTGGTTGTGCTGGTATCCATTTCTTCAACTTTGCCAGATTCACTTTCTCCTGTTTCAACCTCAGTGTCAGAATTAGAATTCTTTTCATTTATTTCCTCTTTAAGCTTTTTTAGTTTCAGTCGGAGGCGTAGACATGGTTGGTGAGCTGTCAGGACATTTTCTTTTCTGCCCAGTTCCATATGTAATGGATTTCCTTGCTGAAAAGTATTGTGAGAAGGAAAAGTTCTTATTGACATGACCTATGTGAGCTCTTCCTGGCTCCCCCCCTTCCCCACATACAATATTTGACTCAATGACCAAAACCAGCACTTAGCCGGAGTCTTGTCTCAGCAACCATGCCCTTAACTTACAGGGTTAAATTTATGAATAAAAAGAATACTGTTTCACGTGATGACTGTGCACTTAGACGGACCATGCTCTTAAGAGGCGTGCACTTAGCTGGAGACCACGGTACTAATAAATCATAACAATAACAATACAGTCAAGGCAGCTAATTAAGAACGGCCTTGTTCCATTGCTTCATGTTCACATCTTTAACAACAAGGATGGACTACTGATGGGCATATATCAAACTTAACAAAAGAATCTATTCATGGCGTAAGTTAACAAGCCTGCTTTTATTTTCATGATTAACAACTTTGACTAAAATTTCATTACATTACAGTAGTCGCTGGATAAAAGCATGCTACATAAAAACACACTCTGCATAAACACACGCCTTCATCTGCTGCCCGAATGATCAAAGACTTAGACTAAGAATAGACTGGGTGTCCAGACTTATTGCTTTGGACTGCAAATTTATCGATCGCTACTCAAACACATCTCAAAACATAGGATTGAGACAATAGACTGCGATATGATTGGTTGCAGCAATGAAAAGAGAAAACGTTGTAGGGAACAGGTGACACACATACGCTGCTTAGAGAGAAGAAGGGTGTGAGGGCAGGGCTAATGGCCAAATGCCCATTAGAGATTGGCTCTTGAATCTCATCGTATGTATGCGTGATTATAATTGCATGACACCTTTTAACTTCTTCTGTAAAAGGTGAGTTATCTCCTATTGTGTTCCCATAAACACACGGTATGCATAAAGCATGCTTTTTCCGGCCCCAAAGGGGTGCGTTTATCCAGCAACTACTGTATCTGCCTATGTCAAGAATTGGTCATGAAATCCTTTAAAAAGGATTTACCAGTTTTCCTTTTGTAGAAGCCATTAGGCGTTTTTTCTGGGGTCTTGTGGGGTGAAAAGCTATCCTTTGCCATTTCCACTGTACTTTTATCATCTTTTGTTCCATTGCATTCCTGTTGACGGTCAATAAACAGAAATGAAGTCATTTTAGGAATATCAGTCACACAAGCATGTTTTAGGGGGTTTGATTTTACTTTGTTAATCATAAAGTATTTATTATAACCGTTTCTCAGATTTACAAACCAACATAGTTGACTTTGTTTGTTCGAGTTATTGGAATTAACCCTGTTCGCCATATGCGGTGATTTTAGTGTGAATTAAGGGGAAACATCAAGATGAAAGAAAGATGTGAAAGAGTGAAAACAAAGAAGAAAGATTTACCAGTTACCAGTACAAGTTTCCTCATGGTCATTACAGCCCCTACAGCCGGAGCTTGTCCTGGTTTCAATAGCATAAAACAACGTGATAAAAATCACCTCCTAGTCTGACGCAGATTTTTGACTCCCAAGTTAGTGCTTGCACCCATTTGCATCTGGGTAGAGTAGGAAAAATGCGTGTTTAGCGTCTTTCCCAAGGAACACAACATCGGATTTAGCTTTGCTAGGATTCGAACCCTAGACCTTATGATCCCCAGTCCGGCAGCCTAACCGCTCCGTCACCAACGCCACAACACCTACCAGTAACACCCGTCAATTGCCCACAGATAAAAAAGAGGTAAGCGTTATTAAGTTCATGAAAATATCCTGTAAAAGTTCACATATTGTAAGTCAACGGTTATTTCATGTCAAAAACTTTCCTGTCCATAAAGGAGATTTTTTCTGGTCAATTTCTGGCAGTAAGTAAATCTAGTACCTAATTTTCTTTCTTCCCTTAAGTAACATGAAAGCTATACAGAAGTTACATGAGTCTCAGGGTTTGTGTATTAAGAAAACAAAAGATAGATTTTCACATAATTTCTGAACGTTTAAAATTTGAGTATTATTGATGACGAAGTTCATATAAACAATTGCAGGAGATGTGTTTTATTTATGTCACAAAAAATCTACTAGACGCACCGCAAAGCCATAACCAATGCCTGTCCAATCTAAGAATTGCCTGAATACAAAGAAGATCAAACCTCCCACAAAGCCCTCTAAGCATGAAATATCAGAATTGATAAACATAGTAAAAGTAGGATATAGACAAAGTTAAATGAAGGCGTAGGAGTTTCTCAACAACAATGAGAAATCCTCCAGGAAATAAAAGTAGGAGAGAGTCTCTCTCATATCTCAACTGTAAGACTACTGAGTGTTTCGTTTTCATGCAAACAAACATGATATAAATCCTGTTTCATTGAAATATTCAACTGTAAGACTTCTGAATGTTACGTTTTCATGCAAACAAACATGACATAAATCCTATGTTTCATTGAAATATTCAACTGTAAGACTTCTGAATGTTATGTCCATCATCGAAGTGATCTAAGGGTCAATTAAGAGGAGACAGCATGATGAGAGATAAGTGACTGAAAGAAGGAAAGGACAGAAGTAGGACCTACCAGCAGGCCCTGCCAACTGAGAAAGAAAATATAGAAATAATATGCTTTAAATGGTCAAAATAAAGCCGTTTCATTGCCTTTTCACAAAAATGTTGAAGACACAAAGCAGTGATGTAAGTCACACTGAAGACAAATACCTCAGTAGACATATGAAGAAAATGATAAACAACAAACAAAAAAAGGTTTCTTAGTTTAAAAATCTAAACTATTTAATTTATGCATTTCAATCCATACAAAATTTGGAAATGTATAGGCCTATATGTATTATATACCTTTGATGATGATAACTCCTTTTGTGGTGATTTTTTTGGTTTAGCAGGCGTTTTCAAATCATTACAATCATCCTTTGCTGATTCTTTCTCTTCTTCAGAATGATCAGTCTTGCTTTCAATGCCCATACTCTCATCCTCATCATCATCATCACTCTCAATGATTCGTGACCTATTCCCTCGTTTTGGTTTCTTGATTGGAGAGTCAGCATCTTGAGGAACTAAATTTTTTCTTTGAGTACTCTTCCTTTAGTCTCTGATGTACATGAATCTTCTTTTGACCTTAAAAAGAATATACAGAGATTTTTTCAATCAATTGATAGAAATAATCGTCAGATGTGTTTATTGTTTATTAAGATTTCTGAGACAAAAGTATGTATGTAAAGCTTTGTTAGTATACATGCATCACTGCCACCCTTTTTAACTAAAAAAAAATCAGACTCTGAACATGCAAACTAATTCTATGTAGCTGCAATGCATCACTGCCAACCTATAACATAATTCTAAGCTGCAAGACGGCCTATAACATTTTGTTACGGTAAATAACGAAAACTCGGCCCATCACTGGTTGCAAAATTTGACGGTTGGTTTGTGAACTCAAAATGGCATCACCAGACTTTCATCCTAATCTCTTTGTTTTGGCTGTTAACTTAAGGGTTTCTCTAATTTTTTAAATACACTTTACTCTCATCTTTTTAAGGTGAAAACAGACTTCAAGCCCAAAAAAAATTAATAAAAATATGTATGGTTGGCAGTTATGTTATGTATAACAGTACAACAATTTGGTACTCATCAAATTGTCCCCAATTCTGTGTGGTAATTTAAATACACAGAGCTTTTCAAAGTCACATGATTAGGTCATCATAATATTCAGTGGTTGGTCCTCTACTAGGTGGAAGTGATTTGACAGCAAAAAATGACAGGCAGCCAGAGAAAACAGTAGTAAGAGTATTGTAAATGTCTGGACACGATGGCGCCGAGCAGAACGTACCAGAATAGCGCAGCAGAAAAACGAGAGTATTGATTAATTGATATTTACTCCGTCCACTATATGTGGTGATCTCAGGATAAATCAAGAGAAAAATTGTAAGATAAAAGAAAAGAACAGAAGTAGGACCTATCAGTAGCACTCGCCAACCAAGTCAATGTCAGAACTTGACATGAAATTCTACTTGCATCATAAAATTGCACAAATTTTTATATACTCCATTAATTGAAACTTACTTCTTCTCCGGCTTTACTTTCTCCTCAACTTTAGCTGCTTGAGTCTGCTCAGATTCACTTTGCTTGGAGTTATTTGCATTCTTACTTGGTGGCTTCGCAGAAAAAAATGATCTGCCCAAACGAAATGACAATATATGTTTTAGTAATAGTATTAATTCATTTATAAAGCACACAAATACATATAACTAAATGCTCCAAGGTGCTGAGAATAGACTTATTAATGTACAAACACAAAAGAAACATTTTTAACATTATTGGAAAAAGCACCATGAATAAAAAGGAGTACAATTATAGTACATTATAATCACAGCAATTTGATGAAAGGGAGAACAGAATTTTCAAACTCAAGATGTTGGTTTACAATGGAATTTATATAATATATGATGGAAAATACCAGAGTACTTATTTATTATGCATTCTTTAATAAATATGTTTTGAGTCTCATTTTGAAAATGCTACGATTTCTTGATGATTTGACATCTTGGCTGAGACTATTCCACAATTTTGAACTCCCTACTGAGAAAGACCTTTCAGAAAGAGTTAATCTGTGTGTTAGTGCCAAGAGTAGATTATGATTTATAGACCAAAGGGTGCGTGTGGGAAGATATTCTGTCATCAATTCTGAGAGGAAAGCTAGTTCTATATTGTGTAAACATTTAAATAACAAGTATGCAACTTTAATTTTAATTCTCTCCCTGACTGGCAATCAATAATGAGCCAAAAGCAAAATTATCTGATCGTCCATGCAAGGTAAATGGACAGCCTACAGTATGTCTTGGCAGCTTAGCAGTTCTGGTCTTAATTATTATGAGAATGTTTTAATTTAATAATCTATAAAAATACATGTAGAATAATAATGCCCAACTATGGGAATCTTCCCAACAGTAAGAGTAAGCACATAAAGAGAAAGATAGTGTTTATGAAGGAAAGAACAAGTAGGCTATTTCAATCTTTGATAATCCTATGGTTTAGCGGCATAAAATAGTGTGGGTCAAATTTGTACTCATTACAGTATCGACTTACATTTAGAGGTGAATACATACTAGAGTGGTGTAACGTCAATACACTAATACAATACAGCTATCTAAGGACCAAAAGTAGAGTCACGTAAAGAAAAGAACCTATATGTGTCAATAAATCATCCTATGATGTTAGAAGATCTAAAAAATATTTTTCTTGTAATAAATACATGCCCCATTTCGCCATTTGTGTAAAGCCGATGTTACAGAGCTTCTATATATTATTATACAGTGGTGTCCGCCGGTCCTCGGGAGACAGAAACAGTGGGTTCTTAGGCAAACCGGGTTCTAAGGTGAGCTCCGCTATGTCTTATATTTTTACTTCAATGTTCATATATTTTATATTGGCTATTCCCCTTAACTATTAAATTTTGACTAGCCCCAATAAGCAGTTTCTGTTTGTTAATCAGGGATACCCTCTTGTCAAGATGAAAAATACTGAACTTTTTTCATGATAGGAAACAAGTGAAATAAGGCTCAAATAAGACTCAAACATTATCGGACAAACAACTGTATGACATTCAAATTATACCTATATATATGATAATATACTATAAATATTGATATAGCTAGATTTAATCTAAATCTATATTCAAATTATAAGCACTTTAGAATAAATAATGTGAGTCCAGATAGTCCAAATAGTCAAATCACAAATCAAACAAGATATCTTGGGAGTCGTAGTGAAACGGTAAATGGCGAGTCGTTTAATGAACAATGAAAATTTGAACAGTGACGGGCGGGAAGAGAAGAGACCGGGAAAAGTATGAATATCCGGTCAAATAGTTTTTATAGGCTCGGGAACCGGACGGATCGGTGACAGGTATAAAATGATCGCCTGTGATAAAAGTTCCTTATAAATTTTTTTGACTTTCGATGGAAATAAATCGAGATACGTAGAATTTCGAATATACGGATTTCCGTA
>JAXRKP010000641.1:132500-200000 GCA_037039925.1 Doris montereyensis | reverse complement strand
AAATGCCATCCCGACAGAATAGGATATGGAGCAGTTGAAATAGGGTCGACATGACGTATTTGATAGTCTCTCGCGATTGTATGGTGTTTCAAAGTATTTTATTGTTCTGTTATGGGTTTATATACGAAAAAACCCATTAAAATAGCGGGAAAAAATTTGTTAAAAAATGCGATTTTCTCAAAATGTTACTTATTGATAGTGATATGAACTTTTTACTTAGTGTCCGATTGCCCCCCCCCCCCCCAACTTGGTTATAACATCTATAAAATAAAATAAAATTTCATCCAGAAATTTTTCGATATCTCTTCAACTTTTTGCAAAAAGGATTTTTTGTGATTAAATTTGCCCTTATGAGCATGATGGAAGACCTGAAATGAAGCAAGGACCGCGGCAAGTAGCAAAGAGGAATGGAGACAATCTATCAACTAGAGCTGGGCAAAGCTCGAGCTGAAGATCGAGCTTTTCAAAGATCCAGCTTGGCACGCAAGATCGAGCCTAATCCAATGGCATCACAAGAATTACAGAGGCAGCAGTGTCGAGAACAGCAAGAACAAGTTTGATGAGAAAGAAGGCAACATACGTGATAGATAGTGAAAGTCGAGAAAGAAATATGCATCTGCTGCATGTATAGTGTGGAACGTATGATCCAATATTGTTCTCTTCTTCTTCTCTTTCACACCACCTATAACGGGGACACCTGTTATGCTACTACTCTTCTACTACTAATAACTATAGCAATACCAACAACATTAATACTACTACTCTACTTATAATAATAATAATAATAATAATAATAATAGTAAAGTTTAGTAATGTCGTCATCGACAATAGAAATACTAATAACATCTAGATCTACATTAGCTCATAATGATGTAGGTCTATGAAGATACATGTATTTAGATTTAGATTTAGATCTGAACCCAGTGGAAACAAAGAGTGGAGTGTGTTTTATTTGATCTATTCTAGATTTAGACCGTTTTCCCTGTAATCTATTATAATATATAGATTGTTTGGTATGAGTTGCTAAACTCGAAACAGTCAGGACCGGACTTGAGGTCGAGTAAAAAAACCCAACTCGAAGCAGCATAGGATTGGAATTCGAAGGTCAATCTTAACCAAGGCCTCAATTTGACTTTTAGGTCGGAGAAGCGCGGGATTGAAGTTCGCGGCTCAACGCATCGGGGGCGGGGAAGATATGGCGTGTGGCGGGCGACGCCTCTCAGTCTCACCTCACTACACCCTCACCTCACATCATCATTCGCATTTGGCCTAGATCTAGATCTAGACATCCCTAGGCTAGTTAAAAGCAAGGCCTAGTTCTACACGGAAGCACGCACGTGGACACACTGGGGTCGAGCCATTGTAGGTCAACTCATTTTTTCCTTAATATATTGTCACGGTACCTGAATGAGAGAGGGCTATAAAAGCAAATTTGTTCCATAAGCTTCATTAAAAGGTCGTGATTATTATATTCACTAATTTGTGTGTACTGGTGTGTGAATGCAGGGACTATTCGTGAAACAAAGGTCAAATTCAGAAAATGAATCTACTTCTTATAAATTCGGGAAGAGGATTGCCAGAGGTCAAAGGTCAGCTTCGAGTTCGAGATCCAGCTTGAACTTTTCGAATTTTAAGTGTCATCCTATGTCGATCTTTGAAACGTCGATCTTTGCCCAGCTCTAATGTCAACCGCCAAAGCCTAATGTGCCACATGGCGCGAAGCAAATAGATGAGATAAATACAGTGTCATAATAAAACAGAGACATTTCTGGAATAGCGCAATGTAGAGTCTACTAATACTAGAGCCAGCTGTGTCGAACTATCAGACCATCCGATGGTCCGTTCGAGACTCAAAAGCAAGTCTCGGACGTAGTCAGTCCGCGGGCGGCAATTCAACCCGAAAGTCTATTGAGTCCGAAAGTCAACTCAGTCCGAAAAGCAATTCAGTCTAGCTACTGTCCTTTGTGCGCCACTACTGGGAAAAGGCTAGAGCAGGAGAATATCCTTGCTATGAGCGATGGTATGGCGGATACAAAGCTGTGTGTAGCGCCAATTATGAGGGACCAAGCGGAGGAATGGAGAAGGAAGCACACTCCGGATCTGGAGCAGGTCAATCCTGAAAACCAGCTGCGCTACGTATCTATGATTAGCGATGGTGACGCCAAGACCATTTCTGAGCTGCACACCCTGGATCCCTACCCTGGCATAAAGGTCCAGAAACACGAATGTGTCAACACGTCGGGAAACGGTTAGAGACAGCACTTCGTAACCTGGTCGCGGAGAAATCGAAGGCAAGGCCCAAAGTCACTCTTGGAGGGAAAGGTCATGGAAAACTTCGACCTGGTGATCACCACCCTCCAAAAGTACTACACAAAAGCTATTCGTTGCAATCAGACCGTACCTGATATGAAGAGCGCAATTACCGCTATGATTGACCACGGCTCCTCAACCGACGCGGACCCATACCACGACAACTGTCCCAAGGGAGAGGACTCCGGTGTTTTTGGCAGAAAGCCAAAGCAATGGGCCTACCGCCAGGTAGCCATTTCGAAAATGTGGGGACTCCTTTGCAAGCTTGTTGTCGACAGCATCCGACCAACCTTTGAGCGAATATCGACCGATACCCATTAGGTGTAATCCTGCAGACAACTCAAAATGCGAACGAAAGTTAATGCAGTGATATGGGCTCGCTGCCCAAAGCATCAGTTTGCCAATAACAATCGTCTCTTCATTGCTGTTCTCGTTGGTGTTTGCAGAGTTCAATTTTGGTGCGACTGCCTCTCGGAAGTTTTTCGACGCCCTCAATTTACCGGTTGGGGAGGAGACGATGCGCCATGGCAAAAAGCGGACCACACGAGGACCCTCAAAGCCGAGGTTCATTTGTGTTTTAGAAGGCGAGGAAGTATCGCTCAAATTCAAGGCAGATGCCAAGCAGATTTAGGAGTGAGGCTTATCAACATGCATGGGAAATTTTATGTCTCTGGTTGCGGAGACTAGAGGTAGGCTGCCTGTTGTCCATATTTTTTTATATTTTTTCTTCCAAAGGTACCAATTTGTGGCTACATTCTTCTCAAATTGCTATTAGATTATTATTCTTTTATGGAGAAGGCTCACAATGTTGCATAGTTTCACAATATATGGGTTTATTGCTTTAAAATTTTATTTTTTCTCACTTTTGGGCATGTGAACTTTGTTTTTGTGTTTTTCTCAAAATGCCATTTTTGACGAATTAGTCCCACTATTTTGAGTAGATCTCTAAAGTTATTGTAGGAATTGGCTGTAAATTTGGCACAATGTTCTGTAGAAGTTATCTTAACCCTACAAAGTGATTTTTGAAAATACTCTTTTATAATTTTTGAGTTTGAACAATTTGTTTGTGTCCAATTGTCCTGAAATATCGTCATCTGAATATAACCGAAAAGAGCCCACTTTGAGGCTGGATATCTTAAAAAATAATAAAGATAATTGAAATCAGCTTTTGTAAGGTGTTAGAGGGTGCCCACAGGAGTGCCTATGTTAAATATTAGACCTCCAACTTATATAATTTTTGAGATCTATCTGGATAAAATAGCATTGTCCATATCGCTGACTCGGCATTTTGTTAATGTCGCCACGCGCTAGAGAAATATAAAAAAATTATCTTTTAAGGTTTAAAGTATTTTATTTCAACCATATGAACACACTGATGTTCAAAAAAAGTACAATAACAGTAATACATAGATTTAGGTCATACCATAGCCACCTTCCCTTAATTCGGTACCTGATGAGAGGTCTTTGACACCTTGCTTGATATCACATGTATTAAGAAGACAGTTCCTTGGAGGGTACCAGTGGTGGATTTACCATACAGTATACAGGACAGTGTCCTCCCTGACAGATCAACAATTTAATCACCTATATCGAATACATTTTCATATCATAATTCTACAATTAAAATAATACAAATTTATTGAAGGCGCTGTAAAAACCTACAGAGCTACTGAGCTGGTTCTTGTAGATAGAGATCTAGAACTAGATCTAGTAGTTGGAGTAAAGCCTGTAAGCGGTATCACGTGATGCGATGGAACACTAAGCGAACGGTGGGAGTCGAAGGTTCTCTTCGGTGGGAGTGAGTCTTTTTTTAGAGGGGGACATTTTGCGTATGTGTCCTCAAGAACTGATCATTTTCACTACGTAATGAGAAGCCAATGTAGGTCAAATTGAAAAACAAGAAGAGAATGGTTTGGGGCACTTCGGCTCATTGTCCAAAGTAATAACGCATTGGCATGCGTGATTGAAAACTGGCAAAACTTATATATTTTATTCGTTTGGCTTACAAATTTTAATCCTTTTCTTCTCTTTTCCATACAACTCCTTCGTTCGGTAAATAAGGCCATATTTTGGTACTCAGGCATGACGTAAATGGAGGAGGCATGTAATTTGTAGGCATTTCTCTCTAGACACACTGTAAAGGTATCTCACTATTCTCACACACACTTACACACCGAAGGTAAACGCACCCTACCCGCCTACGTCCGTTCAAACACAATATGATCATGACGTCATTTGTGCTAAATTAAGACCATGACGTATAATACGATAAAATGTAGTTCGAAATTTGATAATCATTAACGGTCTCATAGATTTCTCAAAAATAACAGTTTACAGAATAATCATATAAATTTATAGATATAAACTGATTTAAAACCATATATTTATCTTTGAGATATCTTATAATATCAACGATTTGTGTTAAAATGGTTTTGTAATCAATTCATATATTAGTACGCTTTACGCATGCGCAATCTGCAATAGAACTGAAGGCGCCGGCACGTGGAGTGAAACTAGCTAGGTAGTCGATCGAATTTGTTCCTGGCCTGATCATTTAAATTAAATATCTCTCCTGTGTAGTTTTTTTAAAGTAATCGTAATTTTACTAATTTCCAAATCAACGTTCACACAAATTGAAAGTATGTCACGCAGATTTGACTCAAGAGACCGTCGGAACGGGTAAGTCAAATTTCCTTCAGATCTAAATTAAATTCTAGATCTAAGTTCCTTGCCTTATTCATAGTATGGACGTGACAGGACATTTCTCAAGTCTAATCAGGAGCCTAGATCATCTTGATCTAGATCTATGTCTAGATTACATCTTATTTTGTTTCTTATATCTTTAAGTCTGTTTATTTTACAATTTATTTATAAACCGTTCTTTTGTGATCTTATGCTATTGTACTAAAGAAGCTATGCTATTTACTGATTATCACTGAAGTATTCCGGATGCTGAGGACAAATCACTAGATCTATCATAGATGCGTCACTCAGAAATAATCTGAAAGTTTCATTAAGTGTCTAGATCTCTAGAAGAGTCTATATTATTCGATGTTGGTGAAGTAAAATTTCTAGGTCAACGATGTGTTCAGAAAATCCCTACTTCGTTCCCTCTTTATCCAGCCATGTGTACCCAATAACGGACAATGGCGGACATGTGCCTCATTGGGGAGACATCAAGAGCCATAATCTAGATTCTATACATTATCTAGAATCTAGATCTAGTTCTATCCAAAGATATTTTATTTCTCTGTTAGGTGTTAAATTTTAATGTGTAAATGCAGGGTTTGTTAATTGGTTAAGGCAGGTTTCACAAAAATGGGACCCAATGATAACTTGCCTTTCTCAAAGTCTAGGCTAATTGATGAATCTTCTTAACATTTTCCATGTGTAGCTTTGACATTGCACATATAAAAAACTTAATATTGTGGAATTTGTTTTCAATTTGTGTTTTGTGATTATTTTTTTGGGTGCAAACGTGATTGAGACTGCTGGCATTTCCTTCTTTTAATAAGTCCTTTTTCACCGTAAGGTAGTGAAGTCAATGACCTTTTATTGTTTTCTTTAATTCCATGTGAAAGAGAATTGTTCAAAGAAAATATGGCGGGGTCTAAATTTTAAAAATCTTTTGCAGTGATTACATGAGACAGGTTTCATATTTTCGTAAATTTTAAAAATCTTTTGCAGTGATTACATGAGACAGGTTTCAGATTTTCGTTATGTAACAATTGTGGTCTACAAGTGAAAGAAAAAGTTCCTACGGCCGTTTATCCTGTAAAAGAAAGGAAAAAAATCATAGGTAACTCTTAAATGAGAGTGAGAATATCATGAGACTACTGGCGGTCTGCGTGACATTAACGTCTGGACCAAAAAGTATTTTCGATCTGGGATCTAATAGGGAGTGAGTATTTTCCGCCGGGCGGAGAATAACCAAATTTGTTTTTCTCCGCCAGTTTTCTACTGCCGTTCTATCGAGAGGTGACATGATCTCATCATCACGGCTTTTTGTTTATTTTCCACCGGGTTTTCTACTGCCGTGGTCTCGCCGGTATCGAGAGGTGACGTGATCACGTGGTTCCACCGGGCATTCTTTCAGTTTCTTTGTCTGTTCCATGTTGGACTGCTTTTGTGAATTGCGAATCTTTCCCAAAATTGTGTTGGTGATGATAATGGATTTCGTTCAAAGAAGCAGGATTTAACTGCCATGTTGATTTGCAAACAAGGCTTAAACAGTATGAACAAATGACCGTTTGTAAATTTTCCTTGGTCGGAGCAGAGAAAATTAACGAGAGCGACCCGCTGTTCGAACGTTTCAAATACCGGGTACCATACTACCAATGCAAGCAGGGTCCTAGGACTGAGGACAGATGTTCAAAAGAGGAAGAAGAAAGAAAGAGGAAGAAAAAGCTCTCTCTCTCTCTGTGTGTCTCTCCCTCTCTCTGTATGTGTCTCTTTCTCTCTCTCTCTCTCTCTGTGTGTGTCTCTCTCTCTCTCTCTCCCTCTGTCTCTCCTCTCTCTCTCTCTCTCTCTCTCTCTCTCTCTCTCTCTCTCTCTGTCTCTCTGTCCCTCTTGTCTCTGTGTCTCTGTGTCTGTCTCTCTCTCTCTCTCTCTCTCTCTCTCTCTCTCTCTCTCTCTCTCTCTCTCTCTCTCTCTCTCTCTCTCTCTCTCTCTCTCTCTCTCTCTCTCTCAGGAGAAGAAGGAGCAGAAGAGGAAAGAAAGGAAGTAGAAGCATTTCTCTCCCTCCCTCCCTCTCTCTCTCTCCTCTCCCTCCCTCCTCTCTCTCTCCTCTCTCTCTCTCTGTCTCTCTCTCCCTCCCTCTCAGGAGAAGAAGAAGCAGAAGAGGAAAGAAGGAAGTCTCTTTCTCTCTCTCTCTCTCTCTCTCTCTCTCTCTCTCTCTCCTCACTCCCTCTCCCACTCTCTCTCTCTCTCTCTCTCTCTCTCTCTCTCTCTCTCTCTCTCTCTCTCTCTCTCTCTCTCTCTCTCTCAGAAGAAAAGAAGTCTCTCTCTCTGTCCTCTCTTCTCTCTCCCCTCTCTGTGTGTCTCTCTATCTCCCTCTCAGAAGAAGAGGAAGAAGAAAAAAGGAGGAGAAGAAGAAGAGGAAAAGTCTCTATCTCTCTCTCTCTCTCTCTCTCTCTCTCTCTCTGTCTCTCTCTGTCTCTCTGTGTCTCTGTCTCCTCTCTCTGTGTCTCTGAAGAAGAAGCCTCTCTCTGTGTCTCTGTCTCTCTCTCTCGATACCGGTGAGACCACGGCAGTAGAAAACCCGGCGGAAAATAGACAACAGCGCGTGAGGATGAGATCACGTCACCTCTCTATAGCGACGAGACCACCGCAGTAGAAAACCGGCGGAGAATAAACAATCACAGCACATCTAATAATGGTAATATCGCGTGGAGCTAGTTTTCTCGCTCATCTTGTGAAAGAATATTGAGAAATCGTGAAATTTGTTTTTAAATTGTCCGGTCTGCTTTGCAGAATATTTTGTCTTTGGATATCCACCAGCTGGCGTCTGCACAAAAATGTAGGCGACAACCGGCCATCGCATATTTCCTACTTGCGCCTATGGTTAAGCGGTGCTAAAGTGGGAGTAATATTAGGGCAACAACTTTTTTCACTTATCTTTAGCTTTCATCGCTGCTTCCTCTTAATTCACTCTGAGATCACCATTATTTAAAGCCCGGTATTCAATGGGACTTCTGAGAATTTCAAATTTTTTGACTCTATTTAAGCAAAGAAAAAGTCTTGTGTTGTGTTAACTATGACAGGGCCAGTGTAGGTCATTTAACATGCGCTTGATTTCAAGAAATATGTTATGTACCCACCATAGTTAACAATTACTATAAGGTGGCTTTCATCTTCTAATACATGCTGTTATTTTTTTATTTTTTTTTTGATCAGGGACGGACGCTATGGTGGCAGTGGTGGTGGGAGCAGCTTTCGTGGTCGTGGAGGCGGAGGTGGTGGATTTCGAAATTCAATGAAAGGCTCCCAACCCGGAGAACGATTAAGGAAACCAAGATGGGATCTGTCCACCTTCCAAAATTTGAAAAGAACTTTTATAAAGAGCATCCTGCTGTTAGCAATCGGGTCCCTGTGAGTATTTCACATCTTGTACTTAACAAAGAGAGATTTGAAAAAGATAAATTATATAAATGTTATGATTTACGCCTGTTGTAAGGGATTATACATAACTTAGAAAATTTAGTTATCAGTGGTCTTGAATTACAAAAAACACTTTGTAATGAATCATCAATATAATGCATCATGGTTGTCATATGTTTTAATTGATGGCATATATATATATATATGATTTATGGTATAGACCTATCTTTTATGACTTGCCGTTTTAACATGGCTAAGATTATTTTGCTTTGAACTTTCTGTGGAATCCTTAATCTCAATTGGTTTGTACAAATAAATTGGGTTTGGGAAGGAAGAGAATGGTGTTAGGTTTGAGGAATTCAAATGATCTTAATTATTGGTGTATTTTATAAGTGTTTCATGGCTTGAATAGGAAAAAAAGTGCAAAGTGATAAAGTAGCAACTGCCACTTTACCAGCAAGTTTTCTCTCTTTTGTACCAGATTTAAAACTCATGTTATCGTGCTGTCCTCTTATTTATTTTTAATTTAAAAGATGAAATGTACCTTGTCCGGAATGTTAAATGTTCAACAGGGGTGTGCTTTGCCTATTTTAATCAATAAAAGATGAAATTTGACTTTCCTTCATGGTATTGTTACATTGCCTGTAACTAAATTCTACTTAAATGGTTTCGAAAATGAAATTTGTTGTTGTGACCAGAATGACATTGTTGTGTATTATTTGCAAGGGTCTGTTATCAATCAGTTTCTATAATTTTTCTGTAGATGGAAGTTCAACAGTTTCACAACGAGAAGCAAATCACCATCTCTGGTAAAAATGTTCCAAACCCTATATTTACATTTGAAGAAGGAAATTTTCCAGGTACGTTCCTATAACATTTGCTTTTGAGATGTAGTTAAAAAATGATAATTCTTTAATCTGAAACTTTGAAGAAAAAAGATAGATGCTATTCTGTTCACCCACCATCACCAATGTGGATGATGTATGGCATGAATCTAAACCTACCATAACATAGGATGTTTTTAGTCTTTCAGCCATTTGTTGATGCCTTGTCGAAATCAGGGATAATGTGGATAGTCATCAGGGATCTAAATCTTCAGACTTGCCTCTCTGCAGTCGTACAGTTCAGTTGTGAATGTGATCTTTTATTCCAGGAAAATCAAAACGATGTAATTTTACATTTCCCATTGCATTATTTGCGATTTGTGTTATCCCTTGTGGGTTATTGTGATTTAATAGTCTGATCTAGAGCTAGATAAGATTAAGATCGATCTGCTTGAGTGGAGTGATCTAGATTTTTTATGACAGCTTGGCAGCCCTCGGCTATAGGGCCTCTTGGGTTAGTATATCAGCGTATAAATAGATCTAGCTAGTTAACAGATTGAAATTAATTATTTTTTGCTCGGTGTACCAGAGAAATTGAGGTATATCTAAGTCTAATCGTTATCTAGAGGCTTAGAAACTATCCAACAGTAGATTTAGATTTCTAGGTCTAGAATTTGTCACACCCATTTTCTTCAATAACTTTTGTAGAGCTAGATTGGTAGCCTAGTTGATAGAATCAGAATTGATGGAGAATTTTGCTATAACTGTTTAAAAACAAGCAAATCTTCAAAACAACTAGATCTAGGTTAAAAAGGTAAGCTAGCTCAGAATCTAGATCTAGACAATTTAACAAATTGGAGATGATTTGCCAGTATATATGATTGATTTAACTTCTAAGAACAAATTCAGGTGGGAATTGCTGTCAACTAAAGATTTGTAATGATGAATTCCTTTCTAGTTATATCAGGAAGGTTGAAAAAATGGCATTGCAGAGTGCCGTTATTGTAAGTGTGAGATTAAATATGGTACAGGTGGTGTTTGATGTCTGAAAGTTTCACATTTCATGGACTTACAGATATATTTTTTCCTTTGCCATTTACATCCATGAGTCATTAGTTATAAGAGTTGCTTTTGAGAAATCAAAAAGTCATCCTTCCCAGCAATGTTATTTTGACTCTACTTTAAAATGATGAATAAATATTCTTTATCAACAGATTATGTCATGAGCCAGATCCGCAGAAACAGCTGGCCGGCACCTACATCTATCCAGAGTCAGGCATGGCCCATTGCTTTGTCCGGAAAAGATATGGTTGGCATTGCCCAGACAGGTTCAGGAAAAACTCTAGGGGTAGGAAATTTGTCTTTGAAAGTTAGCTTTCTGTTAAGTCTTCCAACAAAAGATCAAATGTGTAGCTCTTTTTCTTATTGCACCTGCCAGTTACATTACCCTAGATCCTACTCTCAGCTATACCTTTGTTTTTATTTCATGAAAGTTATTAATTTTGTACAGATCTATTTTCATGTCGGTAATAATACTTGCACATCAATTTTTTATCTGTCCCGTATACATTATGATTGGTATGTTTTTAGGGAATTATTTTTTGCATTGCTCCTCCTAGGCCATGACTCATGGTGGTACTAGCTGAATACAATGCTACAGCAATTTCTTGCTAACTTTCCTTTGAAAACCTGTATTTCAAGGGTATACGGTAATGTACAGATTATCTTCCCACAATAATAAATTTGTTCCCATATTAACTCTTGAAATGGTCTTAGGCAATGATTAGAATAATGATCTAGGTTGTAAAATAAAGAAAAAAAGCACCTTCCTAGACCTTTTTCATGCTGTTTCCTTCGAATAAGAAAAGAAAGATGTATTATTTATACTGCATGCCTGAATAGCAATACTTGTGTCTGTTTTCAGTTTATACTGCCTGCTATTGTACATCTCAACCACCAACCCTATTTGGAACATGGAGACGGTCCAATTGTAAGTAACCAAGTTCAATCTTTATGCATAACTATTTTTAAAAAAATTGACAATTATTTTGTGCATTGCTCCTCCTAGGCCACGACTCATGGTGGTACTAGCTGAATACAATGCTACAGTAATTTCTTGCTAACTTTCCTTTGAAAACCTGTATTTCAAGGGTATACGGTAATACACATATTTTCTTCCCACAATGATAAGTTGCTCTTGTGTTAGATCTAGATAAACTAATGTGGGATTTTATGGTTTTTAAAACCCAATTTTTTTTTTCTATCTTTTCTGTTATGTTGCTTATCTTATGTCTCATCCTTGGTTTATAGTGATCCTTGGTTTATAGTGTACCATGTTCTTTCTGGTACTTTTCAGGTTTTGTGCCTTGTCCCAACCAGAGAGTTGGCACAGCAGGTTTTGGAAGTATCAAATGAATTTGGAAGAGCTTCCCAAATCAAGAGTGTAGCTGTTTATGGTGGTGCACCCAAGGGGCCCCAGCTGAGGGATTTGGAAAGAGGCAAGTATTTTCCTTTAAAATTACTCACAATTAATCACAGGGATGAGGGTTTTCTGGGTTGGTTTTTTCCCACAGCGGGGAACCTTCAATTTTTACATCATTCTACACATTCAAACTGTTCGGGGGAAATATTTAGGACAGTCCTGTGTCTGTGTGTAATTTGTCCAGTAGACAGTTGAAGTATGTGTATCTCATATTGCGAAAGATTTTTGAGCATGTTATTACGTTAGTTGTCACCTTTTTTGCTGGAAGTGAAATGTGGGAAGACAATACAGTTGTTTAGGGTAGAGAGTGGAGAAAAATATGATAAATGAATGACTGGGATAAAGGGGCTATTTGGCTAGTCTGAACAAGTGAAGGGGAGAGGGGGGGCACAACTTATGAAGTTTTAATCTTTAATAGAATAAGATGATGAATCAAATGCAAGCTTATAACACGTTAACTTCAAAATTAAATCTTAGGTACTTGCCCAAACCAGGATTCAAATCCGGCTTGTCTACCATAGGACCATGGTGATTCAACCCATTTTTAAAGTTTGATATGTTAAAAATTGGCACGCCTGATTACATTGTTTTGGATTCAGGCACCCCTTTCTACAAACTTCTTCTAATTATCTTTATGTCCAAAGTGTTGTTTTGAAATTTTCAATGTGATGGTCCCCCCCCCATATAATTGTTTACACAGAAACAATGTAATCAATTTATGGCGAACGTGTTTGATGCTAGTTTTGTTTAAATTTTCTATTTATTGAGGCTTACTGATTTTGACATTTTATTTTACCAAATTTCTTCTTTTCTTTTTTTTAGGTGCTGAAATTTGCATTGCCACACCAGGAAGATTGATAGACTTCCTCGAGGCAGGGAAAACCAATCTTCGCCGCACGACTTATTTGGTACTCGATGAAGCTGACAGAATGTTGGATATGGGATTTGAACCACAAATAAGGAAAATTCTTGAACAAATTAGAGTAAGTTGTGTTCTTGGGCATGTAAAATTAGGAAAACACTGAGAAAGAAAGGGAAAATTGTGTAAATTCGTCCATATTTATTTGTGCTGAAATCATGGTGGAATGCTGATCGTCCATATATATTTTGTATCATGTTTTTATTGCCAAAATATTTTTCAATTATTCTTAAGTACTTGATCAAGTACTTCAGAAAATTGGTCCCGAGTTGTATTGCTTTTCAATGAAACTGATGTTACATAAACTGATGGTAAGACCATGGAACTTTTCTTTACCCCCCTACATATAATTTTTAAAAATATGTATCATTCAGCCAGATAGACAGACTCTTATGTGGAGTGCAACATGGCCCAAGGAAGTTCGTCGGCTTGCAGAGGAGTTTCTTTCTGAATACATCCAAGTGAACATTGGTGCCCTTGAACTCACAGCAAATCACAACATTTTGCAGATTATTGATGTTTGTATGGAACATGAAAAGGAAGAAAAGTAAGTATGCTCAGTGTTCGTGCTGTAATCTTAGGCATAACTTTAATCTTACAAATGATTGAGATATAAAGCAGGAAAGTAGCAAATTGTAGGGATTCTTGCATAAAGTTCCAGAACACTTTTCACTTAAACATTCTTAAGGCATTAGGTATTTTTCACTCCAGATCTTGAACATCACTGAATATTTAGAGACACTGGTTTCTGTGAGTGGAATGTTGAAAGAGGAAAGAGTTCTTTCACTTCAGTTGCTTTAAGCCTCATGAAATGCATTTCTTTTATGTGGTGACATTTGGCTCTTTCAGATTGGTTAAGCTGTTGAACGAAATCATGCAAGAGAAGGAAAACAAAACATTGATATTTGTTGAAACAAAGAGGAAAGCAGATGATATAGCACGTAGAATGAAAAGGGATGGGTAAGTATTCATGCTGATCAAGCATACATTGTGTGTAGATGTGTATCATAATCTCACCATTTTTTAATAATAATAAAAACAAGTTTTTTCTGCAGACTCGATACTAGTCTTAGAACCCTTGTAATGGGGAAAATATCTTATAACAGAGTGTCCAGGTAAGGCAGGTGTGTTTTTAATTGTTTATTTTATAGACAGGTTGGTTTTTGGCCATAAGGGCCGGTTTTTAAGAAAAGAGAATGGTGTGATTATCAAAAGGCAGACCGAATAATAACGAAATCCACTGTGGTGACTTTCAACGGGTATGTCAAAACAAACCTTGAGGTTAGCTATGTATTATTTACCGTAATGTAGGATGAATATAGCAAGCCGATTCAGAAAATAGGTACAATATCTCTTGCATTTTGTCATTCGTCATTGTACTTTGAAAAACTGTGCCAAAATGGAATTGCCAGTTTTTCTTCCTGTGTTGAAGAAATGACAAAGCTGGCTGTTTAACTAACAAAGAACACTGATGTAATCCGTTGAGAGAATACAGGCTAATATACAAAATACATTGGTTAGCTATCGATTGAGAATCTTACCATAGTATTATTAAAGTTACCTAGTAATATTTTCGTACTGAATACCCATTTACACACAGTAGGCGTTGTGTGTGAGGGAGATAGAGAGAGAGGCAGACAGACAAAGCCAGAAAGGGGAGGGAATATACAGAAAGACCCAGGAGGAAGAGAGAGATGAAGAGCTGTAAATAGTGCTTGCAGTGTTATTTCAAGGCAGGATTGAATGCTTGTGTCAAGATGAGATGGATTATTAACATTGTTATCCTTGTCCTTTCCTAAAACAAAAGTATGGTGTCAGATTGTATTATGTCCTCTTAAGGGTAGGATTTTTGTAGTCACTGGTAGGATTGGGCTGTTTGATTCATCTGGACTCTATATACTGTATAAATTATGAAATAACGGGCCTACTATCTGTAGACAGACCTGTCAAGTTTCCCGGTTTTATCGGGAAATTCCCGATTTGAAACCCCCATTCCCGATATATATTTTTGAGAGCGCAAAATTATTTTGATGAAGAAAATTGCAATTCTAATTTCTACTAAACTGTACTAGGCTTATAATCGTACTTAGTAGAAATAATGAAGACAAAACCTTTTTGGTTCGATACTAAATATAAATCGTTTCATTGATAGTAATCGTAGATTACATTGAGTGATTTTGAGTACTCTATATTCATCTATTAATGCTGTTTGTCTAGAAACTGTTGAAACTGCGTTCGCTTTGTTAGGTTTAAATTGTAATCATTTAAATACATTGTATCATTATTCTTTCAGTCTCTTTCCTTGGTTTACGAAGCCGGTGACTGACTGACTGACTCATTTTATTTTCTATTATATCTAGCGCGCTTTCTTGACTGTGTCTGTTTTCTTCGAATCTTACCTGGATTATATTTTTGATTAGTTTTACCTTCGTTTTGGATTTACTCCAACCTGCCAACTTTCCTGATTTACTAATTAATTTACTGCTGTTTTTATAATTTACTGTGTTTAAAGTTGGAATACTAGGCTGTGCAACTGAGATCTAGATAATATAAACGTTTTATTTCGAATTGGGCATGGATCGATTTCTGGGGGGGAAAGGCCTTTGCAAATAGAACATTCAGAAGATGTGGAACCTACCTCTAGGTCTAGTTGTAATACTAATAGTTCTCAACCAAGCAAGACACCTAAACCAAGTGTTAAATTTAGAGAGGAATATAGGAAGGAATGGCCATGCATTTAACCTTCTGTGAAAGGGGAGAGCTTTGCACATTGTGTACCTTGTGATTTAGATGTAAGCATTGCCAGTGGTGGGAAGGATGACATCACAGAAAACATGTGAAAACTGCAAATCATGCTACTGCAGTTAAGGATATTCTATCCAGTAGGAATATAAGTGGCTTCGTGACCAAGGACAGAGATTACTCTGATCAGGGCAGAGGTTTTATGGACAAAATTTATTATTGAGAAAAACTTGCCTGTCTCGGTTAGTAATCAGTTCAGGTCTGTTAAGAGAAATGTGCCCAGATTCGGAAATCGCGAAGAAATTTGCTTGTGGTCGCTCAAAAGCAACTGCGATAGCATCAACAATTGCTAGGGGTGCACCGTCCGTTATTGCAAATGTGGATCAATCGACTTGTCGCTATTCAAAATTATTCATTTTCCCTATTTTGTCTCTGGGAAAGTAGGTGGTTTGCTGACTTTTCTGGTAGATCCTCCTTTCTGTTTTAACTCTTTTTCGTCTTTCATCTTGCTGTTTGCTGTTCATTCACTATGAGACCACTACATGTTATGGTCAGGGAAATGGTGTAGAAAAGTCGTAACTGTCTCTCATATTTCAGTCGCTCCTCGCAGTACAATGATTTAGGAACCATTTATACTTAGCTGGTATGTTCACCATTAATACTTAAAACCTGATAAATGCATGGCTTGTGTTTTTCGAGAAGTTGTGTACTTTTGTATTAATTTCATCATTACGAAGTGATTTTACAAGTCTTCTTTCGTTCTACTTTAGGTGGCCTGTCATTTGTATTCATGGAGATAAGTCTCAGCAGGAGAGAGATTGGGCTCTTAATGGTAAGTTATGTCATAACTGCTGATATAGATTTGAAAAATGTGTAGTCACCCAGTTTACAATTGTTCGATGTCCCTGTTCTTATTTTGAAAATTTTCACATTTAAGTGTTGAACTTTCTAACGACAATTAAATCTACAGAAGAACCCACTAATTTTTGTATTTTGAATATGATTAAGTGTTTTCCATAAGAGGAGATAAAACACATGTTTTAGCCATTGTCTGAATCCCAAATTTAAAAAACAATGGCCATCGGACAACTGTAAAGAGTAGTGGCAAATTCTTAAAATCAAAATCAGACCTGCCAAAGGACCCATCTTGCTTTGGACAGATTCTGAGCAATAGGGAGGGGGGATGAAAAAATTTCAGTTATTTAATAAATTGCTGTTTGGGAGAGAGCAACGGTAGCATCTTGCTACTTTGAAAGACCACTCTACTTACATGGGATTGCTAATTTTTGGTATATATTGTATATAGCCGTGTAAGTACACTCGGTTTTTACTTTGAAGTCAGTCCAAAAATTTTATTTAGTTGTAAATGTATGTGACATGGAACCACTAATGTTAATAGGATAATTAATGCATGTCGGCATTGATGTCAAGGCTAGGGTTAGGTGTTTCTGGTTTCATTTTTAGAAGGTTGGCAGGTCAGAATAGATATCTGCTTAATTTAAGTTAAGGCATGGTTTGAATTTTGTTTTGCATGACATTTTGTATTAGATTTTCATCTTATTCACCACTTTCTTCTTCCAGATTTCCGCAATGGACGGAACCCGATTCTTATAGCGACAGATGTTGCTTCTAGAGGATTAGGTAATACAGTTTTATATGATTTCATGTTTTCAATGTCTCTGAAGTGATTTATTTCTATTCACGGTTCACAGTTGCTTTCATTTTATATCTTGCTTCATTTGCACCTCATGTGACATTTATCGGGGAAGTGTAATCCTTCAAATGAAAACTTATGAATTGATATTCACCTTCTTATTGTTACCGTACTTACTTTCCTGAAAATAGTTTCGTACTTCAAATTTAAGTTAACAAATACTCCAAATTTTGGCCATGCGTTACTGTGGAACGTCAGAAAGGTAATCCTAGCGATGACTTTTGGTACTAAGGCATTGTAGGCAATCAAACAATATTATTGTTTTCCAAAATCATTTTCTGCTTTATTATTTGCTCAAGCCTTTTAATTCTTCAGTTCTAATTTGCTGATTGTTGCTTGAGTATTAGGAAATGTTTTGTTAAATTGCAACTCGAGGAGAAATATTTTGCAATTATATTTATGTGTGGGCTCAGTATTGAGGGTCATTTTCACAACTTGACAACTAGGTATGTTAATTGCATTTTGTTGTTGTGCATAGATAACTTTGCCCTCTAAGTTTCACAGACTTAGGACTGTCATGAACATTCTCATCTGTGTTAAAACTGTATGCCTTCAAGCAGATACTAGACTACACAGCCACCAGAGCACTGTTTATGTTGAGCTAGCTGTTTAGTAAAATTACAATGTGTGCAGCGTGATAATTGATGCGACTTCCTTTGATATGAATGGTCTGTCATCGGCTGCCCACTCGACTTATTGGCTGGGGACAGTCATGTGTTATTTATTGTACCATAGGATGCTACGCTGCCCAGCTGTTGTCTCCATGCAATGCTGATTGCGCCTTTTACTCTATGCCTGACCCACGATCAGTGTGCGGTTATTTTATTGTTACGTTTGTGAGAGGAAAGCAATGTAGACATGCAAGTATCCTTTAGCAAAATGTAAATTGGGGGGGGGGGCAAAAACCTGAGGCAAAGTGTTGTCCACGGTTGTGATTATTCAGTTAATTTGCGATTAATCAGTGGTTTCTATTGAGGCTTAATTTTGTTTCTTAGGAAAAGTTGCGATTAAGTGGAGTGGACTGTACCCTGACTTCCTTTTTCGATCCTCCTCAATAGGTTAACATTAAATTCCAGGAGTCTAATAATTAGTTTATGTCTGTTACACACATTTTTAACATTTTATTTTTATTACCATCATTAAAGTCACATCGTTTGATTTCTTTAGTACGACCCACAGCTATGAACAAGAACGTTTTAATGATCCTTTCAATCTGGATTGAACATGTTCTGGTTAATTAATGTTACCAGAAGACCTACGGTGTAGAAACGTAACTGAAACTAGTTATTTCATGAGCATCTTTCAATATTGAAGCTGGGATCTATAAGAATTGTTTTCACATCTGTCATTTTTATATTTATGAGATATGTGTAAAAGTGCTGAAAGTTAAAACGTAAGAGGAAGAAACTTGGAATTGATCATCTAAATGTGATGACTTTCATTGTTTATTGATTTCATACCTACTTTTCATTTAGCCGTAATTTTTGTGGGGTCTTATACATTTAAATTATATTTAAAAAACTGCAGATTTGATGTTTATTAGCTAACGGCAGGTTAAATAGAATTGTCATCTTAGATTTTTTTCTTTTTATAGAGTACAAAGGGTTTCATTGATAAACATCACACTTCTGTCTTCTTATTTTTTTTGGTATAGTTTGTAGAGAAGTTACCATTTTTATTTTCATCCTTTTGCATAAATGGTTACAATTGTTTTTTAAGGTAGAGAATATTTATGTGTCTGAAAGTATTTTTTCAAGTCTCGACTATTTTATTTCCCTTTCATCATAGCCTGATTTAGTGGCAGCAGTGACAGAAGCTGATTCAACATCCCACTGTCGGCACTGACAGGGAGGGGCGTTTATAATGTTCTCGAAGCCGATGCCAGTCTTAGCTTTTGCAGGGCTGGCCAGGTAGTGCACACCGGGCGTAAGTACTGAGTGGCAATGAGGGGTGGTGACGACTTACAAGCACACAGCGAAATGGCATGTGTCCCTATACATTTCAAAAAGAGGAAAACAATCATAATGGGTTTAAAGGATCGCAAAGACCCATTGGATAGGTTTTTTTCCTATTTTAAAATGAACTCTTTCATTCCATAGTGAAATTATAAAAAAAAATGTGTATATATAAATCAGAATATATTAGCACACCACCAATTTAAAAACGAGTTAATTATTGCCACCAGTCTATTCAAACGCTGGCAGAGCACAATAATCGAGATATTTCTACGCTATCCCTGTTTATTGAGACATTACAATGTGGGCAGCTTTAAATTGGCTCTGCTTTTCTGTAGTTCTACCTTTTCAGTGCTTTTCTCTTATACGAAGATTATGACACCATTAGAATTAAGTCTTGTGAGTAGGGCTGTTAGCATATTCTGCCTTTGATTGCAGGATTATGTTGCCAGCGCTTTCTCTGTCCCTGTCCACTTTGTAGTGATTGTTTCTCTTTCCATCTTTTTTTCTTCTTTTTTTTTTTTTTGAGCTTGGAAGACTCAACCTCTCCCCACTTTTTGTGGTATCTTGAATTTGCTTTCTTGCAGGGAGTTCAGGCGACATCATTCTGCAATCAGGGTGGAGATTGTTCAATTATTAAAGTCTTATATATTTTTAAAACCTCTTTCCTTTTTCAGACGTAGAGGACATCAAATTTGTCATCAATTTTGACTACCCAAATAGCTCTGAAGATTACGTTCACCGTATTGGGCGCACAGGTCGCTCAACAAATACAGGCACAGCATACACATTCTTTACACCAGGGAATGGCAAACAGGCATGTGAACTGGTTAATGTACTCAGGGAAGCAAAGCAAGTTATCAGTCCTAAACTGTTGCAATTGGAGGAAAGCTCAAGAGGAATGAAAGGTGGTAAGTGATCTATTCCTCGTTTGGAAATTCCATGTAGGTTTACATTTGGTCTGTTTTTTTGTTTTGTTTTTGCTGTATGCTCATCTGTCAACAGATCTGTGTCATTCCCAATAATTATTTGGGCTGTGTTAGTTATGTTATGTGGCTATGGTGTTTGGACCGAAAAATTGATAAACGCCCTATCTTGGCTTGAAAAAATTGCGCCAGGCTAGAGGCTGTCTTTCTCTCATGCACACAAGCGTATACATATCCCTGCTCGCATACAATACGAGAATAACTTATACATCATCCTGATTAATCCAAGCACCTGTAGTATTAATGTCATATTAATATCTGCCTTCTACTACTACATGAGTATGGGTTATTTTTTAAGGTCTTGCGTCAGTACTACTATATTTTAACACTTCACATACTCTGCGTAGAAAGTTTTGGGCTTGAACAAAGGTAGTGAGGTTACTTTGATTTGAGCATAGGCCTATCTAATATTTGAGACTCAATTCCAACTGTTGGCGGATGCTACTAGTAGTAGTAGGTAGTCCAAACCGAAATCTAAAATGTAAGCAATGGAGAAGCAATTGGTATGGGGTATCAATCATTGTAAAGCCTTTTTTTTGTGTGCACAATCTGATTCGACCAATCAGATCCGATTACCATTCATTGAGCTATCGTGTACCGTGAAGAAATGGGTGTCTCGAGGGCTGGGTTTCACCGCCTTGCCAGTCTTTCATGTCTAGAGTATTAGAGCACATTGTATTACACATACCCTATAACAACACACGTGGTTGTAAAGGACTTGGAATAGATCTGCCCAATGGTGTACGTCATATTACGCTACTGCATTGTATAGAGGAGAGGAATAAGGTGAATAGGATCGAAAGTTAAACTGATTTGAGTAATGACGAGGGGATGGAGAAGAAAATAGCGATAGATCTACATCTAACTCTATCGATACTGAGGCGAGCAATATCTTAGCCATGAAATTGAACCTGCTGTGCCTGTGGACAAGCCATTTGCAGTGTTCAATGTTAATATCAGTGTTTCTGTCCAATAAAATCATTCCTGTACAGGAATGAATTTGAAAAATAAACAACGAAAACAGAAAAAAAACGTATTTTTAAAGCAATAGGTGCAACAGGGACAGAGTTATCTCCTTTCGCTTAGGCATTCAGCCCAGTGAGTTGGATTTGGTTATGCAAAGAAACTACTAAATATCTTTTTTATGACTTGTTGGCAGCTTTGTGTCAATTGTACCTTATTTGACCAGATATAGCCCCATGTTAATTACTTACATGTGTTTTTTCTCTCTTTCTTTGCTGTTGGCGGGTACTGCTGGTAGATTCTACTTTTTCCTTTTACTCTTTACTTCTCTTCCATCTAGCTGTTTCCTTTTGGTTTCACTTGACATCACCACAATGGTGGTTGGGGTAAATTTTAATTAAATATTCTACTTTCTTTGCTATTTATTGAAGGAGGTAGATATATTTCGTTAGCTGCCAACCAGTAGATGTAATATGACGTTTAGGACAGAAGGTATGTATCTTTAACTATTGACTGAAAACAGTACAAAATTTTACTGGACTCACTGAAGACGCACATTTCATATCGATGTGGCAATTGTGTACTTTTATCCTTTCTATTAAATTTATCTCCCCCAGGCCGGAACAACCGCTGGAGAGGTCGTGATGGTGGATTTGGCAATCGTAGTGTCAGTCGATTTTCAGGTGGCGGCGGGAACCGCTTCAGTAGACCCAGCACAGGGGGATTTAAGTCTCAGGGATCTGTCACTTCAGGTTTTTCTAAGCCAAACAGTCACTTCAGCAATGGATATGAAAGCGCTCCGAAACCCTTTCAACAAAACGGAGCAATGAAAACCAGTGGATTCAATACTCAGTGGAGCAAAGGGGGCGTGACAGCCGCATCCCTCTCATCGATACAGCCTCCATCTGGACCACCTCCAACAAAATATTAATGTCATTTCCATTAGAAGTCACTTATTTATTCTTACCATTAGGCTGAATTGTGCTTGCATTGTTACTGCCCATATTTTTTTACTCATGGACCAAGAAAAGAATCATTCATTTTGTTTTCATCAGTTCCTTTGGGGTGCTCTTGGTAAGAACAAGCGTCGTTGATTCTTTAAGTTATTTGTTGTAAATGTAGACAGCACACGTTGTACCCTCCATTCTTGATAGTTTCCACCACTTTTAATGTTGTCTTTTGTTACATTGCCGGTTATTGATTTCCTGACTGTTGTGTTTAGCTGAGGCACTTAAAGAGGGGAAATATTGTCCATCCAACTTTACATTGTTGTCTGCAAATACATCACAGTGCAGGCAACTTTTTGGAATGGTTAACTAACAGTTTTGCATGGAGGCTGCATTTAAAAATAGATACATGTCAAGTGCTCATGAGAGGCAATCAAATTTTACCATACTTCACACTTGTTGAGGGTCGTTGTCCCCTCTGTGGGTGAGGGGGGTAATTTTCCACCTTTTTTTAAAGTGAGCATCATCACTGTAGAAAAGTTGGGTGCATTTAACAGGCGATTCCAATTATTATACTTAAGCCATTCGCAAGACAAATGGTGCTTGTGGTCAAGTTTTCCTCCCTTTTAAGTCAGGGTATGCGCAAGCATTTACATCATCTGTTATATTCTTCAAAAATTGTCAAGCTTGAGAAGTATGTTCAGGTGAACTAAAATCTTGCTATTTAAGCCCTTAAGTAACGAAAAAGAATCAGGACTTTTTATTTACATTTTGCCTTGCATTTGCACTTGTTTGAGAAGAATAAAGCATTGCCTTCATATATTACTTCTGTATTTTGATGATTCTGAGTTTACTGTCATTAATGTCGTGTGAAAAGGTTAATTGAGTTGTGAATGTGATGCTACACACTTCTTTAACGGAAATAAAATCAAAACGAACTGCATAGCTATAGAATATCATATCTCTCGATCATTTTCAATATATATTGTATTTCTTGCTGAAAAATAAAATGGATGATGAAAAATTAATACTTGCTGTATAGGCCAGGCCCGCAATTTATGACAAAGCACATGTTAATATTATTAAAGGCATGGGAAAACATTAGAATTGAAACTGAAGTTAAATACATTTTAAATTTATTTTATTTTTTTATTTTTAGGCCCTATAATAATTCATCAATTTAAACAAACTATAATATTTTCTTTTCCAATCACTTTGCTCCTGAGTTTGTTCTCTCTCTCTCAATCTCTCCCATCTTTCTATATTTCTTTCTCTCTATCTCTCCTCCTGTCTCCCTCCATCTTTCTATATCGCTCTTTCTCTATATCTCTCTTCCCTTCCTCTCTGTCTCTCTTTCTCTGTCTGTCTCTCTCTCTCTCACTCTCTCTCTTTCCTCTCTTTGTTTTCATTAATTCGTAGGATCACCAGCCCAATTTATAGACACTACAAAAAATCCCACAAAAAGCAAAAGGTGAAATCATTATCTTTTTTACCAGTATCTATGTGCATACAAATTAGGTGAAACCTTCATTATTACCCTTTTGACCAGCATGTATGTGCATACACGCCTAATTAGGCTTACATACTTGAGAACAAGCACACATAAAGATACATATATACGTAAGACAATATTTAAGATCGAATTTCATGTTGCCAACTCAAGCTTCCTGTGGGTGATAGAGAAAGTATCTCTCTCATCAGGACGTCCTCAATACTAACTCACAACGAACTGATTCTTCGGTGAATCTTCCCAAATGTTGTGCTGTAGCTGGAGTATCATTCTGAACCCATGATAAACCGCTGTTGACCACATTGTAATTCTCTGCGGCTCCTTGTTCAGAAGTCTGCACATGCTGGACATTATGCCAAATGCGCTCAACATTATGCATAGACGTTCCTGCTTAGTCTATGATTTAAAGATTATTTTGTCATCAGTGAGACTACGTCGAGGAAAGGGCCTCATCAGATTTTGTAGAAGTGGAAATACTTAGGTCTCCAATAAAAACATACGGCTGTTCAATATCATCAGTTCCTTGAAGCCGTTTTGGCAATGTTAGCTTCAACTTGCCTGTTCTCAATAAAATACCGATCACCAAATCTTGAAAAATGCCATCACTGGAACTGCCATATGCCCCTACATCCACCACAATGAATTTGGCGTTTGCGTCGGCAATTGCCAAAAGTACAATTAGTGGAATCAGTTGGAGCAAAAAACACACCGATTGTGCACATTGTGTTAAAAGCATGAAACTCACACAGGTGAAAGACAAACAAAATGTGATGTAAAACCACGCTGACAAATGCCGATTAAGACTAAGAGAGCCATCTGAAAATGTTGATAAAATTTTTATGGCATATTTAAAATACAGAACACACCGCATTGGTTCTCTGTCACAACTATTTCAACCGTCTTTATTTTGTCATGTCACCAGTGCGCACAAACTTACACTACTTACAGTATACAGACATTCACGCACACAGACACAAATACACACAGACGCCCGTATCGAGATGATGGAAAACCGGAAATGGTGACGTACACCTTCCTCCCCCACCTTCCAATCTCCGTCCCCAGAGAAATTTTGACTGAACATAACATTAGCAGTGTAGGGACTTGTTATCCGTAAAACTAAAATTTGATTGCATATTTGAATTCAGCTACTAAAAAATAAATAAATATATGCTCATCTCATCTGGCGATCTGGGCGTAGAAGAAACACAACATTAAATAAGGTAAGGAGAAAAAACATTTTTTGGTTAAAATTAGTCATTTAATCGGATGCATATTCCTGTCTGTTGAAATGAAAGTCTAGATCTAGATTTACATCCACTTTCTTTCTTCCACCAACGGCAAGCGCAGAGGCAAGTGCAGTGTCAGTGTCGTGTCAGTCCCAAAGCAATACAACTTACTTTTTTTCTTATCGCACTACGCAACCCCAACCATTGTGTGTCCTTCAAGTCAACACTATTTCATTTGTAATTTTGGCCTGCGTTACTTCTTTCCTTCATTTGCCTCCTTCAAACCGAGCTTAGTATTGCCAAAAATATAGTAAGTCCTTCCAACTGTTGTCTTTAAAATGAAGACGGTTGACGGATGCAAACGCATGGGTATACTGCGCCCACCATTTTCCGCCTTCATTTTTTTTAATAAGCTCATAACACACTATTCATCTAGTCAAAGATATTGGACCAGATACATCTCCCTGCTAGACTCAGTGACGTCACTGACATCCGGTGAGACAGTGAGCGATCGCTCATCACGTCCGTCCAGCAAGTTGAAATGCAGCACGTTCCACTTCACTTTGACGAACCATGAACAGTTGCTGCAAGTCGGGTGCAATATAACATAGACCGTCCTTCAACACTCCCGCTAGACTCAGTGACGTCACTGACATCCGGTGAGCGATGACGATCGCTCGTAAGCCGAAAATATACTAATCTCGGTTTGAAGGAGGCAAATGAAGGAAAGAAGTCACGCAGGCCAAAATTACAAATGAAATATGAGTGTTGAAGGACGGTCTATATTATATTGCACCCGACTTGCAGCAACTGTTCATGGTTCGTCAAAGTGAAGTGGAACGTGCTGCATTTCAACTTGCTGGACGGACGTGATGAGCGATCGCTCACTGTCTCACCGGATGTCAGTGACGTCACTGAGTCTAGCAGGGAGATGTATCTGGTCCAATATCTTTTTAATGGTTGATCGGATCAAAAATCTGATTTCAAATTTGAAATTAGCGACTCAAATTCTAGGCAATATACGAGCCGAATTCAGTTTTTTCAATTATAATTATAAGATAATTTTGTATTAATTCTCCCACCGCGACGGAAGCAGTGGCGGGAAGATTGTGTCTGACACAGTGATGAAGCAGATATTATAATATAATGTGTAGTACAACCGTTGTGATTTATCTCATGTGCACAGCATTTATTACAGATTATTCAATTCAATTCCTAAAAAAAATAATGGCTGTCTTTCCATCACAAAAAGAGGAGGCACTAATTAATGCAGTTGAATCGAGACCGACCTTGTATGACAGAGGGGAGAGAAATTACAGCAACAGAGATAAGAGTAAGAGATTGAATGAATGTAGAAGGTTCCATTTGAAACTACTCCTTAAATTTGATCGAGTACTGTCGCAACATCGGCATTAGATTAGATAGTGATATTCACCACACACATTCCTTAACTTGTTGATGGGGTGAATTGACATTAAACGCCGTTTGGTGCGCCTTCTTCTTTGTGAATACAGCATCAAAGCTAACTTGCTTTTTCTTGAAAGCGCCATTGTGTCAAATAGAGTGACTAAGTGAGTTGCTTTCAACGATGAATAGTGTGTTACGAGCTTATTTTTAAAAAAATGAAGGCGTAAAAGGGCGGGCGCAGTATACCCATGCGTTTGCATCCATCAACCGTCTTCATTTTGAAGACAACAGTTGGACGGACTTACTATATTTTTGGCCTATCAACGTCAGCCGCCTATATTTTCAGCCTAACTATCAACGTCAGCCGCCTTTGATGTGTCCCCCTTGCATGTGTGTGGAAATGTGTGTCAGCGTTCAAAACGGTGTTCACTCAAATTTGTTCTGTTTCTCCAGGAAATTGTTAATAACGACAACATAGTCAAACGGTTGCTGTATTATAATATACAGGTTCTGTTTGTTGTTGGTTAAACTGATATACATTGATGATGTATCGGACATGACCTTTGATATATCTAAATTCAGTGAAAACATTCATTCTGTGTTCTTGTGTTGAATCTCATTTTTTGAGATTGTTTTGAACTGATCTTTACATCTCATCGATAATGTCTAAGAGGATTTTTCTAAAACTCTTGAATGTCCTAAATGTATTATATGCCAGACCGATACACATGAAAACTTAGAATATCCTGCCAAAACAAAACGCTTCCAAAGTTCAAGGGTACAAAACCTTAAAAATGATCTTACACGAATTGATTTGCCACGACGGAATATGAGTTAACCTTAGCCATTTCATCAATGGATGAAGGAGATGATCTTGCATCAGCCCTAAGGAGCATGCTGCCATGTGGCACAAATCATATTGTGCAAGATTCAACATCAAACTTCCATGGTTGATGAAAAAAGTATCTGAAAGCTCCTCCTCTGACACATTTCTTCATTCTGACAAAACTGGCCATGAAGCACAAACACGTAGACGTGCGCCTTCTCTACATCAAGCGTTAGATTTTCAGCAATAGAAACTAATAGGGCAAAAAAACATGTCTATGAAAAGGAGCAAAATGATAGAAATGAACTGCATTCTGTCATAACTTTAGAGGTAAGCGAAAAAGTTAAAATGATTGCAGAGAAAACAAAAGACATAAAGCTACTGGCAAAATTTACACATGGCGAAAAATACTACTGTTCTGAGAACTTGTCTCGTTTCAGAGGAGGGCGCTTGGAGGACAATCCAGGAATTTACAAACTTGCGACACGTCCGGGAAATGTACAATGAGCGTTTAAAGAATATGGAAAAAATAACCCAGATAAGACATACCACCCGTTGGAAAAAAAGGCTTTTTCAACAACTTCCAAACCTTCAGGAGACAAGCCAAGGTAGATATGTTTTGTTGTATTTCCAAGATGATGTTCATAGTTTGATGAAGACAGCTTAAGAAGGCAAATTTGATAGTCATGCAATCAATATTATTATGCACTCAGCAAACTAACCCGGAGAGATATTATCAACCATCAAGTATTCTCTTTTGAAGGAACATTTTCAAATCCCATTGACAGTGACCCCCATTCTCTGCTGGTGTTGATGAAAATGATATTGATAGGAAATAGTGAAGAAGATGATCTACGCATTTGCCAGAAAGAGGCAATGACGCTCAGTCAACTTATCATTTTTAACTGACAGCGCAGAGAAACAAAACGCTATAGCAAGTACAAAGAAATATCAATACGTTGGACTAAAAATCCACGACAAACACTATATAATACGTGTATGCAAAAATGACAAGAAGAGAAGCCAATAAGACAAATCATATAATCGCATCATCCAATTTATTACATGAGGAATCAATATTGTTTATATTTGTAACAAAGGGTTTCTTCTGGTAGCTTCAATTGTTATCTTTTCTTACCTGCTCTTTTAGGATGTCAAAACTAATAAACACGCAAGAATTCATGATGTTCGCAATTTTCATAGGTTTCAAACATATATTATAATTACAAGTGTATACAAATAAATATACCATCACTTCTAGAATAGACCACACGCTTGGATTGTCAAATTTCAAGGTACATGTACTCAGCACTCATGCCAGATCATATAAACAAAAAATGGGGTCTATGCATCACTTCTGTAATGTTTCTCCTAAGTCACGTGATTCAGGTGGTTATATTGGCTATCGACCACTGAGTTAAATTTAAACGGTTTAACCATGGTTGATTCTGATAATACAAGCGTTTCATTCTTCTCCACAGTTTCACCCTTAAGATGTGAAACACTTTAATGTGTAGACATTGTGAAATACACAGATTTACTCGACTCTACAGGAATGGAAATTTTCGGGTTTTCCTGATCTTCCGAGAGAGAGAGAGAGAGAGAGAGAGAGAGAGAGAGAGAGAGAAGAGAGAGAGGAGAGAGAGAGAGAGAGAGAGAGAGAGAGAGAGAGAGAGAGAGAGAGAGATGGAAAGAGAGGCTGGGGACCGCAAAGTATAGAGACATGGAAATGACAACATAAAATGTTCAGAAGAAACGAATTTGAGAGGAACTTTATAAAAAGCAAAATAAATTAGCAATATAAATTTCATTTGACATGGAAGTTAGTACCGGTAGTGACTACTCTCTTTCTGGTCAGGCCTGCGCTAACTAACATCGTTTGGCACAGGTTAACTCTAACACACGGATGTAAACACCTGAAGTATGTGACCACTGTCAATGCTGCATAAAGCCCATTGGGGGATGGACAAAGGGGTGGGAGCGAGGGGAGCAAACTTTATTAGGTGTTCTCCTTGCAAAGCCTAACACAAACAGAGTGATTCAATTTTCAATGACGGCAGGTGAATGGAAGATGTAGATATAAATATAATAATACATAACACATGTATATTAGAAAGTTATATCAAAACAAAACAAAGAACCCTCAAAATTTGACATGGTCAAGAATAACCTCATGTTTCATTACCATATATATTAGAATACTTGGAAACGTCCATGTAATGACAGGAGAAAATTAAACTAATTAAAAATGTACAATCTTTGAGTAAATGAACCCAACCAAGGGATGATGTTAAAAGCACTGCTAGCTATTGAATAGCTAGACACGTGGATACACATCTGGATATATAGAGCTATGTGTAATGCCACTTAAATATAATGTGTAGGTATGCAAAGTTTATTAATAACTAACAAACAGGGCAATGCATGCTATCCTAACAAAAGAGACAAATGAAGATGAAGGACAATTCACTGTTCGTAAATTTATCAGCAACACACGTTTTCATTGCTATATTTTAAGGAGGGGGGGGGGTCCTGGAGTGAAAATTTTCCGTTTGTTTCTATCAATTTAACTTATGCATAGGTGTAATGGGCAAGGTGTACTAAGTTGAAATACGTCGTTTCCCCCCCTGACACTTTCGGTTGCCATTGAAACGTAGCCATCTTGGATTTTTGCCCTTAAATTTTACCAAGTTCAATATCGATAGGCTTTTTCCTTTTTCAACAAATTTCTTTCAACAAGGCACACACCTTATTTGATACAATATCTAAATTTGATCATATCGGATTTGTGTTTTATTAGTAAGTTTTGTTTTTATGAATTTTTGAAAATAGCATATGAGAACAACCAAAAATATACAAAAATATTGTACAAAAAATTCAAATTTTCCAAAACTATAATACATAAAAAAAAAAGTATCTCAATAATATTATTCCATATTTTCTCGACGATCTAAGGCAATATTCATAATAAATCCTCAAATCAGTTTTTTTGGATAGCGTTTATTGTGCTGATTGAAATGAGTACCAACTTGCCATACTTTAGATAATATTTCTGGCTTTTATCGAATATTGAAAGATAGGCCTGAATCATTTTGAAAAAAAATAATCGTATAAATTCAAAGCATCGATACTGAGCTTTTTTTTTTAAATGATATCATTATGACGGAAGGAACTGCTCTATCCACTAGTATGATAGACTAGATTTGTCCCACTTTTTTCGGCAAAAATCACACCCCCCCCAAATATCAACACATTTAGAACAAAAAAGAAGCTGCCATCCACCGCTTTCAGAAGTCCGTGTGATCAGTTTGCACCCCCTCTCCCCATTCTCAAAAACCATTCAAAGCACCGTTGTATTCACAAAAGAAAAAAAAAAAAAAAAGGATAAATCATAGCTATAGTCAATTTACTAGACAGATAGATGTTGTTTGTTTACTTCATGTTTCAAGTTCAATGACTATTACACCAAATCTAGATATTGCAATAAATCAAAATATCACTTTATAATATCACTCAATCAATCCCAACTAAAAAGCAACAACAATGCCCTCTCCTCAAAAACAACAAAATCATTTAGCTCAATATCTAGATTATCAATACCTCTTGGTCTAAAACGATTTCGCACACCTCATTTCAATTCTCTAAAAAACACTGAGCGGAGAGGAAAAATAGTCTTATCACTGCAAGCTCATAATTGCGATTATCGCTGGAACTGAACAAATGCCAAACATTCAGCTCTAGCTGGAAAAAACAACATAACTGAATCAGTATGGAAAAAAATAAATTGAAGAAGAGCCACTCTTTGAAGATAAGCAATAATTAAAATACAAAAAAACAAAACAAAACCCACAGCACTAATATAAAGCGAAACAAAAACGATTTACCTGGTACGTTAGTTCAATATTTTGCGCTCTTTAAATTGTATGAATTAACAGTAACTACAAAGTGTATGTGAGCAATTCTTCCACTTTTCCTCCAACCTCTTTAGGGACCCTCTCCCTCTAACGGGAACAAAGCAAATAATGAAATAAAATGGCATTTAGCATACAACATTAGTGCTAGAGAATGAAGACAAGCCCAATACTAATATATACCATTCGCAAAAAGAAATACATATTACCTAAGAAGAGTGTTTTGTTTTGTTATTGTGAGTCAATTCTTTTCAGCCGATTATTTACTCCTAATTCTGTTGCAGTCAAGAAATCAAGGTATGAAGATTTTATTTATGTGATTTTGATCTTTTAGTAGTGCATTTAGTTCTTTGAGATATGATATGTGTTTCTTTTGTGAACAGTATATAATAGGAACATGAGTTATCTTCATCATAGAGTGCCTGGCTGACTTGCTCTGTTCATGGCAAGGTGATAAGTGCTGAAGCAGAGGTCACTAATTCCAGCCTTTCCTGTTGCTACATGCAGAGCTCCCAACCCCATGAACAGAACAAATGGGAGATTCCTTGTCAAAAAGAGAAAGATTCGAAGAAAAAAAGTGTACAATTTGAAAACACTAACAAAACATTGTGGGCAGGACAGACAAAAAAAAAAGGCATACAATCTCAAAAAAAAAGAAGGGTGAACAATCTAAAAGAAAAAGCATACAAATTCCACTTTTTTAGAAGTAGGTTGGTGGCATTACTACGTGACTTTTTGATATTATTTTTCCTTCATACCTTTCATTTCTATGGGGCTCCAACATAATATCTCCCGTCATACCTTTATCTAACATGAACTTTCCTCTATGCTATCACATCCATCCAGAAAAGGCTAAAGAGAACGGTCTTTAAGAATTCAAAGATGTTGAGCTTCATTTTAATTTTTGAAGCGAGTAAAAAGAGAATGAATGAGAGAATGAAATAGAGTGAAAGATTGAGTGAGAGATGGGGTGGGTGAGCTTGCCCATACACCAGATACTAGACTACTATTACATGTACTACGCCAAAACTGATCACCAGAAGTTGTCACTTGACGTGAGCTTTGGTTTTTTAACTGACTCACTGCCATTACTGCCACATATCAGGGTCCATCAACTGACCGTTGGTTGGCAAACCAGATACCTGTCGGTATTGACGTTTCTATACTTGTTCTACTAGTTTCCAATACCTGTCAGCATAAGCATTTTTAACATGTGTGGTCGAATCATTGTACAGAAGACACGACATCAAATTACTATCGCGTTGTACAGCCTTTGCCAAAACTGAAAGTATACGGGACACGGTTCTAGAACTAGGTCAATAATTTTGCCCTCCAAAACAAAAAAAATTCTGTTCAAAGCATTCAAGATATAGCATGTCTAATAATCAATATGAATATGAAACATGGGTGGCCAGATGTCCATTGACACGATACTGATTGGCAGAATATCACATAAATAAATACACCCACACATACACAATGGATACAATTTGAGACCACGTCTGGTATTGGTAGTTTGGGTGTCTCTAGGCTACTCTGCCCCCCCCCCAACAAACAAAAAAAAAGTCATTATAGGAATCCATTTCAAGACAACCTGGGATGATCATGGATTTTTCTAAAGCCTTGCCAGGCAAGCTAGGTGTAGCTTATTAAAACTTATTTTCCACACAAAAGCAAACTTAACATGACTTGCTATGCATATGCGACTCAGACATTACATTGTGAATGTTTAAATAATCAGAAAATCACCAGCAAGTTTTTACAAGTAATTCTAGGAGAAAGGCAGCCCGCCTGCACACACCCTTTTGCCACTTCTGACTTTGCGTGAGAGGAAGAGAGGAAGGGAATGTACGTAAATGATGAATGGTTCTTCAAGACACATTCCGTGACATTTTCAATGAGATTTGGTCTCTGGCTGGATGTTACAAGGAGAAATCTGTACATGTTATCATTTATACTTTAACTCTTTCCCCACTTGATCTAGAGCCCCTGATTGGCTAGGCCTGGACACGCCCATTGTTTAAGAAAAGATGTAAGCAAATTAAAAATCGACAGAAATATTTGCTGAACCACTGTAAAATGATTGAATGTTGTAAAGGACACTTTTAGACATGCCCTGGAAATAGCCTAAGGTCACTTAACAAAAACCTGGATAAAGGGACTGGATGAAAAGGTAGATTTATCAAGCTGATCCTTGCGGCTTGAAGTCCAACCATAACAATTGGTGCAAGCTGAATTTTCCGACTCAAAGTTAATGAACCCTGAAATTGAATCTTAATGTACACCAAATAGTTTTCTGACTTACACTTCTCTTTTCTTCTTCATTAAGGATACCATGTGTTCCGAAAAAAATAGGAAAATTAAATTTTATGACAACTGAAACAAAAATCATCTAACAAAAATCCATATCTGTAATATCAACACCGCAAAAACTCAATGACATGTGATGACAAAAATAAAACGGAAAGAAAACACACACGACACAGCAATATTCATAAATTATATGAAAACACAATGCACAATATAACAGTATCTTACAGGCCTTAAATCAACAATGATAGTTCAAATAAAAATGAAAGACAAATGTTAATGAAACCAGTCCATCCCTTAACAACAAATAAATAATTACTGAACTGAGAAGAAAAGAAAAAGGTTTATTGAATAAACTATGAAGGGGGGAACTAGTACCAATATTTTCTCAAGAGAAAATAAATTATAAAGAGAGAGAGAGAAAGATAATATGAGTTTATCTAAGCTGAGGACGTAAACTGGCTTTAATAGCATATTACAAAATGGTGGGATGGATCAAAGCATTTCATATAAAAAACCCTATTCAATGTCAAAGCGGTCTTGAATCTATTCAGCATTTTCACTTCTTAATTTTTTAAAGTAAAAGGGAAGTATTATTGGGGTTAATTTTTCAGGGATATTGTGGGTGAGAAATAGATTTGAATTTTCCTTTTTCAAAAGAATTTTTTTCTCTCAAAAGTGATTGATCTGGCCCTTCCATCCCCTACCATAATTTTTTGTTTTATAAATTTATTCTTTGGGGATCGTTGTCAGTCTTATACCCATCTCCTAAATATATTAATCTTAAAAAAGTACCATTTTGATTATGTAATCTTTTCCATTCCTTTGCTGACTTAGGGGTTGCGACTACTCTTGTAGGGCAGGCTTGTAACTCCTGTGATTGTGATCAGATATTTACTCATATATATATATACACCAGTCTCTTTAAATCAAAGCAGGTGGAATTCTTTATGTTGGGATTACCTGTACCTTAGGGGAAATTGATATAGAGCTAAATATACAAATAATTAAGCTGTAAGAAATATACTGGTTCACAAAGTACTATTGATATCTCACGTTAACTCGTTTGGGGTCCGTTAGCTGTTTTAAGGCCTGCTCATAGGCATTGAGCGCTTTGTGTAATGTCAGACGAAAACCACGTGACATTGGTAGCAAGGGAAAATCAGGGCACGAAGAAACAGTGGAGGGAGATTGATCTTTTGAGCTTTCGTTGATCACAGAACATGGAGAAGGAACAGTGTCAGTGCTACTGCCACAATCATGTTCAAGCCCATCTCCTTCAGATGCATCATTCTTCAAGGGCAACGCCTGCACTAAAGGTGAAAGTGTTTGTTTTTCGTTGCTACACACTGAGTTTTCAAGATCACTGCTCTGCGGTGCATCGTTTCTAGATGGGCCGAGCCACCTTGACACCTGTCATTAGCCATTTCTCTTGACGGATCTTTGGTAGACGCATTTGGAACATTTCCCTCACAAGAAACCTTCAATTTTCTTAATTTGTCCATCACTAAGTATTCATTACGTTTTGCAGATGTAGAGACTGAAGACAGCTGACTAGAATCACTCTTGATTGTGAGAACTGCTATAGGGTTATCAGGCATATGGTTATTTTCTGTTTGGCCTGTAAAGGCCATGATCAGTTTCTGTTCCACCGGAGATTGCATCTTTAGATTCAGTCAAAGAGGAGCCATCAGATGATGGTTGAACTTGTTGTGATAAATTGTCCTTTTCTGCCGGATTGTTTTCCATCCATTTATGAAGACGTGATATCATTCTAAACACCGTAGAAAGAGATAATGATAGAAAAAAAAGGATAATAGACAATCGAGTGACTTAAAAACAAAAAGGTCATTTTTACATGCTGCTATTTATAATACAACAAAAAATACATAAAAATAAACCAAAAAAAATAAAACAAACACAAACAAATAAACAAAACAACAAACACATCTATTCTGTGTACATGTATCTAATATTTAGAAACAGCAAAACATGTGTTTTAAAAATTCCATGGTTAAAATAAAATTCAATCCAGCTGTTTTAACATGTTTTACAGAGGAACATTTTTCTACCTACCCAAAGATAAGTAAGGGAACAGACACAAATTACTTAGAAAAATAAACATGCAGATGATTAACTCATTAACTTCACTTTCGGCAAAGACTTGGTATCTTGCACAACTGTGTGAAGTCATAATTTCATTAATTGTATTGAGCTCTTAAATACTCCCCCCCACCCCCCCGCCCAGAATAAAAACAATACTTAAACATCTAAAGCTGCTCTTATCACTTGCTTTATTTGCTCTTTTACCATGCTTCAGAACTGATGCTCGACATACAAATCCGAAATGCACATGGCTTCACACTTCTGCTAATGGGATCTTTTCTTCTTTATTCAGTCATAGAAAAAACTTTCTTCAACATCCCAGCAAACGAAAAATGTATGTGAAGTTCTCAGACTACATATATCAAAGACAAAAAATCTCACCGAGGTCCATGATTCACCAGGTAGTTTCTGATCTCCTCCTGAAACAGAGTGGGTGGAGTTCTACACATGTTGATCAAAGATTGAACGGTCTTGAGGATGGCCATCTCATTATACACTCGACTGTTCTCTAAACCAACTTGCGTTCCTCTTTGTCTCTCATAGCCAGCTTCATTGTAGTAAGGCTCAGGAACTAATATCAAACCTGTAAAGAAGAAACAAGACAAAAGAAAGGCTTGATTATTATTTTAAAATAAGAGCAAATAACATGCAGTGGAAACCGGTCATAGCAGGATCGATGGGGGAGAGGCTACCTGTTATAACCGATTCCTGTTATAAGCGGTTTGCAAGGGAATAACTCTTTAGCTAGCTTAACGCCCTTGGTACACCCGATGGCTCGCTCATCATGCAATATTAACTAATTGGTAGGCCAGCCATCGTAATGTACTGGATACACACTCTCTCCCTCTCTCGATGAAGTCGGTATTGAAAAATATCAGGAATTATTAAGCATAGACCTACAGTTAACAAACGTTTGTATTTTTCTCTGGTGTACTTTCCGCTTTAACAGAGTCCTGATGTAAGCAGTTTTTCCCTTCCAAGTCCCTGTTTGTTATAAGAGGTTTATTTCAATAGAGTCAAAGAGAGGAGGGGGGTGGTGGTGGTGATGGTCCTGTTATAATCGGTGCTGTTGTAAGTGATGCCCGCTGTACATGATTTTAAGGTAGAGCCTTTACAACATTACAATGACTGCGCCTATTCTTATTTTGTTCACTGATAGCTTCAAACTCCAATGCTTTGTTCACCAACCTGCCATTACCTTCATTGATTGACCTCATGTCTTTCATAACATTAAATGGATAGCAGTTGCTTTTCTAATCCAATTTCCCATATCCTGCATTCCAAGCTAATGGGAGTTTCAGCAGGCATTTTCAATTCTTTTTACACAAAAACACAGATAAGATGCTATATGCTGTTATCACTTTTCTTTTATATAGTGGCCACAACATTTTCATGACTACAATTATTGTAGTCTTGTTACTCAAGAATAATTTAAAAGTTACAAGAAAAAAAGGACAAAAGTCAAGCTTGAAGTAATTTAACTTAATGCACAGTCTAAATGTTTCGTAATACTGAATGAGTAGGAATTTTGGATACAGAGAAAAATATGAATGCAAAACAATAAGTCCATGAGTTGCAACAATACTATTTGTTTGGCACTCCACCCTACTTCCTAAATGAGCTTTACATGAGGTCTTCGTCTATGCATATCTAAATTATACCATAAAGTTTCCTTACATGAAAACTTTGTCTATGCATGTCTAAATTATACCATACAGCTTCTTTACATGAAAACTTTGTCATATTCTAAATTATAAAGTTTCATAAAACTTTGTTTCCTTACATGAAAACTTTGTCTATGCATGTCTAAACTGTACCATACAGCTTCTTTACATGAAAACTTTGTGCATGTCTAAACTATACCATACAGCTTCTTTACATGAAAACTTTGTGCATGTCTTAACTATACCATACAGCTTCTTTACATGAAAACTTTGTCTACATGTCTAAACTATACCATACAGCTTCTTTACATGAAAACTTTGTCTATGCATGTCTAAACTATACCATACAGCTTCTTTACATGAAAACTTTGTCTATGCATGTCTAAACTATACCATACAGCTTCTTTACATGAAAACTTTGTCTGTGCATATCTAAACTATACCATACAGCTTCTTTACATGAAAACTTTGTCTAAGCATATCTAAACTATACCATACAGCTTCTTTACATGAAAACTTTGTCTATGCATGTCTAAACTATACCATACAGCTTCTTTACATGAAAACTTTGTCTAAGCATATCTAAACTATACCATACAGCTTCTTTACATGAAAACTTTGTCTATGCATATCTAAACTATACCATACAGCTTCTTTACATGAAAACTTTGTCTGTGCATATCTAAACTATACCATACAGCTTCTTTACACGAAATCTTTGTCTATGCATGTCTCAACTATGCAATACAGTCGCTGGACAGAACATAACAGACCCTTAAAGAGAGAGAGAGTCAACTTGATGCTAACAATACAACTTTAAAGAAGGATGTTAAATGATAAAAAAAAAATTACCTTGTACAGAAAGTAGCACTTGTAGTAAATTGGATTTTGACGTCCACATTTCCGTTCCTTTGCCAGACCATGTGCCTAGCAATGAGATGCAGACTTTGCCGTCCTCGTAGAGATTTGGGTTGAGACGCTCCCTACAGTGCGAGTGATAGTGGCAAACAGGGGGAGAGTTTGGATAGTCATTGGGCAACATGAGATCAAATAGGAAAAGGGCATCTTCATAGGGAGTTCCTTCAGGACCCAGGATCATCACAGAGTATAAGTCCTGTTAAGGCGAAAGGTTTAAAAGTTATGAAGAAGACCCTGACAATGTAGTGAATGATGGCTTCACAAACAAAACCAGTAATACTGATATTGATAGATCATGACCTACACTATTTGACATCAACAACTCGTTCATCATAAACTAAAAGTCTAAAGGAATGATTCTTAATCTTGTTGAGTCTCATAGCAAGCACTGAATTTGTAACAAATAGTCTTCTTCTTTTTTAGTTAGATCTTCTTGAAATAAAAAAAAAAATGTGTTAAGAAAATATCATAGTTGCCAACTTTTCAATGATACATTATGGTAATTTCTTGTGGTTGGCAATTTCACAAAAAAGCATTTCTCACCAAGCGGTCCTCAAATCCTTTCACAAGAATTCCACTTGGAAGGCTTGTGCGAAAAAGATTCATCTGTGAGTGAAGTCAAAAGGAAATGAAAAAATAACCAAATTTAAGCAATGGGGAAAATGAATTATAACACAGTTGGACATGAAAAGAATTCCGAAGTAAAAAAATGGTTGAAGACAATGTTGGATGTTTGTCAAAGAAATGAATACATACGATGAAGCTTTAATTTACGACCAAAGTAAAAAAAAAAGAAGGGAAGATTTAAAAAAGAAGAGGCATTAATACCTCCTTTTCTCATTGCAGCTCTGAAAGAACGTGGATTTGACGGTTGGCTGGCTTGCTTTGCAAATTTATGGCAAGAATCTACTTCCTCCTGAAGCTTGAAACCTGTAATTTAAAAAAGAAAGAAAAAAGAATGCAATCAAGTTCTATTTTTGTTTGATTCAATGAAACTTACCCCGTCCACCATATGTGGTGATCTCAGGGTCAAGTAAGAGAAGAGAAATAAGAAGAAAGATAAGTGACAGGGTGAAAGGAATGAAGAAGGACCTACAGCAGCACAAGCCAAACCACCCACGCAATCAAGCTTTGTAAATATGTAACTATTCATAAATCAGCTGTGATAATAATATGTAAACAAGCAGCACTTATGAACATGTACAGCTAAAGACAACCTTGAGATGCAAGGCTTTGAGTGAGTAGTCAAAATTAAGTTACAGGATTGCAAGAGTGTGACAAAAGTGGGTAGAGTACACAAATTCACCAAACTTATTTGATGGAGAGACTAATTCAGTAGAAATCCTAACCACTTAAACACATGCTTCAATAGCAAGCACATTTTGTAAAACGAAAATAAAACTCTATCACGTTACATTAATCATGTACATGCATCTTGTATGATTTCACAAAAGGCACACTATAATTTTTAAATGGCTGTATGATAAAAACCAGGAATGTCTAAATAGTTTGCATTCAACTAGCTGTATGTTATACATGTGTCATTATCAGCAAATATTCAAATAGATTTGAACAGTAAAACTATGACACATTTTCAAAATAACAACTAAGTTACCTTCGGACATGATTGCTTGAGTAGACATGTATGGAGATTCATCCTCCTGGACGTTATCAGAATTGTCTGCGGCAGGTGAAGTGTCCTCAGGAGCAGTCTCTGAATCAGTGACATGTGTGTCAATTACCTTGTTCTCTGTTGGTGGCTCTTCTTCACCTGTCCCATTCTCACAGACGACACTTTCATTTTTAGAAGGTGATGAATTGGGAACGGTCGAGGCAGAGTCTTTACTGGGAGATTTGGAGTCTTCGGTAATTTCTGTCGTTAGAGGAGGTGCTTCCGCTATGGACGCAGCACCCTCACCAGAATCAGCATTTTCAGATAAAAGTCTATTTGTTCGCTTGTTAACTTCCTCATGGATCTTCAGTATTTGCATTTGTAAATTCTGGCAAATTTTGAAACACAGCTCGTGAGCCATATGGGTTCTTCCTTGTCCATCTTCCGGCTCTTTTTCACATCCCTTCCCATGTCATCCAAAGGATCTGACTTGGTTCTCTTGGGAGCTTTGCCAACACAATTCTCTCCCACTAAATTTCTTTCCGCAGTTTTTGTCTTACTTTTAGCCCTACCCCTGCTACTTCCACGATGGGATCTGATGGACGACGACCACCTGGGTCTCCGTTTCTACACAACTGGTTTATCACGGGTTCACTGTACTCTTTCCGTATTGCACGTCCTTCCCACTCACTCTCATTTGGTTTTTGTGCGGATGAAGAGCTTTCCAGTTGCTTCACAGCCACGGTCTAAATTTGACGATCCTTCTTGTGAAAATTTTTCTTCATTGTCAACAGCGTTTTTGCTGCCTGGGTCATTGGGAACCTCTATGGACACTTCCACTGTTGTGCCAGAGTTGGAAGTGCCGACTTTAATGGTCTTACCACCCACAGCCAAAGTACCCAAATTCTGACAATCGTTGGATTCTGAGGAGGTTTTGCTCCAGGACTCAAATAACTGAGACAGATGCTTTGAAATTTTGTTTGCTTTGTCTCTTTTGATTTCAAGCTTTGCCTGCCCTATCAGAGATTGGAGATCTGGATCGCTGAAGAAGGATGACTGAAGAATCTTGTCCAAATCATGGCAATTACGATAAATTCGAATGATATCATGGAAACAGTCAGGGGCAGAAACCGAAATATCGAATGAATTGAGCAGGGTCTGCAATTTGACTAGTGCTTCTTGAGCTCGGGAGAGCAGTGAATCCAATTCTTGTTTATGCTCAGCTAATGATGATGAGTTTACTTTCGAGTTATCTTCATCTGGTCTAGAGAGAAAACAAAAACAGATTAAAAGAAACAAAAAGTTGAAATTTTCAATATTTGTATTGCAGAATTCAGCTCACTTTCTTCTTTGGAAAACGAACCTTCACTCATGTTTACATGGAAGAATGGAGAATATGAGCATCGGACATTACTTATTGGGAAAAAGCAGTAGGCAGTACAACAAAAGACACAATCAACAAGAATAAACAGCATAAAGCCAGTGAAAAAAGAAATACCAACTGGGCTGGGGTTTGTAGTATAAATACAATGAAATATCATACATAACCGTCAACCGTTTAGAACTGAAAAACAGACTCTTACCGGACGAACTTATTCTAACTTGCCCAGAAAACATTGAATTAATCCCCTTTAAGATAAATAACAAAGTCTGCCAATCACTGGCCTTTCTGGTGAAGAGCGATTTTTGCGAACTCAGAATGGTAAATGAGGAAATAATGTGCTGAGGCATTTCTGAGTTATCATTGACGTTTCATTTGGCTTATGTCATTGGCTGAGTCAGGCCAAAAGACCATTTTGCTCAGAACCACTGAAAACAACTTGGGCGATTTAAAAAAGTGAAGATAAAGAAAGAAAAGTAAGGAAGAATGAACATTTTACTCCTAAAACAGTTTTACAGCTGACTCTCTCACGGATAAACCATACTGTACCATTGTAAAAAAAAGGCAGCGCATAAAACTCTTTTAATGCAGCTATTTGTGTTAATTAGCATTATGAATTTCAAAATTATCTTTCATTTCATTCCATCGAAATATGAAAATTTACAACAATCGCACAACCTTAGCACCAAACCCCATTTTTCTCTTACCAGTATGAATAAACCGTAAATTCACCTTTAAATCACAACCAGTGATAAGAATTAAAAGAAACAAGCACATACTAATAAATTAACTCTTCACATACAACTCTCATGAATCGATACTAGACTATAATTTATAGATTTTCTTTTACTTCATAGGGTTTTATTCTAATAAGAAATCAAATATTCAACAAAAGTAAACATTTTGAGCCAGCAAAAATCATTTCTTACTTTGACTCCTCATCTTCTCCAACAATTTCTTGCTCTGATTCCGTCTCCCAAGTCTCCGCAGATGATGAACCTGACTCATTGCCAGACTCTGTTTCCCAACTGTCGTTGTTGCTCAAATCATCACCCTGACACAAAAAGACAATTAAAAGATTTATTCAAAAAGAAGCTAACACAAAATCACGAATTTACAAAAAGTCACCAATCCAATGTGAAAGTGAAATTTTTATTTTTAACATGCAATCTTCTAAAACAAAATAGGGAAATCAGGAGTCATGATTTTTCTAAGCATAAGTCATAATGTAATGAAAAAGAATATGAAATATAAAAGTATTAAAAGCCCTGTAAGTTCAAAGACAAGACAAATCCAATCACCTCGCCATTAAAAGAGAGTGCACTACCAATCATGCTCACTACACTCCTTTACCTAGCGAGGGGATGGATGCTGATACATAGGTCATAGGTTTGATTCTACTGATGCTGTAAGATTGTTTTCTGTCTATTCCTTTGTATTTGTCTTGTCTTTGTTCCTACAGGCTTTAGTATTTTCTCCTGTTCTTATTCAATCACTTTTCACATGCCCCTTGCCTCACTGTTTGGGGGAGTAGTCCAGAGGTAAATTTTCGGCCTCTCAACCCAAAGGTCATGGGTTCAAGCCTCAACAGTATAAAATTTTCTAAACATTTTCTGGAGTTAAAAGCCCTAAAGATCCCCCCAGTTCCAAAATAAAAAAATCAAACCAAAACCCCAGAGGTCACCTTAGTTGTGGATGTGGGCAAATCAAATGAAATTTTAAAAAATCTCACTGGTTTGTACCTATTTGGTGATGAGTCAAATATTCAGAGTATAGTTTCTGAGCTATTGGTTAATGTTAAATTTAGAAAAGACTTTCCATATAGTTCAATTTATTTTTAAACTTAATATTTCCACTAGAAGGAGTACAAAGGATCAAGAGACTGGATGCAGCTGGAATGATGGATTAAGCTACATCTTGCATTGGTTAACTTTGTTAATTCATTTTTAAACTTAATATTTCCTGGTAGAACAGGGGAGCGATGGAATATTTTCAGTCTACTCACATCATCAGAAATAATGAAAATTTCTTGAGGGAAACACTGGCTAATACTTCCATTTGACCATTTGACAACCAACCGTCCATTCGGATCAAGTTTGATGATCTGCCCGACACCCTGACCTTTCCGATCTAAATCCTGTAGACAGAATCAAATTAAATTTTGTCGATTTCACACATAAAAGTTAATTCTGTAAAGAAAAGATCCCATGAAAAACATTAACAGAACAAAACAAAAAGCAAAATTCACAGTGGAATTTAGTGATGTGAGTGACAAGCCAAAAGAATAAGGAAACAGAAGACAAATTGAGACAAATGTGTTACAAATGTTGCAGCAGTAGATCATATAAAGTATGATTTAGGAGAATACTAGCATCCAATAAAAAAAAAGTAGTCATGCAACCAACTTTTTCATTATATCATGCTTGTAAATAATTTTTCACAATATATTCTGAAGCTATTCAAATAGCCAAACCAAAAATGATTTGAAAACGTATAGCTGTCAATGACTGAAAATGAAAAGCAAAAATTTGTTCTGAAAATCATGTGAAATTTACCCCTGACTGACATTAGATTTAAAATGCTGCCAACTCTTTTAATGTACACAGACTATGCTTAAAAATGTAAAAAAACAAAATGCATGTGTATATCTACTAAGAACAATTGTGAGATTACAACATCTGCATTTGATATAAAACTATCCCAATTGCCATGATTCACCCTTTTTTCTTTTTTTGCTAAGAAGCTCACCGTTTCAATGTGCTCAAACCCACTGACACGAACAATACATTGACCGGGACGAAATTTATAATCTTTGTGATCTTTGATATCATAGACACTGATTTCACACCTTTCCTCCAACATAGTGGGCCTGTGAAAGATGACAATAGTTTAGATGCTGTAAAGAATATATAACATGAACATATAGTCAAATCTCAAAATGAAAAATAATTGTATTAAATGGAACAAACTTAAGTCTCATCAAAGTTTTCCAAATTGTAATAAATAAATATTTGCCTTCAGACATTTCATAAAAATCAGTTTTCGGTCATATAGGAAAATAGCAGGGGATAGGATTATGATACTGGAACATTGAATTTTGATCCTGCTATGCCTTGATGTAATAATGACATAATGTTTAAAGTAGGCAACAACTCCTCCCATTACCCTGGGAAAGCTGGACATAGCCCTTAATCAAAAAAAGTAACAAAAAAACAAATATAAGAAATGTGAAGGTCCTAACTGTACATAATGCAGGGTTGCCAGGTTTGAAAAGTCAAAATGAGGGACACTGGGAGGTGGAATAACAGTGAGACTGCCCAATGTATTTCATAAATTCCTAGACACGTGCACAGAATAGGCTATTCTCTCGTTCCCACACCTAGCTATCAGTAGTATCACTAACCTTTGTATTAATTTAAATATAAATTTCTAGATTTTCTCTGGATTTCAGTTTCAGAAGTAGCTAGGACATACCAAGTACACAAAATTCAATATGAATGACAAACAATCTAGAGTCTAATTTAGATTAAACTCAAAGCACTAATATGTCATAAAACATAATTCTATAAGCATGATTCTTGATTCAGCCACACCTCAAATGTCCAAAGATTAATTACAGTATAAACTGAAGGAGAATGTTATATGACTAGCAGTAGGAGTTTTCACTATAATTCTATCAGTCTTTACTGATGTGTCCTCTCACAGTTTTTAAATAAAATAAAATAAATACTTTGGTCTACAATCTGTTCTTGGCAGTTGGTCAGAGCGACAGTTGTAGCTGATTTGTAAGCCTTCAGAAGGGCTGGTGATGGATTCCATTGAAAGTAAGGGTGAGTAATTTGCTTCAATACAAGGAATGCCCGTGAGTTGATGTTCTTCAAGGGATCTTGACTAACCAATCGACTTCAATAAAAATCGGTGTATGTGATTTATGTGAGTAATCTCCCTTTATGGCCATGATTTGTTTGAGGGAGTCAATATCAATTATAAGATAAGCACAAATCTGGGAAGTGAGGGGTTGGTGGCAGAGTGGTTAGGCTGTTAGACTTAGGATCACAAGGTCTGAGGTTCGAATCCTAGCAAAGCTAGTTCCAAAGGTAAATTCCTTGGGAAGGTACAAAACACGCACTTTCCCCACTCGATACAGGTGCAAAAAGGTACAATCACTAGCTTGGGAGTTAAGATCTGCGTCAGACTAGCAGTAGCAGCCTGTCCATGAGAAGTTAGCTTAAACCGCGACGCTATGGGTCGCAATGTCATGAGAGGAACTTTACTACCTTACTTACTGAAATCACGGAAAATTCACTTTCATTCATGGCTCAAACACTTAAGTTTTTACCAAGAGTATGTGATTAATGTGAATAGCGCTCAAGTCTAGTAATACTGGTTATCACATGAGAGACCTTGACAAAAAAATCAATAGTCATGTAACGTAATGGTAGTAGAAGGCCCACCTGGAATATTACTATAGTATTAGTCTCAGTCTCAGAAAATATTATTAATACTATTGAGGGCCGCATATCCCAAACACAATGCTACATGTGTCTGCACTGATCGTGATGTTGTGTATATAATATTAGTTCTTGTGTTATGAGTGAGAGAGAGAGAGAGAGAGAGAGAGAGAGAGAGAGAGAGAGAGAGAGAGAGAGAGAGAGAAAGAGAGAGAGAGAGAGAGAGAGAGAAAGAGAGAGAGAGAGAGAGAGAGAGAAGAGAGAAGAGAGAGAGAGAGAGAGAGAGAAAGAGAGAGAGAGAGAGAGAGAGAGAGAGAGAGAGAGAGTCTGTCATTCTCACGCTAAGACATACAGGTGAATGATGGTGCCGTCTTTTTTACAAGAAGGCAATGCTCCTATAATAAAGATTACTTTCTAATTATTAATAACAGTACAGCAGGTATACATTATGAGTCTAGTGTTGCACAGATAGTTCAGTGTACGATGCATGGTTACAATAATATTACTATGGCAGCAACGTTAATTGTACAGTGGGGGTTTTAATGAAAGTTTACCAGTTGAGAAAGTCAGATTTGTGGGACAAGCGACGCGTATGCGGGACAGACGGACGGCGATAATGCAACCCTGATAATGGCTACTAAAAGTGATTTCTTGGCAGCTTTTCAGGGGATTCAAGTGAAAACCAAAAGGACATTAGTAAGCTATCTAATGTGCATGTATGTTCCCAATAATAATAATAATAATAAAAAAAAAAAAAAAAAGTTTGTCATGAACTATTGTATGTAAGAGGATAAAAACAATCCATACTCTCTTTCCTTGCTGACATCAAAAGCTTTGAACCAATGTACAATGCAGATTCTCTCATGGTGGTCAGTTTTCAACACAACTCCATAATCAGGTGTACAGTCAAGATCTATAAGAAAATAAAGATAATTGTTAATGATAAAACGCAAGCCATAACATTGATGTTTGCACACTTTGTTCAAATTGGTCATGTTAGAACAAGTCTCTTTCGCACCACTATACACACTACTTTAAGCTCTGCTGATACCTCTCTTAACATTCCCTATCATATCACTTTGTTCTTTGAGATTTGATAAATACATAAGTAATGCAGTTGTTTGTTTCTTTGAAATAAACCCTGTTCACCATGGCGGTGATCTCAGAAACATATGGTGCAAAAATTTAAGTGGCACTTTTTGTTTACGTTATCTAATATTTTAACTGATATTTCATGTCACTAAAACTTCTGCACAATTAATTTTAATGGGTTGGATACTAATCCTTGACCAAGTTGGCTGACCTTTAATAGTGATTTTGCACTACATTGTGATATAAAAAATGAAACATGATATTTGCAAATGCCCTCTTGTAAAAACCACTTTGCAGGTTCAGATGAAAGACAACTTTTTTGTTGTCTCAGGAGTTAGGCTATTAGGGGTGCAACTGAAGATTTTGCCACAACCTTTCTCCTCTCTGCAGCCCTCTGTGATTGGCTGAACATTGGTTCGGTGCACTCTTGGATATTGTCTCTCCATTTATTTTTCCACCTTTCAACCTTGCATGTGCCTGGTACTTTGCCTTGCAGGATGGTTTTTGCACAGCTCTGGCTACGTACCTGCACCATCTCAGCATCAGCCCAATCTGATACCCAGATCTGGCTTTGAGGCCCATGGAGCCAGAGCATATATGCTAGTTTTCAAGCAAAGTGGAACAGATAACAACACACCTGAACAAGACATATATACGTCACAGGCTTTATCTCACAGCTATAGTTGGTACCCATTCACTAAGGAAAGTATGAAACATGTTTTTTCCCAAAGACACAAAAGAAGAGTTCAAACCCACAACCTCACAATCTCAAGTACCCACCTATGGTAGGCTGTACAAAGTCTCCAGGGAAAAATTCCAGCTCATCGAGATGGTGTACAGGAAATAACTCCACAGACGGAATGTTGCTTTCCATGGATCCATCCTAGGGAGAAATCAGTGGTAAATGAAATTCAAATTCAAAGAGCAATATCATAGTGAGACATTGGTAGAGAACTTAGCAATGAAAATGAAAGGAAGTAAGTGTTGAAAAGGAATGATTAAAAACCGTTTGCTATGTTTCATATCTTTATCTAGTTAGTGCAAAATAAAGATTCTGGAGATTTTGGTCACCAGTTTAAACACTTATGTTTGGTTATGAAAAAAAAATCAAATACGTCTTCAAGCGGAATGTTTATTCTTAGTTCTTACAATTTGGATGAATATAAAAATGTAATACAGGTGGCACACCGTCAGGCACAGTATTTTCTTACAACCATGAACATCTAATCTATACTAACGTGATGTTAACAAACCTTGCCTAATATACTTGGCAATTGTTGATGTTAACCTATATCTTCTCACTTAAAACCAATCTATTAGCAGAAATATAACTCTTAGAACTAAAAGACAAGAAGTAAAAGAATACAAACATTTACAGAGCAATGAAGACTTTTACCTGCCACATGACAGTTCCCCATGAATTTGTGAAGATGACTTCGACCTCTACCAGGTCATCAGGGTTCACAGTTCTCTCTTTGGACACTCTCTTCCTGTTTGAGCCTCCAGTAGCACCCTTTGGTTAAGCTTTGCAGTTTTGAATTTGGCACTCGAAGATTTGAACCCTGACCTGTTTTTTTTTTAGCTCCTTTCCCACCTTTGTGAGAGACTCCTGTTTTATCTCCATCATTGTCTGAATCATCGTCAACATCTTCATATTCACAATCATCGTCCTCATTAAGTATTACAGCATCATCCTCTTGCACTTCCTGGGGAAAGATGTCAAAGGAAGGTAATAAAAGCAGAATAAAGTTCTAGAATAACACTATAGCTGAATCAGCTTAATCCATATCGTGCGGAAACAGGCAAAACATTTGGATTAACCTGGAATTTGGATCGACAGAAAATACCTTATTTTAATCTACTACTGATGTGGTTGATTATTTAATCAATAATATAATATCGACGGTGAAAGTTGCAAACCGTGTAAGTCTAAAATTAGTAACACCTTTTTTCTTGCTTTTTAACATAGGAAGCACCTATGCTTCATCAAGTTAGGATTCCGTGGCACAAGAACCAATAAAAACCTGTATAATAACCATATGAGCAATCCATGTCTCCCCATTCGGGCTAGTTTTTGACACTTGCACACTGTGCATGTCAGTGAAAATAGATTAAAAAACGTAGCACCGTTTTCTTTGAATTTCTCAAAAGATCGAAAATTGGACGTAGACGATTTGCAACTTTCACCGCCAATACAGTAATCAATCTTTCAAATGCATTAATATCAGCTGAGTCATCACAGTTAATCTGATCTGCCCTTTCCACTGACACAAATGTAAGCTTTCTCTCACACACATACACATGTTCTTCTTTGATGCTCGTTACACCTTGGTGCACCACTACAGCTTCAAATGTGTGAATTGTGTTACGTGAACAGCTTAATTAGCACTACTGTGTTGACTGGTGTTGTATCTATTCACTCACCTCACCTTTAATAGAAATGAACTAGGGGCCTATGTGTAGTACTTTTGTAAAGTTTCACTTTGAATTATGACATTTTACATACAAGTCAAGAAACTTAAAAGAACATCAAGAAATTACAAACTCCCACTGCAAAACCTAACTTTGAATTTTCGTGACAATTTACTTTTCAAGATTTGTTTAGTTTCTTTACATTTTATAACTGTAACTTTAAGTGACACCCCACTCTCTCTCTCTCTCACCATAACTCTACCAACACAGCAAAATGAATATGAAAGATAATGAACAGAATTCTCTACAATCGGTTCATATCTTAATATAAAAGACAGTGAAAAGAGTCCTAACAATCAAAGAGAACAGTTTGCTGGATCTTTTAGAACTCACATTATTGATCAAACCAAACTCAGATATGAAATAAAAGTTCTTTTCACCTCAGTTTCTTTCGTTTCTACTGGGTTGTTGGCATCATTAGACCATGCCCCTTTAAGCACACCGACGAGGGATTTATCTGTAATACTGCTAGGGTTGAAAGCTTGACTAAGCTCAACGGTTGATACACAATCATCATTTTTCACTCGATAAAGCATGCGGTCAGCTATCTGTATGCTACAGTGTTCAAACCAGTTCAAAACTTCAAGCCTGTTGAATTGACAAAAAAACATTATGATTTAATATGTGGTCTTTGTCTTTAAATGTGAACGATGAGATATCCTTTATTGAGATAAGGAAGGAGGGAGAATGGGGATAAGGAAAGAGAAAACAGCCAGAGGGACAGAGTAGGATAGAGAGAGTGGAAAAGAAGGACATATATGGTAGAGACAAACAGAAAGAGAGAGAGAGAGAGAGAGAGAGAGAGAGAGAGAGAGAGAGAGAGAGAGAGAGAGAGAGAGAGAGAGAGAGAGAGAGAGAGAGAGAGAGAGAGAGAGAGAGAGAGAGAGAGGGAGAGAGAAAGGGAGGGAGGGAGGGAGGGAGGGAGGGAGAGAGAGAGAGAGAGAGAGAGAGAGAGAGAGAGAGAGAGAGAGAGAGAGAGAGAGAGAGAGAGAGAGAGACAGACAGACAGACAGACAGACAGAGACATATTGCTAGAATGTTAGATCATCCACAACATGTGGACGTCTCAACATGATTTAAGAGGGAAATACAACATGAAAGATGGAAAGCAAAAGAATGAAGGGGCAGTACCCACCATCCACTTACAAAAAGTTTTTGTTTATTTCTTTGAAATTTACCCTGTCCACCATTGCGGTGATCTCAGGGTGAATAAAGAGGAAACAGCAAGAAGAAAGACAAGTGAAGGAAAGGAAAGAAGTACAAAAGGAGAATGTGGACGACAAAGTAAAGATGATAGATAAACAAGCTAACATCAAACAAACAAACACATACGAGATTTCTGTTCACCCATCTCACCCAAGATACTCAAGATTCATTAATTAAATACTTCAAGAGAGCTAAAATTAATTTATCCATGAAAAAAATACTGGAATGAAAATATAACAACACTCTCCTACACATTCAAACTATTGATATATTTTTTCTTATTCTTGATGAAATTTATGACAAAATGCAAAAAATCAATATTTGTTTAAAAAACATTTCCATTCAAGAGGCTTATAATGCCTCTCACCTTTCCAATCTGTCACCACATACAAGATTAGATGGTTGTTTTGGGGTGCACTGTCATCTTCAGATACTTCAAAACCTCGAAATACCCAATGAACTTCCACACTCCGTGTTACAGTCTGAAAATTGATATTTTAAAAAAAGGTTTACAAGAATCAATCTCTGCACTATTTTTCTTTCTATCCATTCTTTTAAAGATACTTCCCTCAAACTGACACGAATCTCAAAAAAATGTCTGCAAAAATTAGCACATTAGCCTCTCATTCTCCCAAAACATAGTTATGCTTATTTCATAACGTCAACATGAGCATGTTTTAGTTCATCAGCATCGAAGCCTTCTCAGTGAGGGATCACATGGATGTCGGCAAACCGAGTAAGCAGCATTCTATTGGAAAGACCACCTGGCAACTAATGTGCTTAGCATGTTCTTTTCCTTCTCTTCAATTTTGTTGATAAAGTTTTAATATTTATATAGCATTTATATTCATAATCTTCACATCAATCACCTTGAATGAAAACCTGCATCCGTGAAAAAGCTATATCACCTCATCCAAAATTTCAACTTTTGCAATGATTTAATACATCTTCATAGCCGGAATAGTTTTATGTGCCATTTTTTTCTCCCTTTCAGACACTCACAATTTCAATATTTGAAATCCGAAAGATAACGCTTTTGCAGATCCGCTGGAATTAATTGGCATCATTTTAAACGTGGTGGGGGTGTGATAACTGATTTAAAGCCAGATTTCAACAAGTCTTTGTATGTCTGGGTCTAGATATTAGTACTACCTTGAAATTGACATTTTATTAATCAGAGACAAGCAGGTATAATTTGGTGGAAAACATACCAATTTGTTTTATTTATGCCTCTTGTATGCTCTTGTGTCATCTTTGGCCGTCTCATCTTTAAAGGGGGCGTGGGCCTGAAATTGATTTTCTTAACTATTCTAGGTACATCATTTTAACTATTAACGAGGCGATTTCCCGAAGTGATTGTTTTGCCTTTGAGTAAGAGTTTTTGATTTTAGCACAGGGGTCATAGTGCTCAGGACTTTAAATTTTCTAGGTTTTCTAAAAATTCTAGGAGGTTTTCTCGATGGTAATCGTAAAGTTTAGTTAGTATCAAGCGTGTAGTTTTATCATAAAAGTCAATGACAAATTATGTGTTACTAGTAAATCAAAAGGGTGTTTGTGACGGTACATTTATCTATTGAAACATATATATAAGTCTTAGATCTACACATTATCTATGTAGCTAATTTATAACTATATATTTTTACGGAGCCAACACGAAGGAAACTACACTACAGCATGGATCAACCAGAGAAAACAATCACGCAACATGGCTCTGGGCGACGAGACACAGATTTGAACCAGTCACAATGGGTACATCTATCTCCGTCCACGTGGGGGGGCTAACTAAAGTTTGCAGTAGGTCTCTGTCTCTCTCTGGCTCTGCGACTTTAGAGCACTTTCTACTTGTCCTCCTACACTGAAAGTCTTCATGCACCATTTACATCTTGCACTGTGAATGCCATAAACGTGTAGATAAATGATCGTTCTACCTGAATATATAAAGAACACCCCCCCCCCCAAATAGTCAATAAATCAAGTTTTTTGTGGATATATTTTGAAATAAAATCAATCAGAATAGAGTTTACCTTTTCAACTGTGACATGAACATTACTTCTTCCTTTTTGCAGGCCACTTTATGACAATAGCGGGGAGTTGACTGTAGCCATTTCCCATCACTCAAGTGTTCAAGGGGTCCTTTAGGTCCTGACCGGGATAAGAAACACATACACCAAACTCTCCATGCTGAAGTAGAAAAAGAAAATATCTAGTGAATAGTAAGTAATAATAAAAATGTTCTTTTTACATTGGAATTGACCCTGTTCACCATATGCTGTGATCTCAGGGATAATTTAGAGGAAACGACAAGATAAAAGTCATGTAAAAGAAAGAAAGGAAAGAAGGAGGTTTTTCTTACTTGTTTTTTTTTTTTTAAACCAACATCCACAACTAAGGTGTTGGTGGCAGAGGCTGCCGAACTGGGGATCATGAGGTCCTGGGTTCAAATCCTGTATTATAAAATGGGTAAACACTAGCTTGTGAGTCCGAACATTTCCAGGAGTTGAAGCTGCAATGACCTTGGGCATTTTTTTTTTTACACAATTAAGGTGATCTCAAGGGTTTGGGCAGAATTTCAAAATTATTATAAGACCTTTTGGTTGTGAGGCCGACACTTTGCCTTGGACTACAGAGTCTCCATGAAAGAAATAGAACTTACCAACCACCCATGATTGGTAATAATAATAATAACAATAACAATGAATTTTGAAAACTAAGTGATGAAGTACAATTAACAAACAAGACCAACACAATGAATGGTGAAATTTTAAACTAATCGGGATTTTTTGTGTGAAGTCTTTTCTAACACAAATAATATCACTTACCCTTTCTATTTTGTCTGTAGTGTCATCAAAACCATATAAGTCATTCTCATCCACTTGACATCTTCAAAGAAGTTTGAAAAAAAGAAAGAAAAAGAAACTAAATTTCAGTGTAACAAAAAACAAAAAAAAAACATAAACAATCGCACATCTGCCGCCTGAAATATAGCATAAAAAACTGATAAGAGAACATTTGTAGGTACATGAGAGATCATATAATGTGATCAGAAATTGAAGAAATAGCTTGATGTTGTAATCATTTATTTGGATAATCTGACACTTTCAAGTCTTCTTAAAGCATACTCTTTAAAATATTATAGTAAAATAGACTGACAATAAATTATTGATATAGAAAAAATAAAACGAAATTTGCTGCTGAAATACTATTTCTTAGATTAGGAATTATCTTCATGTACATCTCAACCATGTGAACAAAATGACATGATGCCAATCACACTTCTCTTGGCCATACTGATTATTTTAAGAAGAGCAAAAGCATATTTTCCATGTTGATTTAGAAGCTTTTAGAAACATATAATAATAGTGTACATTGTTTCCCAATTAACGTACAGTGAAAATTTGTGGATGTTCCTTTAAAGAACAAAATAGCAATGTCATATGAATACATTTTGTACATCATTACCTTGCTCCATCTGGGAATATGAGTATAACATCCAAGTTGACAGCTTCAACTTTTCCAAGCCACGAATCAAGCATGACATCTTGGCCACTTTCAAATTTCTGCAAAAATCATTTCGAAAATGTTAAAAACAAGAAAATTTTCAACAAAGAATTTGTACGATTTATTTCATATAAAAATCTTTTGCCTGTGCGCCAATGAATGTATATATTAACATACTGTCAAAAAAGAGAGTAATTGATCATTGAAATTTACCCTGTCCATCATGAAAGTTCATCTTTTATAATTGTGTAACAAAAACATTATAACTGATAATAGTAATTCTCAAATCAAGGTGTTCTGAAAAGTAGTTTTCACCTGTTTGATAAAGCAGTCCATCTACACTAATTTTGGACTACTTGTTTTTGAAGTGTTCATAACATGATGAGTTCTCATTAGACAATTATATCATAGTCTTTAAACAAAATTTCCTTTTAAAACATTAGTAGGAGATTTTCCAATGACCGAGTTGGCAAGATTTTTAGTTTCTTGTGAAAAAACAAAGTTTGATCAGATTCGGAAAATGGGCAAAGAGAATTTACACTTTAGTAAATATGATCAATCGTGCAGAATAATCAACAACACCAATTCTTACTTGCAAAGGTGTTAAATCCTTTGAATCAATATTGTAGATAAATCTATTGGTTCTTTTCACATGTAGATGGCATTTTACATCCATGTCCATAATAAAGCCAGATTGGCTTTCATGTCCAGGTATTAGTCTCCGTACAACATCTCCTGGCATCAGAGACCTGTCTGCTAAAACCACCTGAAAGGACACAATCAAAAATTTTACTTTCTTCTACAAAACCAACAAATATCAAGTCAATTTCTGCAAGTATTTTTAATCATCTTACATGTTGCTTATTGAAGATAGGCATTATGCTGTCATAAGTGTGATGACGAAAGGCGGAATCAAATCTAATGCTGTAGGTGAACTGTGCTGTGTTGAAAAATATTTTGTTGAAATAAATAAAATGCTCCAGTGAAAATATGTCACTCCAAAGTTAAAAAAAAAAAGGAAACAGTCACAATTTAAACGTTTCCAGAGAGTCCAAGTGGAGAGTTTAAAGGACAAATCCTATGTTGGCATTGATGAAACATTTTACGCAATCTGTTTACTCATCCTACGACCTAATCAAAGTAATAGGGTGTACAAAACTTGTATGACATTAATCAGCAATCTGAAGTCACCGAAAATCACTATCTTTCACAACGATTGAGAGAAAGCCATCAACGGCGTCCCTCGTATTAATCCAGAATCTAGAAGCCGCCTGTTGTGGCCGAGCAGTTAGGCTGCCGGACTGGGAATCATGTCTCGAGTTCGAATCCTAGCAAAGCCAGGTTCGACGGTGTATTCCTTGGGAAAGACACTTAACACACACTTTTCACACTCTACCCAGGTGCAAATGGGTACAAGCACTAGATTGAGAGTAAAAATCTGCGCCAGACTAGCATCCTGGCCAGGAGGTGATTATTGTCACCTGTTCCGCTTCACGCTATAGAAACCAGGATAAGCTCCGGCTTTACGGGCCATAGCAGCCCTGAAGGAACTTTACTAGTAGCTGCCTGTAAGCACCCACAAAAAAGAGAGAGAAATGCGGCAATGTTAATCCAGGAATAATATTACAGAAGGTAATAAACTCTTTTATATGAGCTCTACCAATCCTTGAGCCATTGTCAGTATATTAAGTTTGTGAGAGGACGAGCATCTTTGAACACTTCATTACATTTGAAATATGCAACTTTCTGGGTGACCGTAGGTTTCATTCCTCTTTCATTCACATCATACCCTCATTTCATTTGCAAATAGCCTGTCTTGGAAAAAATGCACTGAAAAGGTGAAGCTATCCCCAAGTCGTCAACATGCTGAATTTGTGTACTCCGAACATTCACAATTTAAAGAGTTCAACCTTTAGGAATTGTGATAGATTTTACTTAAAGGTAAATCTGTCATCATACAGCATCTATGTACTAACTCTTATGTATATGCACATTATTATGCAAAATGACCTTGATATTTATAACCAAATGAAAGTTAGTCATTTCCGATTCAATGATTGGTCCCATTCCAATGTGTCACATGATCAGTTGTCATTGACCTTTGAATGTTCAACTTAACTCTCTGTCTTTTATCAATCTTAGATCTCTTACTGGGTCAGACTGCCGTTTCAAAGTCACGAACAAATGTTGCAACTGAGAGCAGCTAATAACATACACTTTTTATTCCACCCAACATGTGGTCTCAGTTAGATCTAAAATCTATATCCCTTGGATGTGCTCGCCTATGGAACAAAATCCTTTCCATAAATATTGAGCGGTTACCCACTTTGGAACTCCTGAATTATCATAACATTTGTTTTATTTAAACGAGTAAGTCATTGTGATTGAAGGGTTTTAAACCTGTGTCTGATAACAAATTATCAGAGCTAAACCATTATCATTAAAACATTATCTAGATCTGGTCGGACTCACCAGCCAGTCTGCTGGCAAAGACTATCAGTAGTATCAGTGATCACCATCCTTGATCCTGCTGAACCCCACCCTCCCATCCAAGGCAAGGTTAAGTCTCTCATCCAACAAAAATCACACTGTGTGCCCAACTATGGGAGTCCTATCCTACTAGATCTAAATTCTATGTTAATAGTTTGAATTCAAAATTAAACTTTTCAGGCGGGTCTGGTATATTTGCATGCCGCTGGTCACTCTAAGCACACCTACGCTAATGGTGGGTCCCGTACATTTGCATCCCTACCGGCCTTCCAGCAAGACAAAGCTTTAGTGACGGGTCCCGTATAACTGCACCGCAGTGCACACAAAGACGGGGTTTGGGAATGCCTCTATTCTGACCAATTACGTTGATCAACCCATGCCACGCCAAACAGAGAAAGTCTATTATTCTAAAGGGGTAAAAGTGATAGTTCATTTCCGAGTCTAACATACACTCAATATATTTCTTATAAAAAGATACAACACACGGAGCTCTATCTCAAATGCAGGCTGTGGACCCTCTGCAAAGTGGACAAAACCAAAGACTCTTGTCTTCGTATGATTGATGCAACTTCTGGACAGATGTCAATTACTTTAGTAAGAAGCTCCACCTATAAGCAAGAAATAGTGATTGATATAAATAAAAGATATCAGTGGCCAATCACATTGCAAACCTAAGGTCAGCTTGAATGGAGGGCTTGACCTGAGTCAACAGAAAGAAACCATGTTCAGGGTTGACCAATCAGGGGGAGCATTGTGTTGATGGTTATATTGTCAAACGTCACATACGTCAAAATACATCTCCACCTCTTTTTCACATAGGAATGAGGAGATTAGAGTGTTGAAAGTACAAGGGAAAAGCTTTCATCTGAGTTCAGCGACCAGCAACAAAGGAACTTTGATCTCTCAAACAGGTCCATTTCACATGGTAATGATGACATGTGGTATCTGGACAAGAGGAAGGGCGGCCATTTGAAGTGTATAATTAGAAACTACACGAGTCTATCTTCCTACTGTGTAGAAAGGACTAAGGAGGGAGACTTACATTCAAAAGTGGGGGTAAGATGTGAAAAACCACTGGATTGCGTAAGGAGTGGGGTTGTTTGGGAAGAGGTGGATTACTATTGAACTGTAGGAAGGGAACAGCCAAGAATACAAAACAATGGTCACTCATATCATCGTAAATGAGAAGAGAGAGTGATACTAGTTTTATAGACATAGGGCAGGGAGGAAGTTTTCAAAAGAATGGGAAGCATGTAGCTGAGGAGAGGTGTTAGGTCTGGGATAGAGCGCTTTGCCGCAGCTGGGGCGATACACACTTGTGAAAGAAATAAACCGGGGCCTGTTTCTTTCATCATGGGAATGTGTTACCTATGCACATTGGAATCGGTCATGGGATCAGCGAAAGGTGTTTGGACATTTCCTCTAGTATTAGTATTATAGTTCCATCATTTTATTTCAAAGATGTAAGAATGAAAATGATTCCTCTAGAAAAGAAAGATAAATGTTCATTGAAACTCTACAACACAAAATTCGACTTAGCCAGTGACGCTATTATTGAGTGACTAGAGTAAAGCCTGACCATGCAGCCACGCCCCCCCCTCCCGCTTTATATGTTACGTCATCTTGCTCCGTCTCTCTCCTTTTCTCCGTCATCTCTATTCGTCGTTCTTTACCTTCCTCGTCCTCTGTATGTCTCCTGTTTGCTTTCTTTCCCTCTTTCCCTTTCTATCCCTCCCTCCTCTCTCTCTTATGGCAGTTGTATTTCGATTTCTTCTTTCTTTTTGTTTATTCTTTTTGTTTATTGTCGTTATGAGGCTTGCTCTGTTGATGAACATTGCTCGATGGGTCGTTACACCAATGGCTCTATTAGTATTAGTTTCGTCCAGCATTGTTTAGTGCTTATTTGTTTCTGTCTGCTTGTTGCTTATGAAGGTTGGGCACACTGGAGATTTCTCAGTCCTGACCCGTTTCTATCTTTTAGTATTATGTTATATATACTTTTCATATTCCTCTTCATTAGTAATGGGCCAACTGCAGTATTATTCCTTTTCATGTTTAATAAAAGTAGGCTGTAATATATGTTATTATTAGTAAACAATGCAATATAAACACTATGACAATAACAATAACAAAATGAATTGTACGCTATGTCCCCTTACTCAACGAAGACAAAAAAACTATCACAATAATCACAGGTACGTCGTGGTCAAGCGGCAGCCTCGTCAGCAGGGCAAGAAAACTATCAGTGCCACATGCGGAAGCCTCGTACACAGCGGAACAAGATTATTGAGCAATATTGAGGTCAGCTGGCAGGTTAGCCTTACAAGGGTTAAAGGGTTAGATTTTAATAATTAATAAAGTTAAATTTAAATTACTCTCTCCCTCTCTCACCATCTTAGCCTAAGTAGATTCCTTGGATGTCCCCAGTAATAACAGATGGAAGACTCAAGAATTTCTTTATGTATCTAGTCAATATGATGTGTAAAACATATGTGGAGAAGTTAATTCAGATATTGTTATTGTTGCTATTATAGAGATCTAATCTAGTTTTTACCTTGTTTTCGGCCACAACAGTCTCCTTGCCAGTCGGATACCATGCAACTCTAACTGAACCTCTTTTAATCGGTCCTCGGGTCTCTCTGAATCATCTTCATCCTCACTACTGAAAAACTCTGAATTCTCCAAGATCAACCCAAACTGATATCCCCTTCCTTGTTTATGTACATAGACTTCATCTTCTTCGAAAAGTGTGCAGGTAGCCATTTTTGTGTTGGTGGTGACAAAGTGTGAAATCGTATCTGATGGTTATTTAAATCGAGAAATCATTCGATGGTATTAGTCGATTACATTATGTGAGTCATTTCGTGTATGTTTTGCTGGTATGTTCAATCCATTATGCTGTTTTTAATATTCTGTTTCCATCCTTATACGAATTTACAACTGACAGTTAGCGGTTATCTGGATTGTGAGAAACTGTATGAAAATCAAAGGAGTAAAGGAACCACTATTGACCTTTGGAATTTGTTTTTATACGATACTGAGTATTGCAAAGATGTTTTTGTCTTTTCCTAACTCCTTGGAAAGAGAAGATAACATTGTTGCGACAAAAGATGCCCCGCAGTGCAGCCAAAGGTTGTCCAACTAACCTACTCTGGCATTGCCGTTTGATAAAATAGAGACTTGTCTAGGACTGTTGTCAAATGATATGTTCCTTCACACCAAGGCCGTGACCATATTACCAACCAAAGATGTAAGCAGGCCTCATACTATTACGACACCAATTGCTCTCTCTCTTTTCCTGCTCCCCCCCCCCCCCCGCCACATTTTTTACAAAAAAAGAAACCATCCTCCCACACCCCACAATTCCATCTTTTCATTACTCCAACTCCAACAACACCATCACGTTCGCACACCTTGGCAGGGTAAACAAAATTGAGTGAGCTGTGAGACTAAACCTAAATACAAATTATAAAAAAACGCACGTGTAATTACAAAAAGTACAAAGTACGCCAAACAAATAGACTTAGGGTTAATCCCTTATCAAACAACAGAACGGAATGGGCTACACACTTATACAACCACAACACAATGTGATGACAGAATAAAGAGCAGAAAGCGAAATAGAAGGAGAGCAGAGGGTATAAGAAATTAGAAAAGGTAACAGAAGGGAGAATGGGTAGGAGGAGAAAGAAGTGAAAAGGGAAAGAGATAAATTAATTAAATTTAAAAGAAAAGAAAAGGCTAGAAAGGATGTACAATGTATGTAAAAGGAGCACATTAAAGATGTGAAGACTATGTAAACTTTATATAAATAAAAAAAACAATATCGAAATAACAATTAATCGGTGAAGAACAAAATAAGAGCTCAGGAATATGGCGAGCTGTGAAGTTTTCGAGAAAATGATCTTCAAATGGGTAGAATGAGCGGTAGGGGGAGGGGATGTAGACCAGGATCAATGCTCTCTGTTTCACTGAGTTTCAGACTCAGTTGCAGTCTGGGAAGTGAAAGGGCGCATAAACAAACAGCCGAGTGGCGCAGGGTCAAATTCAGGCCGACGACTTCGTCAGTTGGGTGAGTTCAAGTCGGATGACTCTCGTGAAAACATAAAGGATCTCGAAAATAAGTATCCTTAAAATATGTTACTTATGGTAAGGAACTTACTTCTCTTGTGTGCACACAAAGGATACCTATTTCCGGTCTATTCTACTCTTGTCAGCACAGTGTGTTGTCAGTCAGTCGAAAATGGATTCGTCGTCTGATGAAGAGTTTTTGTTACTTGATAGCGTGCTTCCTAGAATAAAACAGAGAAGACATGGAATCCATACCACCAATAGAGAGAGGCAAACTTTTGGTGAATATCACCACCTCTTTCTTCGTTTAAAAGATAATCACCCCGATAGATATTTCCAATATACACGAATGACAAAGGAAATATTCACACGTAATTACAACTGACATGTTTTTATTTCTGTTTTTTCTTTTTCGTTTAAAGACGGGTTGGGGGATGGGGGGGGGGAGGGGGTCGTTATTCGGATGTTTTGTCCCGAGTATTGCTTCATTTTTTTTTATTTTATCTTTATATTCTTTTAATGTTTTCTTGTTTTTGTTTTCATGTTTGTAGTGGTGTTTTGTTTTGAAATAATGAATTCAATAAAACAAGGAAAAAAAAAAGAAAACAAGAAAAGCTATGATGAATGGAAGCACAACAAACCGCAGAGGCGACCCCAAAATGACCATTACTATATTTCATCCCTATTCTAAGTTAATTTAATAGTCAAAATTTCTACAAGTATAAATATCATTATAATCATCTCTTATACTAATAAAAAAAGAAGAAGAAAAAAGAAAGAAAACAAATATTAGGGCAGTGGTGTGTGGTGATAGAGGACGATAGTAATATTAGTAAAGTAAAAGTGGTGTAAATAGTAAAATGATAGTAATGATAGCGTTAGCAAACAGTTAATTAAATTATGCAGCATGTGTTGGGAGGGGGAGAGGTGAGGAAAGTTTAATAAGAACTATTCGCATTAAGTATGATTATCTTTTAGATATCTAATTTGTATTGCAAAAAACCCAAAACAAAAACAAACAAACAAAAATAAAAAAAATATGGGATATATTGGAACCAAATACAATTTTGTTACAATATATGAAAACACAACATGTGTGCCATTTTAAAAGCACGAGCACTCTAAACTCTCGTGAGGTAAGGTGCCAGCCCGGCTTCCGGAACCTACAATATGTAGATGACACTTGATACCGGCACTCTAAACTACCCAGAGATAGTGCACAGAAAGTGTTGTTTCAGTACAGAGCCGTATTCAACTATATATCCCACTAAGGAGAGAGAGGGGGGGGGGGGAAACAAAGCAACAACAACAAAAAAACAAAGAGAAAGAGAGCAGAAGCGTCATGGAGAGATGAGAGAGAGAGAGAGAGAGAGAGAGAGAGAGAGAGAGAGAGAGAGAGAGAGAGAGAGAGAGAGAGAGAGAGAGAGAGAGAGAGAGAGAGAGAGAGAGAGAGGGGGAAGGGGAAGGAGAAAGCTATAGGTAGATAGATAAGCAGAGTGAGATAAACAAAGATATATAATAGAGTTTGATTAAAATGGGACTATATAACACATCTGCAATGGTCGAATAGTCGTTTATCTGCTGACGTTCGATATACGCCTACCAATCTGAGCGTGGAAAAAAGAAAAGAAGAAAAAGAAAGAAAAAAAAAGGAAACATTCCTCAAAGGGCTTCTTTTCAAAAACATTGGCAATAATCAAATCAACATCCATTGTTGTAGAGTTTGTGTCCATCTAGAAAAAAACCTCACTACACACGTGTTTGATAGGGAAGATTCAATTTTCCCTATCAAACACGTGGGTAGTGTATAGTATTGTTTCTCTAAAAAATTAAAATAAATATTATTTTCTAAATTATAGAGAAATATAGAATTCTGCTCGATTGTAAGCAAAATTGGATGATGCAGAGTTCAACAGTGTTATTAGATTTTTCTACGATCAACGGCCGCTCTGCTATGGTCATTTGAAAATGTCCCCAGTCCATACCAGACATCACGACGCCCATGCCTTGTGACGAGACGCGAGGAGCGACGGTGGTATCGGTGAGTTTCGGTCGCAATAGATATTGTCCCTCAATACTTATAAAATCGGTACGAACTACCAGTACCGATCAGTTCCCGGGAAAACATAAAGGATCCCGATTTCGGGATAAGTATGAATAAGGACGACTAAGTATGAGTATTCCTCTATCAAACCCAACAACGCACACAAAAAGATCCTTATTGCGAATACTGATCTGTACTGGCAGTTCGTACCGATTTTATAAATATTGAGGGACAATACTTATTGCGACCGAAACTCACCGACACCACTGATTGAAAGGGGTTAGATGCTCCAGCTTGACCATGTTTAAGAACTTCACTTACAAAAATAATGTGAACGAAAGAGAAAAGAGGATATGAAAAGAACAGAAGGTTACCCCAGTATGAGAGAAAAGCAGATTGTTTTGTTGGGTTTTCTTGTGGGTTTTCCCCCACTGTGATTAGTGATGCGACACAAAAGGAAGGAAAAGTAAAATAAGGACAAGCTGTTTTTCTTTTGGTTGTTTTATTTTATTTTTTGGTAGTTGTTTTTTTAGTGGTGACTCTGTAATGTGACTAGTGATATTGGACAAAAAGGAATAATAAGTAAAACAGGACACACAGTTAAGATAGCCAAGAAACCACGACAGACACCAGTTGCTCTGGGGAGGGGGTGGGGGGTGGTTCAATTACGCCACATCGGTCAACCCGATGAACATTTTCTTTCTTTTTTTCCTTCTTTATCAGTTCTTATTCTTCCGTCCGGTGTATGAGTTTAGATGTCTGAAATGATCTTTGCCCAGGCTACCTTATCAAATTCTTATAACATCACTTGAAAACCCGACAACGTAGCTACATTTGTAATAATTTAGCTGTGCTGTGAATACGTATATCGTAAAGGTCAATGACGCAACTGAATGTGAGTGCGGTTGGGGTGGGCATGGGGAGGATTTTTAGACTATTATACAGTGAGCCTGCTTAGGTAGGGTAGGCTAAGTGGGAAAGGGCGGGATAGGGTGCAACATCGTCGTTCTCCTCACGGTGAAATGAACTAATCTCTCTATCACGACGTACGGACTCGGTAGTCCAGAGGCAAGGTGTCGGCTTCTCAACCAAAAGATCGTGGTTTTAATTAAACCCCGGCGGTTTAAGGATTTTCTCGAGATTTTTTTCGAGTAAATGCCCCCCCCCCCCGCCCCACCCCTCCTCTTCCTCCTGGTCGAGGTAGGTGGATCGACATCTAGTCCTATGGGAGAAGGACGATAAAAAAGGAGGTCCCATTTGAAGATTAAACATTCTTTGCGCGTTAAAGATCCCTTGTTTGTTTACAAGGCAGTCGGGGCAAAACAAAAACCCAAATCCTACACCCCCCCCCCCCCCGGCATCATCTTAGTTGTGGATGGCGATAAATGAAATCAACAATAGAATTAAATCCAATCGAATTAAGATCACGGTGTGAAATTTTCTTTACTGACCTTTACAATCTTAATTAATCGAAAATCGTATGCACGCATCTCTGTCTGTCTGTCTCTGTCTCTGTCTGTCTGTCTGTGTGTCTGTCTGTCTGTCTGTCTGTCTGTCTGTCTGTCTCTCTCTCTCTCTCTCTCTCTCTCTCTCTCTCTCTCTCTCTCTCTCTCTTGTATTCCATAGAAGGCCTTTGTATAGTCTTCATTTGGTCTTAAGTTACCCAAGCACTAGACAGTGCAATGTCGTTATCTCTCCATTTCCACTGCATCACTAAATTAACAAAAGGATGAAACGGACATCGACTCTACACATGTAGATATAAGACACAATTTCCTATCAATTGCATGTTTACAAATTCTAAAACAGCACCATTATTTTCATTTCAGGAACACATTGGAGGAAAGCCACAATGCTGTTGAGAAGAAAATAGCAATGCAGATAAGACCAGGATTCAATCCAAATTAAGGTAATTTGTTTTCGTACCTGGTTTCGTCTTCTCTTTTGTGTAGAAGACAAGGAGACGGGATAGTGTGGGATGAGACTTAGCTGGACATAATATGGCGAAGGACAATGGAGATTGAGGGGCGGGGGAGGAGGAGGGGTCAGATATCTCAGAGATACAGACATACGCTACGATTAAGGACTATTGAAATGCCTGACACAGTGCGGACAGGACAAAAGAGTAGATTTTGCAGGGCGCATTTTTTGGCGAGCGTTTCTCTTGAAAAAGAAGTACATCATGCGTTACAAGTGACCTTACTTGCCCTTTAAGAGGAATTTTAAATCGTTCTTTTCTTCCTCTCGTCTCTTCCATCATTCTCAAGTGAAGAAAAGAATATACTATAATGGTTGGTTTATCTTGTGGATGTGAGCAAGCGCATGCTAAATAAACCAATTTAAAGCATACAAAAACACACATCCACATACACACACACATACATAGGCCTACATACACGCACATGCATCGTTGCAAAAGAAATAGGACTAGGGAAGGTTTGGTGACTTGTTACTGATGACAATAATCTGCAGTACCTCCCGTTTCTTCTCGATGTCTATCCATCTGTCCATTTGTCTATCTCTCAGTCAAAAAAGCCAGATTCTTTGTCAGTCCGTCTCTCTGTCCGTGTCTATATTCGTCTGTCTATCTCTTTCTGTGTGTATGTCTGTGTGTGATAGAGTTTATGTCTGTCTGTCTCTCCTTTCTCTCTCTCTCTCTCTCTCTCTCTCTCTCTCTCTCTCTCTCTCTCTCTCTCTCTCTCTCTCTCTCTCTCTCTCTCTCTCTCTCTCTCTCTCTCTCTCTCTCTCTCTGTCTCTCTGTCTCTCTGTATGTCTGTCTGTCTGTCTGTCTGTCTGTCTGTCTGTCTCTCTCTCTCTCTCTCTGTCTGTCTGTCTGTAAGTCTCTGTCTCTCTCTCTCTCTCTCTCTCTCTCTCTCTCTCTCTCTCTCTCTCTCTCTCTCTCTCTCTCTCTCTCTCTCTCTCTCTCTCTCTCTCTCTCTCTCTCTCTCTCTCTCTCTCTGTCTGTCTGTCTGTCTCTCTCTCTCTCTCTCTCTCTCTCTCTCTCTGTCTGTCTGTCTGTCTGTCTGTCTGTCTGTCTGTCTGTCTGTCTGTCTGTCTGTCTGTCTGTCTGTCTCTCTCTCTCTCTCTCTCTCTCTCTCTCTCTCTCTCTCTCTCTCTCTCTCTCTCTCTCTCTCTCTCTCTCTCTCTCTGTCTCTCTGTCTCTGTCTCTGTCTCTGTCTCTGTCTCTGTCTCTCTCTCTCTCTCTCTCTCTCTCTCTCTCTCTCTCTCTCTCTCTCTCTCTCTCTCTCTCTCTCTCTCTCTCTCTCTCTCTCTCTCTCTCTCTCTCTCTCTCTCTCTCTCTCTCTCTCTCTCTCTCTCTCTCTCTCTCTCTCTCTCTCTCTCTCTCTCTCTCTCTCTCTCTCTCTCTCTCTCTCTCTCTCTCTCTCTCTCTCTCTCCCTCTGTGTCTCTCTTCCTGCCTCCTCTCTCCCCCTCTCTCCATGTGCATCCAAAATAATCAATAACAATGGATAAGTAATAGAATAAGTAACGGGTGATGGATCAGGGCACTAACGCGATACATGTTGTCCATTTTTTTTGTCTCTCACTTAGAGATTCACTTCAAAAAGTGTCGAAGGAAGGAAAAGCATTTGGCCGGCTTATTGGCAGCCTTTTTAATGAATAGTCTTTCCCTATACCTTCTCTACATCTACATAATAAAATATCGATTCGTGGACGTTTCGATGGATAGCCTATATAAGGATGGATCAATAGATGATGCAATGGATACACAAGGATAGATTCATAGACGCTGCAATAGATAGCCTACATATGAATGGATCAATAGATGATGCAATGGATACACAAGGATATATTCATAGACGCTGCAATAGATAGCCTACATATGAATGGATCAATAGATGATGCAATGGATAGCCTACATATGGATGGATCAATGGATGATGCAATGGATACACAAGGATAGATTCATAGACGCTGCAATGGATAGCCTACATATGGATGGATCAATAGATGATGCAATGGATACACAAGGATAGATTCATAGACGCTGCATGGATAGCCTTCACAAGACACAAGTTGCGATAGATGCATAACGATAGCTTTATAGATCATGAAATGGATCCACAAGGATATATCCATAGACGCTGCATGGATAATCTACACAAGGATACATGTGTAGACGCTGCAATGTACCCACAACGATAAATTTATAGACGTAGCTATGGATATACAAATATATTATATCCGTGTACCATGCAAGCAATTCACACAGATTTATCCATACACCATGTAATAGACACACAGTTATAGATGCATAAATGCTATAAGGGATACACAAAGATGTATCCATACAGCATGTATAGACACACAATTATAGATCCATAAACGCTGTAAGGGATATACGAAGATTTATCCATACACCATGTAATAGACACACAATTATAGATCCATAAACGCTGTAAGGGATACACAAGGATATATCCATACACACCGTAAGGATACGAAATGGATATCCACAAAACCAATGTCTTTTATTTCTATAACAACTTTCTATTTGAGGATGTCCATCAAATAATATATATTTTTAAACAGTCGTTTTCTTCTCCCACCAACTAGGTATTTGACAAAAGTATTGGCTTTATCAATTGTCTTGTTGGAATGTTGAGATCAAAATACAAGATTAACATTGATCAATTTACTTGCTTATAATATCTTGAAATCGTGTGTTGTAGTTAGGATACAGTGAGGAAGAAAGCTGAATCCTTCCACCATTAGTTAGCGTTGGCAATAAATGGTAGGAACCAGTCGTTGAATTGTACAACTGATTTACAGCTAGCCTGTAAGTCCAATGTTGAACAACTTGTGTTATATCACAAATAACATCTTAATCTGTACATATGATTACATACACGTGTTTCACAATGCTTATTTAATGTAAACTGTTCGGTTATTAGAAAATGGTGAACTCAGGTGTACAAAATGGAATCCTCCTTCGGTTGATTGTATAATGACAAGCTTATATTTTAGGGTAAAATAAACTGGACCACGAGGATACTCAAAAAGTCCATGTATTGGCTTGCGAGAAACTGTACACGTATACCATAATTATACTTAACCTATAGGACGGTACGTAAGAGCAGAAGTTACACGGTGTGAGCATACTGTGAAATTAGTAATTATCACATGGCTACATACATCAAGCACGGTTACGAAGCCTATTTATTTTGTAACCAGTCTATCGGAGCGCAAAGAGCTTCTTCACTACGCACACTGTTCATTTACAAGACCACACGATGCCTCATTGACCACTGTGATCACACCCATTCTTGTATAACGAGAGACACTTGAGAATATTCCTGTCACGAGGAACGCATATTCGTTTTGTTTGCCCAAACTACCTC
>JAXRKP010000641.1:120000-122500 GCA_037039925.1 Doris montereyensis | reverse complement strand
TGAGAATCATAAAGAAACAATGAATGAAAAAACAACAACCCAACAACATAAAAAAGACCTGAAACAAAAACGTTAAGCATTGTTTAAGAAATTAATAGTAGGCCTTTCATTCTACTAAATTGGGACGGGCTAAAAACTAAAACGTGTGCATAGACAGCATTCGGCGTACACGTATTACTATAGAATATTAATGCAACTGTATAATCGGTAGTCTTGTCGGAGGAATCATAATGTAACGTTCCAATCCAAAGGCAAGAAGGAAGTTGGGGACGGGTGTGCGCAAGATAAGGAAGGCGTGGACTAGAAATATCCGAGAATTGTCTCATTCCCCATTCAACTCGCTCAGCCTGGAGATGACCAAGGGCTGATGGTATGCGTCAGTCCACTTAGCACGAGGACGTTCGAATCTTGTCGACTTCAAAGTATTGAATCCCCCCTCCTTATTTTTACCGTAACAGGGAAACGGCTAATAATAATAATAATAATAATAATAATGTGGGAAGGGATTTCCTGTTGACCGTTCGTTGATAGCATAACAATAGGGCTAACAGGCACAATTCTAACATTTTGAATAGAAATTCCCAATTTTACGTCATAATCTACAGTGGAAGTGTGGCATGTTCGTATATGCGATTGTATTATTATTATTATTATTATTGTTATTATTATTATTATTATTATTATTGTTATTATTATTATTATTATTATTATTATTATTATTATTATTATTGTTATTATTATTATTATTATTGTTATTATTATTGTTATTATTATTATTATTATTATTATTATTATTATTGTTATTATTATTATTATTATTATTATTATTATTATTATTATTATTATTATTATTATTATTATTATTATTATTATTATTATTATTATTATTATTATTATTATTATTATTATTATTATTATTATTATTATTATTGTTATTATTATTATTATTATTATTATTATTATTATTATTATTATTATTATTATTATTATTATTATTATTATTATTATTATTATTATTATTATTATTATTATTATTATTATTATTATTATTATTATTATTATTATTATTATTATTATTATTATTATTATTATTATTATTATTATTATTATTATTATTATTATTATTATTATTATTATTATTATTATTATTGTTATTATTATTATTATTATTATTATTTATTATTATTATTGTTATTATTATTATTATTATTATTATTATTATTATTATTATTATTATTATTATTATTATTATTATTATTATTATTATTATTATTATTATTATTATTATTATTATTATTATTATTATTATTATTATTATTATTATTATTATTATTATTATTGTGATAGCAGTGAGTGACGAGTGAGGATGAGAAACGTCGGAGGATTGCAGGACAAAACTATCATGTGTAGAATATGTAGTAGCACACTCCATACTGTGATGGCTCACCGAGCTCAGGATAAATTCGATTAGAACCAAGTCCAAGACAAATCGTTGGTGGTTGGTGACATATTTAGTAATTCATTCATTGATCAAAAGCATTCCCTCAATCAGATGTACATCTAGTGGACGTAGACAGGACTAGGCCTACGTAATGATAATAATAATAATACAAATACAACGGTCTCTCACTTCATCTCTGAAGCCCGCCTCAGGGGTTCCCGTGAATTCTTGGTTGGCGTCTTTCTTTAGTCCCTTCCAATTCCTTTTCCTATTCTCTCAATCCCTCTCCCCTCATAATGACAGATCGCCTGGCGACCTCTTTATATAGGCATCGCGCGGACGTCTCAGAAAGCTTCCCCGTCACGCGCCGGCCCAAACTATCCATATTCCAACTGAGAGACCAGCCGTGGCATAACATCAATACAATAAATACAGCATGGTCCAACATTATGAAATGTACACCAGTGCATGGGGACAACATGGGCTATATTCTGACAAATTATCAATTTCTAACTTGCTTTAATTTCCACATAAAATAGGTTGGGAAAATAATTAAAATAAAAGGTTACAAAAGAAAGATTGTTATGAAATAATGTTAATGAGAGTCTTTATTTTCCCAATCCATGGATATCAATCGTTCATCCATCAATCTACTAATTAAGCCCCAAATAAACTAAAACCATCAACACACTAGCACACTTTGCTAAACACATAGTAAAACAATGCTTTCTACTAAATCAGAACTCCCGCGCCCGCGTCTCGTTGGCATGACCTAATTAGGGCGCTGGACACCTGTGTTCCAATTGCTACAGGCCGAGGCGTTAGTAAGCACGCCTCGCTACAGGCTTATTAGCCTTACAGCGAGTCGATGTCCATACAATATTATTTGGGTCTGTGGCTGTGGGCCTGGGGGATTGGTGACATATACACACACACACACACACACACACACACACACAGGTCTACCCATTCGCCGGGGACGCACTGTTACACTATTATAATTAATATAATTATAATTATTATTATTATTGTTATTATTATTATTATTATTATTTATTA
>JAXRKP010000641.1:25000-115000 GCA_037039925.1 Doris montereyensis | reverse complement strand
CTGCTTTAAAATGTTCATGACTATAGTTATAGTGCCTTTTGTGAGTTTGTGTGGTTTTGCATTCAACAAAGAAATGATCTAATGAAGTAATTAGAAGTATAAATATGGATAGACAGATTCTTAGATAAGTAGATAGATAGAAAGATAGATGGATAAAAAGATTGTATACAGAATAGAGTAATTAATGATCGTTGATTGATATACATATAAATAGGAATAAAAATATGAAAATAGATGGATAGATAGACAGACAGACGACCAGCCAGCCAGATATATATATATATATATATATATATATATATATATATATATATATATATATATATATATATATATATATATATAGATAGATAGATAGATAGATAGATAGATAGATAAATAGATAGATAGATAGATAGATAGATATAGATGGATGGATGGATGGATGGATGGATGGATAGATAGATAGATAGACAGGCAGACAGGCAAACATATATATAGATACTTGTAGATAGGTAGATAGATAAATAGATAGATAGGTAGAATTTGTCTTCTACTATGATTTTGAGCCATGCTGTTATGACTGACCTTAATTTTCCTTATTTTTTATCAGCCAATAATACTTGTGTTGATTACATCAAAAATACCAAGGGGGACATCAATTTCTCTTCAATTCCCAACCCTTCTGAGGCCAACAGGGACTGTAAGTGGACGATTGAAGGACCGATTGGTTCTGTTATAGAATTACAGGTAAATTTCATGTTTTAACTCAAGCGTTTTACATAATCTGTTTACATGTCCATGTAAGAGAAAGTTATTGACAAATCAATTTCCTTACAAATTGTGGCAAGTGTTACAAAAGTAATGCATGTCACTGCTAAATGATGATGTAACTTAGAATGTCAGACTGAAAACAGTTGAAATTTGTATGTTTTTGAAAAGGGAAAGGATTACATAGTCTCCCTGCACTAGTACTGAATTAAAGAAATGTTGTATATTATATTTCAGTTCGTTGAATTCAATAATGATGATGGATATGAAATTATTGTAATGGGAGGTGCCAAAACTGAACAATCATCTTGGACTCTCTTAAGGCTTTCGGAAGTCAGCGGGAACTCATCTTTTAAGCTGAGAAGCCCAAACAACTTTATGATTGTTCGTTTTATCAGTAATGGCAATCGTCGCTTGAACAACTTCTTAGCCAGATGGAGAGCATGTATGTATCTCTTTTTTTTTTTTGTTTTGTTTTTCGGAATCAGAATTTCCAAGTTAAGTAACTATTCTCAGTCATGTTTTTTTTTTTTTATTGTGTGTGTAAATCAATACAAGCCTGATATTGGCACTTTTCCATTTCTATTCCTTTTTCTGATGCATATCGATTTTGCACTGCCCTTGCAATTTCAATTTCAATTTATATGTTCGCTAACCTTGTATTATTTAAAAAAAATTGTTTCAGGTTTGAAGAGAGTATATTTATAAATATAAAAACCATGTAAATGATACAGAGATTTAATTTCATGATAATTTTGTGTTTGTTACATTTACATTCTTTTTCTGTATACGTTCATATCATATCTGACACATACACTAAGAAATAAAAAGATATAGATTAATATTGATTTATAGTCCGTATTCCCGCACAAGAACAGGCTCACCAACTGTATATCATTTATTCCCCAGCAAGGCCATTTCATTCAAAGTCCTTCTCAACTCCATGGGGAGCATACTGTATACTAGCCTGTTAGGCCTTTCATACTAACACTCTGACAATATCTTTCTCTACCTATAGCTGGGTATTCATTCACACCTGAGTCAAGAGAGGAAAATAGAGTGAGGTACCTTTCCAAAGAGTACAACATTGTGAAGAAAAAAAGAAAAAAAAAAAAAAAGGAATTAAAAATAAACTTGTTCTTGTTACACAATTTCCTCTCCTAATTTCTCATCTGTCCTTCTCCTTTCTTCCTACCCTCACTTTCATTCCAAAAACTGTCAAAATTGAAAACAGAACAGCATAAAATGGATTAATGCCCGTAATTTCTGACAGGATATATTAGATTTAAAAAGTGTAATGAATCAACAGAATTTTAGCATCGAATAAAGTGTCAGACAAAACGATGTAAGATAAAATGATTCTTAATATTTTTTTTTTTCTATCACTAGAAAATAAACACGTCTTAAAAATACTAAGACATAAATTTAATAGACCTTTTTAGTTTTTGCAGGTTTGTCTGTTTGTTTCCTGTTAGTAAGTAATGTTCCTACAAGGCCATTACAACCCATAGAGCAGGAGCTTATCCTAGTTTCCATAGCATGAAGCGGAACAGGGGATGATAAACATGTCCTGGACAGGAACTAGTCTGATGCAAGTTTTTACTTCCAAGCTAGTGCTTGTACTCATTTGCACCTGGGTCAAGTGGGGAAAATGCATGTTAAGTGTCTTTCCCAAGGAACCCAACATCAGCCATGGCTTTGCCAGGATTGGAATCAGGATTCTCATGACCCCAAGTCTGGCAGCCTTATCATTTGGCCACCAATGCCGCTTGTTTCCTGTTAAGATACATGATATAAGTGAAGAATATTCTTGAGAGAGCTAAATATATTAATCAACCACTTCAATTACGTGGCTGCTCAACTTTGTTACTCCTCAGTGCAAACCTCAGTCCAGACACAGGTATCATCCTTGAGGCCAAAACATTTTTTCAATCCCTTAGTCAAGAATTTTATCCAGACTTCTACCTGTCCAATCAAGAAAATGTGTACATTATCAGATCTGAAAATACTCGTGATATCATTCACTTGCAGGTACATGTATTGAGACTTGGCATTGTTCTATTTTACTCTCCATATTTTACTGATGTCTTCGTTAATTTGGTTGCACTCCTGTTTTAATTGTAGAGATAAAGTAGTTCTATGCGTACATTTTTTAGAATGTTTCGTACTTGTCATTGTCTTTAAAGAATCCCACTGAAAGTAAAGCAAAAATCTGAAATAGTTTAGTCTGACACCTTATGATAGTAGAAATATGTCCATAAGGAAGGATATAATTTTTCTTAGGTTTGATTGATTACTTTTTTATTTTCTTATTTCATCCATTGTTGCAATTGAAATTATTCTATGAGATCAGGTCATATAACTTATAATGAATAAACACTTTACATTTCCTGACAATTTTTTTTGTCATTTTGAATGTCTATTTGCTTTTTTTATTTTTCATTCAGCTAGAGGATCTCGATTTGCATGAAGGAGACCACATCTTCATTCGAGATGGAAATAGTGCTTACGCTCCTCTCCTAGGAGAATTTGGAGCAACTCTATCTACAACAAAACACATTTTTTCAACAGGCGCAGTCATATACCTTCTATTCAAAACGAGAAAACAAGTGATGAATGACAAAAGAGGTTTTTTGTTTTATTACAAAACAGGTAAGAAATAAAATAATAACTTCTTCATGCTGCCATTGTTTGAACATTTGGGGTTCTGAAATACTTAATAATCTTATGCCTAGAAATGATTGAGGCGACGGTAGCTCAGTTGGTAGAGTGTCTGACTCAGGAGACCTGAGTTCGACTCCCATTCCTGGCAAATTTTCTGGTCCTGCTGTCATCATCATCGAAAGCGTGTGAAAGCTGCGAGTTCCCCAGGGACCCCTTGGCAGTCCTGCTGTCAACCCAGCAACGAAATAAGTAGCTAGGTATATTCAGACCCTTTGAAAGTAAAGGTGGTGTAGAAAACATTGGCAAACTACTACATTACGCCATATGCCCAGAATAATTAGGACTCTACTCCTGATTACCCTATGCTCAACTCTGAGTATGGGACTTATTTTACTTAATTAGTATAAATGATACATTTTTAAAGCATAGAGAGAGAAAATTTATTCATGTTTTAAATTTGTAAGATTTCAAACTTTTCTTTCTATGTATGTTTGTCATGTTAATTACTTGATTTGTGAGTTGTGATGAGATGTAACAGCGTTGATAAGATACTAATTTTTTTAGAGATGTTTATAAAACCTATGAGCAGGAAGCTGATCAAATTTGATCCCAATAGTGGGGATGATGGAAAACCTGCGATAGACAATTCTGCTTTCAATTGGTCTTGTATTGTCGGTCCCAAAGAACCTTCTTTCTTTAATTGTTTAACGAGTTGTGTAGCATGTAGGGAATTGTTACTGATGCTTTTTATTTTCCCTTTTCCTAGGCTGTGACATTGATATTGTATCACCCGCTGGTGAAGTAACAACCCCTGGGTATCCCTATTTGAATTATGCTAACTTCCAGACTTGTAAATGGACAATCAGTTCTCCGCAAAGAGACAGCATTACACTGCATTTCAATGATGATAATTTTGGCATTGATTCATCTGACTTACTGCAGGTTAAAAGCCTACTTATCTATTTTTAAATGATTTCAAAACATTTCTGATTTCATTCTTTGAACCTAAATGTAAATCAAAATATTCTCATGAAATTTACTTAAAATGACAATGTGCACTAACGCTCTTATGTAAAATAATTCTTGTGTATCACATAATGCCATTGTTGTCCTTGATATCCTTAAGTAAAAATTACTTCATAATATTTTATCACATAATCTTTTGTTCTTTTTTATGCATTAGATAAAGGGAAGAATCCCTCACTTATTCAAAATTCTTGTAAATATTTATTTGCTTAAAAAATTCTTTTCAGATCAGTGAAATTGGTAATTTGCAAAGTGATGTTTTATTGTTACTTACACTCTCTGGATTTCAAGTGCCTCAGGATCTTCAAATACAGAGTGGAAAAGCCCTTATTTCTTTTACAACATCTGCACTTGATAGTGCGCAAGGCTTTATGGCTATATATTCAATTGGTAAGGCATATGGTCTCTCACATTTAGTTGTGTGAAGTATTTATTTGAAATCTACACATTTTATATGAATGTTGGTAAAGGCAAGAGTCATCATTACATTATTATTATTTTAATTCTGAAAATATAAACAAATTAATTTTTTCTCACATTACTAGAAATTTTGAAATAAAATTTTCGAAATGTTTGCTTTAAAACTGTAGTTATCATTGTTCATCTGTTTATGGTATTTGATTTTCTCTTGTAATGTTTTCATTGCATTTCAGTGCAAAAGTTTGGATTAAAACATACAACATAGTAATAATCTTTTATATAACATGAATTATAATTAAGGAGCAATATTTTTTGTCCAATGTTTATCATAATTTTGTCTTCTTATGCCCTCACCTTTCACAGGTTGCCCAGATCCTTTCTTTAACACAGACACAATTGTGACACCACGAGTGTCTTCCTTTCCATACCGAATCAAGCTCAATATAGCATGCCCCATAGGTTATGTCTTTTCATCAGAAGAATTCTATGATAACGGTGCTCTTCCTAAGAGCCTGTCCTTTGTTGAAATGGAATGCTTGTATGGGGGCTCATGGAATGTTGAAAACACACCTCAGTGCATTGGTAAGGATGGATTTGGTTAAAAAGAACTTTTCACACAGGCCATAGAGATCGAAATCAAGTAAACATAATTGTTTTTTATGTACAGTTAAGTTAAGAAATCATGATTGTCTTTTGCTTATCTGAAATAGGAATGCATTCATGCTTGTTATTTAATCATGATTTTATTTCCCTTAACGGGATTAGAAAAGCTTTCAATTTTAGTGTTTAAGTTCGGTGAAAAAACAACAAAATCAAGTGCAAGAATAGATCCAAGCAATCTCATGCCTCTAAGGACATATTTTATATTTTAATTGAACCTTTGAGAAATCTTTTGAGGAAAATATAGACAAAATATTAAGTGACATGCTAAAAGAAGACATACACTCTTCTCCTAGTCAAATACAGACAAACTCCCCCCCCCCCCCACCCACCCACTTCCCTGCACAAAACAAAGTCGCCCATTCCGCTAAAAAAAACCAAACCCTAATCATCTCAACAAACAACAAAATAAATAATATGACCCACCATTCTGAGTCATCAATTCCTGATTTTCCTGTTTCATGAATAGTTTGATGACTTCATTGCTTTCACAGCAAAGTACTGTGGTATCCCACCTAGTATCAAGCAGGGATACATTGTGGCTAGCAATGGCACACAGTTTCAGTCAGTGACCAACTATGCCTGCCTTAGAGGATATCAGTTGTCTGGCAGTCCTAACGTTCCCTGTGACGAGTCTGGGAGCTGGGAGCAAACTCCAATTTGCAACGGTATGGCATAATTAAATTTTGTAAAAAAGATTACAAGTCAAAGAAATATTGTTGCCTTCCATCATTTTTGTTTTTGTTAAGAAAGGAGCAGTGATCAGGTAAATACTTAAATTGTTCTGAAAACATTCTATTACGGGTTAATTGTTTATCTATCATTAGATCAAAGCATGATTTGTAAGGTCTTTACTTTCATATGTTCCCCATTTACTTGTGAAGGAAATGACATTGAATAATTTTAAAGCCCCATAGGAACAAAGACGAGACAAATACAAGGATTAGACAAAAAAAAAACAACCCAGGCCACCATGAGGATCGAACCCACGACCTCTGTGTCGGCACCCATCGCCTCACCATGAAAAGAAAGCGTGCTACCAATCGAGCTAACTACATTCCTTGTTTGTCTTTACCCATTTACTTGTGATATCAAATCAATTCATTTTATTGTTTTGAAAAAGATGTAAAGCACCCTGAGGTCTTGATGACATGGCGCTATATAAATAATATTTATTATTATTATTATTGAATTTTCCTGTTCCAGTTTTAAGGTGCCCAAGCCTGGCTCTTTCCAATATAGTTCCATCCTTCAATGTCACACACAAAGATGGAACAGCTTCTGTAGCATTGTTTCTTTCTCATGTCCTGCTGGATACAAGATTGAAGGCTCACCTCTCCTCTATTGTCAAGATAACGGCACTTGGGATTATCCTGTTCCTAGTTGCTCTGGTTTGTATCATGTCAAGTCCCTTTAAATCCTTAGATTAGATAAGTGAAAGAGAAATTGATTTATCTCTGTCCCGTCTTTGTCCCCCTGTTCTCTCGTTATCTTCTTTGCCTCTCTCTGTTTGTCTCTGATGGTCTGTCTTATGTTTTTGTCAGTCTGTTTATCTATCTGTATATCTGGTAATCTGTCTATCTGTCTGACTCCTCTCTTTTCTGTTTTTGGTATAATGTGTATATTTACATATACTTGATAAATAGAAGAAGCTAGAATGAAACGTAAGGACAAAATCATAGCCTTTCTCTCATGTAAAAAGTATTTCATGAAGACAATTTCTTAAAGTACAAGTACCACCACAAAGAAAAACAGCATCAGTAGATTTTATTGCCAGCACATTCCTTTGGTCTGTTTGATGGTGCTAATTTTTGTTGTTACAGATTGTCAAGTTGAAATGTGGTTGAACCTATACTAATATTTGAGGGATAAAATTTGACACTTACATCATTGTATTCCTATCTTAGATAGACTGTTTCATTGTCCTTTACAGCAGTTTGCTTGTTAATACTCAAAACAAGCTTTCATTGATCTGATTTCTGATATAAAATATTAATTTTGTTATTTACAGCACTGTTATGCATTGTGCCGGAAATTGTTAATGGAATGGTGAGAGGAAACCCTTTAACAGCTAGTGTTGCAGACAGTTTGACCATAGAATGTTATAAAGGCTATGACATACGTGGGACCCAAAATCCGTCTACTGATGTAACATGCTTACCAAATCAAACATTTGGTATACTACCACAATGTGAAGGTAGGTTTTCCTGTATTATCTATTTACAATTCTTTTATGAACTTCTGTCAGATTGAATCTTCATCTCCTCTTTAAAGCATCATTCCTTGTGATGTGTTACTTGAATATGAAAATACTTTTATTATCTCCCCTAACCCACAGCAACCTACTTCAGCAAATCCCTGTCTGCCTAGCACTTCCTTCCAGCAAATAGATTGATTTAACAGAAAGAGATAAAAAAAAAACCAACCTCACCATTTTTCACATATTCGTCAATTACAAAAACTCTTGTTAACTAATAAAATATCAGAAGGCATTTAACGTTTTTCTTTATGATATCTTACTGATTGATTATCCTCTTCAATAATCATTTTTTCTATATACTTGAATTAAAAGAGCAATGATATATATACATTTGAAAGTTGAAATTTGTCTTATTTATTTAACTATGCTCCTTAATAATGTCATGCTTGTTCAAACAATTTTAAAGAGTGATTTTTATGATTGAAAGCATTGTACTTACACTGAATCAAAATGTATTTGAATTTCCCCACCCACCCCATTAATCAGATAACTTTCCTTACATTTGTTCAGTTTCAGGTTTTGATTACTGTGCATTAAACAACTGCTCTACAAATGAAACTTGTGTAAATCAAGTAGGAGGTTTTAATTGCATATGCAGAGATGGATACTTCTTGAATCAAGGATTTTGTTTGGGTAAGTTTGAGAAGGTTATGCTCTCATTTTGAGTATTTGAAACTCTCAGATGCTGGACACTTTTGTCTCTCATACAAACAGTAGAAATCACTAACATTTATGAAGTTTCTGTTATAAAAAAAAAAAGACAAACGCTTCATCTAATAATATTATAATAATAATTTTAAATTTATGTAGTGGCAATATCCATAAATATATGCTCAAAGGCACTTAACAATGATGTGAAGTGAACATCCAATACACAAGAAAGGATCAACTATGGAATGCTTAAACTATAGCGGGATATCACTACTTAGCGTACCAGGAAAAGTGTATGCTAGGATTCTGGAAATGAGACTAAGGAAAAGAGTAGAGGACCAAATTGAAGAACACCAGAGCGGATTTAGACCTGGAAGAAGTGTACCATATCACATATTTACAATTAGACAAATAATAGAAAAATTCCTTGAGAAAAACATTGACTTGCACCTGTGTTTTATTGACTTAGAAAAGGTAATTGATACTGTAAGGAGGGACGAACTATGGCATTCCTTAAAAGAACACAACATAGAGCACAATTTAAGAAAAGCCATTAAAAGTTTTTACAATAAACCAACATGTGCAGTGAGAGAAGCTGGAAATGTATCCGCAGAATTTGATGTAGATATAGGAGTAAGACAGGGTTGTGTCCTAAGTCCTCTTTTATTTATCACATTTATGGATTCAGTGGCAAAGGCATCCTCAAAAATGAAGAAAATGAATGTAGGTATATGGAAGCTCAAACCAGTAAATGTGTCAATGCTTGCATTTGCTGATGATTTAGTTCTGTTTGGAAAATCAGAAGGGGCCTCCAGTCGAATATCAACATGATGAATAATGAATTAAATAAAAGATGAAAGTAAATGCAAAGAAAACCAAAACAATCCTGGTAACTAGGGAAGCTAAAACACAAAATCAGGGAGAATTTAAAACAAGTTCAAAGCTACAATTACTTAGGAGTAATGATTAACTCAGGGGGAAAACTAAGAGAAGAAATCAGCCAGAGAATCCAAAAGGCAAATGAATATATAATCATCTAGGAAAGGCATTTGTAGGTAAGCAAGAATTGTTAACAAAAACCTAAATGGCAGTATACAATACAGTTTATTCTCCTACTCTCTATGGCAGCGAAAACCTGGACCTTAGACAGTAGGGAATACAGTAGAGTACAGGCAGCCGAAATGAAATATCTAAAAAGAGTAGTAGGGAAAACTAAAGAGAGACAAAATCAGAAACACAACAATAAGAGATCAAACCAAAGCAGATAGCATAAAAACTAAGATAGAAATGAATCAACTGAGATGGTTTGGACATGTTAACAGAATGAATGACAATAGAATAGCTAAATCAGTATACAGTGCTAAAACTCAAGGTAAAGGACCAAAAGGTAGACCTCAGAGAAAATGGGAAGAAGATATTGAAAAGGCATTAATGCAAAGAAATTTAACTTTCACGGAAGGAAACAAAATGCCAGGACAGGGCATCTTGGAGAAATATCATTTCGAGCATCTAAACCCATACACCGGAAGGTAGAATGGGAGCTGATAGAGAAAGAGAGAAAGAAAGATGGTGAACATTATGATTCAAGCCGGGCGACAATGATAATATAGTACATACCTAGATAATAGAAGATAGTTAATAATACATCAAAAACACAAAGACACATTTAAGCTAGAACAATCATGCATTCAACTTAGTGTATTGAATGCAGAGTGAAAAGTTCTATTTTCAACAATCTTTTGAAGGAGTCGAATGATTTGGAATTCTGTGTATGAGGTGACGAGAGTTCTAGACAGCGGTGCCAGCTAAGATCAAACTTTATTCTCGAGTACCATTAAAAGAGATGACAGAAAGATAAAACAGTGTTTAAGTCATCCGTCACAATGGATTTTAAAATGTCTATTTCATTCTCCAGACATTGATGAATGTTCTGCCGATACTAATGGCTGTGGGCAGCTATGTGAAAACACTGAGGGAAGCTACAGATGTTCTTGTCAACCTGGATACTCACTCTTCACTGCTAATGGCACAAATAAATTCCTTATTGCTGTTGGTGAAACTGGTTTGAGACAAGGAGACTTGTTTCATGTGAATCACACCTGTGTCTGTAAGTTTTTGTCTTTGAAGATATTTTTTTACCTAGATCAGCTCAAACTTTAAACAAAACGATTAAATCTCTTAATTTTTCTTACATTGGAATTAGGTTATACTTTGAGTTAGTAGGTTACATCAGACAGGATTTTTGTTATGATCTCACTTAATGTGAAGTGATGCATTTTCAGAAATGTAAAAACAGTTCTTACTGCATGTTTTACATAATTTGTATTAAGAGAATTTTCAAAAACTTATAAATTCATTTAATTTCAGTAAATCTTTGTCCTTCACCTGGTGACATCCAAAATGGCTACATTTCAAATCCAAAATCTGATTACTTTGTTGGAGACGCATTGAACATTGGCTGTGACCTTGGCTTTGTTCCCAAAGATGGAATTGCCAGCACCGTTTGTGATGGTTTATCCTCCTGGTCTCCGTCAATCCCATCTTGTGAAGGTTTGTATGAATACATTAAGGAAACATGAGCTTAAAATCTCAATTTCCGTATTCCAACAGGAGTAATGCAGACAGCAATGATGAACAATGAATAGGATTCTACTCCTGAACTAAAGCTGATATGAAAAGACGAAATGTCTAAAAATATGATATCCTTATCTAATAAGGAGAGAAGATTGGAGGAGAGATGTTATTGTGAACAATAACATTGTTCATTTGAAATTGTGCTAAAGCTGTTATTTTGTCAGAATCTCACATTATATCACACACAAAGACACAAAAAAAACCCCCATCACTTTTCCAGATAGTGTTTGCTCACATGGAATAAGTTGTTACATATTTCCTTTTAATCTGTGTATTACATATCACTGTGTTGGAAACAAAATTGAATTGTTTTCAAGTAACGATGTTACAATTCAATAAAATAAAGATATGCCAACAGTTTTGCAACTAATATTTCTCTTTTTTTCAGTTGCCAAATGTCTCCAGATATATTGCCACCAGTTGTTAATGGACCAAAGTCAATTGTTGCCAACAATCCAATACGTTATGGTGATGTGGTGACGCTGGTCTGTAATGTAGATGGCAAAGCAACATTTAACAAGACAAGATCATGCATCTACAATCCTGTAAAATTGATCTATGAACTACAAGGAGATAATTATGAATGTGGGAGGTATCTAAAATTTTGGTGCATTATATTAAAATATAAAACAAAGAAATTGATTCCAATGAGCGATAAAATATTTCATAATTATTTTGATAGTTTGTTTTTTTTATCAGAAAGTGTCCTTATATTATAGAATATTGATTGCACCTCAGTAGGATTTTTTTTCTTTTTCCTTTTTATTTAAAACTTGGTCTAAAAATAGACCGGCTGCACGTTTGAAAGTATTGTCTTCTTCCTTATTTTGATGTTGGTATTGTTTTGTATTAAATCAGTAAAATCAATCTTAATGACATGTTATTTTTTGTTTGTTTCATGAATGTAATCTAACAGAATTTTTATTGGTTTACAGTGATTGACTGCGGTCGTCCAGAGCTTTTTCTGCCAGAGGGATCTGCTGCTGTTTTTCTAACGGGCCGTTCAACTACATATGGTGGTTCATTCACCTTTGAGTGCCAATTTCCATATTTCCAGACCGGTGGTCCAGCCTCTGCTTCCATAGCTTGTCAATCTGATGGGCAATGGAAGTTTGGTGTTTCAGATTGTATCTGTAAGTACTGTCACCGGTCTCGAGTTTGAGTAAAATTATATCAGTTAGCTAACACAGGAAAGCAAACGAGACAAAGGTATTGAAGTAAGTTAAAAGTTTAGTAAATACGCATGTGTTACTGATGTTTGGACATGAAATAAAATTTATATATAAACACTATTTATTGGTTTTAAAACATTAAAAACGGAACAGCTATACGAAGATGCCTTTGATTGACTGTGTATGCGGTTTTAAGATTAATGAAATGCAAAAGGTATTGTAATCAAACTATTTGTTTTCAACAGACGGTGTCTGTCCTTATCCTGGCAAGCCTCCTGATGGGCAAGTCATTATTGACGGATACAAATTTGGTGATAATGTCTCTTTCTCCTGTGATAAATCAGGGTTTGGAATATATCCTAACTTAGAGCTCACATGCATTAAAAAAAGTAGTGGTGAAGGTCTTGCCTGGAATGGTTCTGCACCAATATGTGTGGGTAAGTAAGTTTTCTTGGTTAATTTTTTTATTCAGCTTTGATTGAAAAATAGATCCTTTTATCGACTTGGTTTTCATATCAATGTTATAAGTATTCATTTTATGACGTGTTATTTTATTATTCAAATTTTGATTCTTCTCTACCTTTTAAATAAAGAATTAAAACTGAATGTTTTCTGATTAAATCAACAGTCTTTCACTGATTAAAATCTTCGTCTCTGATCCTAAGAAACTTACTGGTATCCAAAAAATCTTTCTTTTTGATATCTGTTTCTGTTTTGCAGTGCAAAGCATATTTTATTATATTCATTATACCTTTACTCCAGATGTGGAAAAACCTTACTTTATTGGTTGTCCATTCAATGCAAAATCTGTGCGACGCTATGAGAAAGCTGGGTTAATTCCACCCATTGCACAAGATAACTCGGGAAGCGTTAAAGAAATCTGTGTGAGCCCAGAATACTTTCTGGAAAATCAACCTATTGCAGCTGATGTCACAGTCACGTATACAGCTTTTGATCATGAGGGATTAAGCAGTACCTGTTCTATTAAGATGGAAGTCATTGGTATGTTTCAGTGTCATTTCTATTAAAAAAGTTCAATCATAGAATGTTAACATAATTGAACACAGAGGCCACATGTTGTAATGAAAAAAAGAAAGAAAAACGCCATGGTAGAATTGCGTTAAAAAAATTATTACACCAGACTTTGTTCATGTATACTGCATAATAGTGCACTGTTATAGAGAATATGGTTTATGCTGGTTTCTTAAGACAGTTCTAAATGCTGTGGAAAAGTTTTTTTTTGTTGGTAATTTGTCTTTGTGTGCATGTGTGTACCTTCTTTTAAAGTCTTAAAAGATTAGATTGAGGCAGATAGAGACATACACTTACAATTTATTTATCTTTTAAATATTTAATTGTTTGAACATTCACAAACGGAGAGAGATAAAAGTTATTGCTCCATTCTCAATGACATTTTATATTTGCTTTTTTTCAGATGAGACGCCTCCAACTATTCAATGCCCACCTCCTGTAATCATTTACCTCAAAACGGACAGAGAGTATCACATATTTTTTCAACGAATCATTAATCATGGCTACTGATGATACCAGTATTTCTGGTAAAACCCTGTCAGTTTCTAGTATGACTGTTGATGAGCAGGACATTGACCAAGCATTTGACATTAACGCAACGGTGTTTGATGCTGCTGGAAATAGTGCCTTTTGTTTGTTTCAGCTTTATGTTTCAGGTAAACTAAAGGATAGAATATTACCTGTTTTTCTTTTTTGTATTTTAATTTGACGTATAGGAACATTAACAGATGATTTGAAAATATTTGGAAGCATTTAAAATATTGATTATATTTGTAGTAATTTGCAACAAAAAATGTTTACCTTCTTTATTTCTTTCTTTCTTTTTATTATTTCCCCTCGTTTCTTTTACTTTTTTGGATTTCAAGATAATTCAAATCCATGGGGTCTGATTTTGTTGTTAAAAGTATTATTCATTACCTGTAGTACTGGACATGTTTATTCACATGACAACATAAATATCATGATTTATTTAGTGTTTGAACTTCGAATAATTAAAATTGGTTAAATAATGTTGTGAACATAAATGTAAAGATTTTTGTATGTGTTGCTGGATCTTTACTTATAAAACTAATACAAACATTTATGTCAAGATTGTACTCAGATTTATTGCTTTGTTGAGCTGTGCACTTACCGAAAATCTCTTTAAAACTTCATTTGATTTAGATCTATGACAATGTCATGTTTGTGATCCATGTGAACATCAACTTGTGCTGCCTATTAAAATTTGAAAATCCAAAGTTATATTTACAACTATAATCTTGGATCATTTTAAATTTCATTATCCTAAAAAAACCCAACCCAAACCACTTGTGGTTTCAGATGAAAAGTGCTCAGAATACAGCATACAAACACCTCTTAACAGTAAGAAATCGTGTAATGGAACAAATACTGGGGGCACCACATGTGAATTCACCTGTCAGGATGGCTTCTATTTCTATGATGAATATCCCACTGACATCTTTGTGTCAACATGTGAACCAGGACAAGATTTTGAACCGAAATATATTCCTTCTTGCACAGGTTTGTTTTTTGATATAATAAAATCAATAAAAATTCCTGGAACTTAAGATTTCCCCTTTGCAAAGTGACATTTATTGACCTTAAAAATATTTATATGATTGCCAATATTGATAAGTCGTATAGATGAATGGCAAGGAGAAAGCTAAACTGAACTGTGCGAATTTTACATCAGATGATATGCATTTATCAAAAGAATATTGAACAATTAACTTATGTCAGCGATGAGCAATTTATTTTTATCTGTCTGTCTGTCTGTCTGTCTGTCTGTCTCTATCCTGCATAGGCTAGCAGTCCTAGCGATCTCTGCCTGTCCCTGGTAATGAAAAGTGTGAAAACACTCTTGACGTTGTTTTTGTTGCCGACTGTCTTTCCTGGTTTCTGATTCAATTCAAGGCACTAAATTGGACACCTGAGGTCATGTGGTATACAATACCTGAATACATGGATTGATACTTGGATGTGTCATTGCTGTTTGCGAAAGTTCCGATTACTGTGAAACCTTTTGGGCACGTGTGTCGGATTAACGCACAAACAGATAACTATGAAGTACTAAAGTTTGCTGAAAACGAGTGTCTGAGTTAAAATAATGAACAAAGAGAGACTTAATTTGTTCCCAATGATTGTGTCGGATAAGACTGTATGCTGATTACTGGTGTATTTGGATTAACATAATAGACTGTATATGCATGTGTATTATCAAAGAGAAGTCATATGTGTACTCTGTAGTATTTATGCATGTGGTCTAAAAATTGCTTTGATATCTTTCAAGTAAGAAAGAGAACATAAGTTTGTGAACATAAGAAAGAGCTCTAAGTTTTATGGTGTAATTTTGGATAAGTATTATAAAAAAAGCATAATTAATATTGTTATGAATACTATACGTATTTGTCATATATATAATATCTTAAGGATGTTGTGACATATATTAAGATCAATTTTCTTCATGTGTAAGAATTTAGTTTTTATTAATGGCTTTACTTTCATAATTTAAGATGTTACAGACTTGTTTAGAATATTTTGTACTTTACATAAATTATGATACTATGAACCTCTTCTTTCTTTTTTCTTTAGAAACTGGGCCCGTTTCTGCTTCAATCTGTGTATATCTCAGCTACAGTTCTGTCACTGCAGAGGATTTATTTGACAATTGTACAGGTTTGATCCAGACGGAAGTTGAATCCATTGTGTCTGGCTTGAGGGCTGAATTGAGCATCCTTTGTTTAACTCAACAAGACATTGCTACTGTGCAGCTGAAAGATGCCAGTGCTTCTTCAAGTTATATAAGTTTGATAAACCAGGTAAGAACTTCCAAGCTTTTTATTTCAAACGTTAAAAAAAACAAAGGCAGAGGATTGAATCCGTTACTTGGTTCATATATGATTTGTGTGAACACCACAAATTGTTTATAAAAAAAGAAAGAAAAAAAGAAAGATCTGAATAACACGTCTTTTAAAATTCATATTAAGTCCTTCAAAAGGTTTAGACTGTTACTTTGGTGTAACTCACACCATTACTAGTAATTCAGAGAGACAACTTTAGGTTATTCTGCATAAGCTGTAAGTGCCATGCTAGAGCATGATATGTAAAATGACAAAAGGAGTTCAAATAAATATAACAAGTGCAGTACAGTAGTGACCGCTAAATGCCCGCCTAAATGTCCGTTTCACCTAAATGCCCGCAATCTCAAGGAAACCAAATTTTTTCTATATAAATTGCCCCTCTAAATGCCTGTTTGAAAACTAAGATTTTCGCCTAAATACCCGGTCTCAACGACAACTGCAGGTATGTTTTTCTCCAAAGTATCATATAATACGTCCGTAATTGATTAAATATTCTGTTTTTCTTTATCATGCATGTAATTCGATCCCTAATCTAATAGTAATAGGGCTTATGCCCGTGAACAATGTGCCATGCATTGCACCCACCTTTCATTACCTATCCATTGTAGAACTTAATGTACTAAACGTTGACTAATCTTCTCTTCATAACTCCACCCAATGTACAGCACATCCTTTGTTCCATTGGATCACTGGTTTGTCATCGGGCAATTAGAATTGAACAGTCTTCTGACTCCACCCACATCTCTTTTTGATGTCGTAAGTGGCATGCGATCACCTGGCGTCTTTTAAACCGGATGCTCATCGCGATCGAGGACAAGGTGAACAGTTTTATTGCTGTATTGGCCATATCCAATGTGACTTCGGGCCTTCGTGGCGAAAGACAGTCAACCCATCAACGCGCTCACTACCTCAGCGTTAAAGAGCGTAGGGTTTCCAGGTTTCCCTTTTCTCGCATTAAATTTTTCATACAGCTGATGACTTTTCCAAAAACAAACGATCTGTCTATGAATCTTTATCCTTGTCTGTCATCTTAATTTTAACATGAGGATTATGAATCTAAGGAGTTGTAAGATTCGTGTTGATTTATTCACACATTGGTCCCATTGGATGAGGCTTTTCTTTATCCAGTTTTTCTCATCAAATTTGTATAATTACTTAAGGGGGGGGGGGGACGGCAACTGAATCTCGAAGATTGGGTCAAACGTATCAATTTGAGATTTTATCATTTTCATATGCTATGATTCTTCTAGAGCCCATCTGTAATGGTACAAAACATGAAAACTATTTATAAATGAGGTTTTAACCCTCTAAACATGCTGCCCTAGAACAAAAATTTACACATTTTATCCAAATTATGATAAATTTGCTCATTTTCGGTTCTAATTTTGAAAATGAAACGGGAGTCGTGTATAGTATCGATGTAAAAGGGAAGTTCCTTTCCCTTTGATATATAGTAGATTTGGTATCGATGCTACAACACCATGAGCCCCTGTTCATGAAACTTTCCATACCTAAGACAAAGAATTTCATATGACATCAGCTGTTGTACAGTTTGATCCGACCTCTGAACTCTCTCAGTCAGCAAGTTAAATGGTGTCGGCGCATGCGCAGCGTTCCCGGATATGTCTGTTGTTGGTAAACAAACTCCTTGCTTTCGTTTTGATTGCTCTGCCTAGTGTAAACGTGTTTTACGATTGATTGCGATTTATTCTTCAGGTTTGTTCTATACTCTTGTTATTTTTTTTACGAATTAGTTTACAATGCCTCGACTTTCCTGAAAAGCTTGAAGCAATAATCTGGGTAAAGCCAGGAAACAGTGTTGGACTGAGGATTCGGGAGATATTCCGTCTCAGGAAGCAACTTGGGGATTGGAACCACCCACCAGCTCTGGAACATGTGGTTGCTCCTCACCATGCTCCAGGTTTGGGCTTAGGGAATCTAGATCTAGCTCTAGTTCTTCATCCTTGGATCGTTTGGATATCCCCATTAGTGAACTGCCATTCAATCCTCCTTCACCAGTTCATCGTTCTGAGACCAGGTTTGAGAAGAAACTTGCCATGGTCAATGAACAACAGAACGAAGATGACCATGGACTCAAAAGGTGGCCTCACCAAGACTATTTGTGAGCTTAACATGCTGACATCGTTTGTGTAACTTTTTCAGTGCCCTCAGATTGGTTGCAGATCTAAAATAAAATGCCGTGTCAACGCGTCAAAGCAAAAAGGATTTGCCGTGTGCCTTGAGGCCTTCTGCCGCAACTGTGATTGCATTGTGGCCTCCACATATGCATCAGATGTCAACATGTCAGCGTCAGGGCACCCTTACCCGTTCAATATTAACACAGGAGTTGTTGTAGCCTGCCTTAAGAGCGATATGGGACCCCACAAACTTTCTAATTTCTGTGAGACTCTCTCTATGCCATCCCCCACAAGAAGACCTTCACAAAGCGTGCTGAAGGCATCTACGGTCTCAATGTAGAAATGTCACAACAGATATTTAGTAAGACAGTGGCAGTGGTAAAAAGAACATCAACGGCAGCTGGATATCACCATCGACAACACTGAACCGCTAGACGTCGCCGTTAGTTTTTGACGGAACATGGATGACGAGGGGCCATTTGTCTCTCATTGGAATTGGATGTACCATCAACAGCCTCACTGGTATCGTAGTTGATGCTCATAAGTTAGTGCCTTCTGTCAAACATGCGTGACAACCTGAAAGTGGCAGAAGGCTAACAATCCTCATCTGTATGACGCATTGCTTAAAGAACACCAAGAGGAAGGCTGTAACATCAACTGCACAGGTGAGTTTTTTTTTTTGGATTACCAAATGATAATTTCTTCTTACAAATTACTTTTTTCTAGCCGATCAATTGAAATCGACACACAGAGAAGATTTATGGCTCTGGAGGGGATTGCACTGTTATTATAATTGTTTAATATATTTTATCATTACATTATTAGGATTATTGCTTTTGTCATTATCATCGTCATCTATTTTTTTTTTCCGTACAGTTATCATTATATTTAGAAATCAAAGCTCACAGTTAGGGGTAAAACTAGACTTATATCAAAGAAATGGAACCAATTTACTGTTGTCACGTAATAAGAGTAAACAAATTATTTTTACATAATTGATAATTCATTGCAGCCGTATCATAAACTAATCTGTTATAAGCATGTTGCCTAATTCGATGAGACTAGGTAGCCACAACGCAGCATTATATATGTCATTTTATTTTTATTTTGTAGTTGCAATTTGATCTCCTTCTTATTCCCTTTGTTTGTATGTCATCTTTAGGTACATTGGGCATGATTGAAGCTGTAGCGGCAGAAACCCTGTGGCAAAGATCGGTGGACCTGCATCAGCTACGCTACATAATATTTGTTGGAGACGATGACTCAAAAGCCTTCGACAGAGTCTGCAGGGCTGAGCCATATGGACCAGATGTGGCTATTGTCAAAGAAGAGTGTATGAACCATGTTTCAAAGCGACTCAGTACCATCTTGCGGAATTTAGTTCAGGACTGCACCAAGAAGGGTTTGTAAATTTATTTCCTTATGCACAAACAGAATGAATCCATGGGCTTCATAACCTCACTTCTATTTTCTACAAAAGAAAAAAATGTAATTCTTTCTCAAAATGCTAACTATAAATTTTCAATTACACAATGACAACCGCCTGAATTATTTGACAAACATAAGCTGCACATAATCAACCAACCTCAAGCCATTTGGTTTTTTGGTTTTTTTTTTTTTTTTTATTGTACTGAACTATTCTGTTTCTAACGTAGTTGATTTGTCCACATTCGCATTTTCTGTACTGACTGATAGTCAGATTTGTCTTGTTTTATTTTGATTTGCTGATTTTAGTTAGGCCTGTTTTGAAATGTTTCATATAAAACAGTTTACTTATATGTAAACAATGTTTTCTGACGAGTCGGATTACAGCGTGTATGGTCAATATTTATCTTATGCTTATTGTTATTCAAAGGTACAACATTGGGCGGAAGGAAACACGGAAGCCTTACCGGCAATGCCATAGACAAGCTATGTAAGTATTATGCCAAAGCTATTCGTGGGCACGGCAACATTGAGGACATGAAGACAGCAATTTTTGCCAGCTTGTACCATGGCTACTCCACGGACGACAACCCTCAGCATCGGTACTGCCCGCCTGGCATCGACTCCTGGTGCTTCTACAAGAAGGCCATCGCACAGGGCATATTTCCTGGTTAGCATAAGCTCCGTATCTATACGCCCCTGGATTACAACCGCCTGCATTAGCATGTTTGGCCCGTTTACCAACGCTTGACAAATGATGATCTTCTACGCTGTTGAATTATATATTTCATTCTCATGACTTTTCCTCCTCAGAATGAAATTATTTTGTGAATGGATTACCCTAATATATGGCAAATATACTCCTTGTAAGATAATGTCCATAACATGCATAAATATAGACATTGTGCAATAAAATTTTGAGTTTTTTGAGTTGCGGAAATACAAAATTGCATTTTTCTCAAAACATGTTTTTTTGGTATACTTTTCACTAAAAAGTCAAAAAACTTATGCTTAGATTTGAACCAAATTTGGTATATAGCTTCTTTATATGTGCGCCTAGTTTGTTTAAGAGGCTTTTTGGGAAATAATTGATGATAGTGATGTTATTGATGATTTAATGTAAAAAATTAGTGTTTTTTGGATTTTGAAAGTTGATTTTTTTCAACATTCTTTACTACCTGTATCTCAAAATTGGTTGACTTTCCTTGGTAATATTTTGACTTTTAGCGATTTGAAAAACATAAACAAAATCCAATATGGCCGCTGTTACCATGGCAACCAAAAATTCAGTGACAAAAAAACTATTCCATCTCAATCACAGCATAATACCCTTTGCATGTGTGAAGTATGAACATTATATGTCCAATGTTGAATATTTTGCTTCTTGGCTGCAGTCCCGCCCCCCCCCCTCCCCTTAAGCCATAGGTCTCGTGATTAAATAAGTTACGTGATTATAGTGTGGGTTATGCCAGTTAATGAGGAAACATTGGATCAGGTCCTTTATCTCTTAGCCCCCATAGTAACAACTTGAATTTTGCACAGTTACATACAAATCTACATCTTGAAAATAAAAAGAATAAACCAGGACATCATTTACAAAAGAAACTTCAAATCGTGGACGAATTTGGCAAGTCACTAGGAAACCCAACGTCACAGAAATAGGCCTATCCTCAAATTGTTACCCCTGACCTACTTTCGTCTAAATGCCCGTTTCGCCTAAATGCCCGTTTTGTCTGCTTCCCAAGCACCTGGCATTTAGGCGGTCACTACTATATTTTTTACCAGAGGTATTCGTTTGATATGTGACAAGAAAATTGGTTCATGGCACAATTTGTATGGACGAAAGAGAAGCTACTGTGAGCTGATGACTGCCATGTGATGAACACACAAACAGCCATAGTTTCAAGCATTGCCACTTTGATTGTTCTGTGAGCATTCTATGTTCCATTCTGCTCTCAGATGTTTTTTCTCTGGTTTGCTCTCCAAGAGTCATAAGAATTGTTAAATTGTGATGTGTACTGATCACAAGCGGAGCTCAGGTGGCTGTTCTCTTAAGGTGTTCTTTAAATATGCTCTTTCTATGCTGTGGAAAGTTCAAAGAGAATAGTATGGGTATCAGAGAGGTTATGTGTGTACAGGAATAGACAGCAAGACAGTTAGAGTAAATTGTGTAAGTCTAGTCACCTTCTCATTGAACATCTGTTTGTATGTTATAAATTAATTTCTTTAGAAGAACCATATTTGGAATACTTTTGAGCCAAATATCTTTTTCTTTAATAGGCTGCAGTTGTATTTCGAATTGAGATGCTTCCATCTGGGTTAGACCAGGGACTATATACCAACTGCTCTTCGACTGTTGAGTCAGAAATTGCAAAATGCTTCAAAATGAAGGAAGCCTCAAGCTGTTGAAAAATATATCAATTCCACTATGTCCTGATGTGACTATTATCTTCCAAACTGCAAAAGAAGTCTTTGAATGCAAAGGACACAAAAGCAAAGGAATTTAAATGGAAGGACTATTTGCTGTAAGTTGAATATGTGCATGGAATGTCATTAAAGATGAAAGATAAAAATATATAATTTGCCTTTCAGGTGTAATTAAATTCTTAGCTCTATATGGGTACAGATGTGAATTTCAACAACGATCCATCCTTCCTAATCTGATAACGTCTTGAATGTAATATGCTGTCTTATCTGAGCACAAAAGGGAAGAAAAATAAAGATAAAAGAAAAAAAAAGATCTCAGCTCTTTTTATAACTTATTTTTCAATAATGACAACTTTTGTTCTTGTTGTTTGCAGTGTTTTCAATACATAGAAACAAAAGCATTATTGGTTTGATATGTCAATCTTCACCAGGGACATTATCTTATGCTTTCAACTTTTTTCTATTACTTTAAATGTATAAATTCTGTTGGGTGAGTAAAGTGTATTTATTAGTGCACAGATCCTTGCTCTAAATAATATTTCATAATTCCCTACTCTTACGCCATATATGGATTGGATAATTTTTCACTTTTATCATAGTAATGGAAGTGTTTCTTCAATCTTTGAAATTTTGCATTGTTATGTTTTGAATAAGATCACATATTCATTTGTTATATTACTAGGACAATTATTATTGTATAGTTTGCCTCTAAATAACTTACGATAGTCTCACTATCTAAATTAACAATGATTGTTGTCTCTTGTCTTGCCAGTGAAATGTCCCCGGGCACATATCGTAGCCCCTGATGGTTTATGTGAGTTGTGTCCAGTAGGTACCTATTGGTGGTATCTGCTAACAGTTACATTTTGAGTCAGTGTACACTTTGCCCCCTGGCTTATCTACTAAATCAACTGGAAGTACAGGGCCTGATTACTGCACAGGTATGAACTCTTTGTATATGTCATGGCAAGTTCTAAAGATAAAAGCCATAGTGAAAAAAGAATTGATTAAAGCCTCAGAATGTGGAATATTCTAATCACATTACTTATGCAAGTATTCACTTTATTATTACGTAGCATCTATATTCAATGCTTGTTAGAAAATAAATAATTTTCATTCATTAATGCCATGCATAAATTTTTATCTATTAATTTTCAACCCCTGCTTATTGACCAATTTATGGTTGTGACCTGGATCTTCCTCAGCATCCTGTGTTGGAAACTTTGTATCCATGACTGGAGTGCCTCCGTGTGAAGAATGCAACAATAATACTTACCGTTTCAACAGCACTTCCTGTAGAGCCTGTCCGGATAAAACAAAAGCTCTACGAGCAGAAAATCCTCTGTTCGACAATTGCACTGGTAAATTTAAATCTGAGTATTTGAAGTGATTGATGACGGAGGATTTAACAAAAATTTTAAGATTGAGAGAAAAATTTCTTGAAAAGGTTAAGATATAATAATGGATTCAAGTACATGAAATGAAAATGTTCCTCTTATTTCAAGCTCAAATTCAAATTTGAAAGTTAAGCATAATATATTATAAATTTATGATTATAAATCAGAACAGAGTAAAAACAAAAGTTGATTGTTTCAATTTGTAATAATTTTTCAATGAACATTTAGCTTTTTCATATTTGAAAGGTTCCTGAATGTATTGATAATATTGTATGAGTGTACACTGTATTCATTAATGCATATAACATTTAATCTTAATTTGATCCCATCTCTTGCAGACGCTGCAGGTAGTAAAATTCGTCTTTGCACACTTTTCTTGTTCTTTTTTTTTCCCTGTTTAAAACTTTCTTTATGAGAAAAGGAGCTTTTTATCATGAAATTGCATCACCGTAGGTCATACCTCTTAGTTTCCTCTGCTGCCATTCACTAGATCCTGCGAGTTGTCCATTGTTTCAGATCCTCATAAAATAAATATTTTAAATTTGGAGTTTAAATTTGAAGTGGGTAAATGACACATATGGGATTTTGTTTGATAAAATTTTGCATTGGTAAGTAAGAGAAAAAAAGATATATTGAATGGAACAATTTTAAAAAGATAGACTAAAAGCAGGAACCCTTGACCTTAGAGAATTTCTTCTTATCAATTAAACATCATAATTTACATTGGCAGAGAGAGAGAGAGAGAGAGAGAGAGAGAGAGAGAGAGAGAGAGAGAGAGAGAGAGAGAGAGAGAGAGAGAGAGAGAGAGAGAGAGAGAGAGAGAGAGAGAGAGAGAGAGAGAGAGAGAGAGAGAGAGAGAGAGGGAGGGAGGGAGGGAGGGAGGGAGGGAGGAGGGAGGGAGGGAGGGAGGGAGGGAGGGAGGGGAGGGAGGGAGGTGGGTGAGAGAGAGAGAGAGAGAGAGAGAGAGAGGGAGGAGGGAGGGAGAGTGCGTATGTGTGTATTCAAGAACGTGATTGCCATCTGTTGAATTTATATTAGCTGTTTGTATAATATAGATAATGCATAGTTTATGATATCACAACTTAATATGTTGATTTTATTGGATTTCATCGATGGCTTTTGAGTTTACAATGCTTGTTTTTCATGCTAGATACTCTTTCTTTCACTTCTTATATAAAATAGATCTAGTTATTAGCTTATAATACTTTAAAAATTTCTTCTTTGATATCTCATAATTTTCAAAATACTTTTGAAGAGTAGTTTTTAAAATCTCTTCCATAGAGTTATCTGTCAATTTTTCATGCGGTTCTCATTCTGTTTTTCAATATTTTTACTTTGTAAAATTTACTGATCTCTCATGAATTTAATGGTTTACTACTTTTTTATGTGAATTTCAGTATTTTTGTCTGGTTTTTCTTATTTAGTTCGTTTTTTTTCCATTTTCTTCCCCCTCAAATATTTCTACTTTTTTTAGAATGTAGTTTTTTAAATCTCTTTAAAAAAAATCAATTTCTCATGTGGTACTCAATCTGTCTTTCTTTTTTCTTCATCAGTTCTTTTTTTAAAACAACGTTTGAATATGACTTTGTCTAATATCTTTCTGTTTTAGAATCTAGTTATCAGTCTCTCTCATGAAATTAGTTGAGCTGTCTAAATTTCATATTTATTTTCAATATCCTTTTTATTTTTTGTTTGCTTTCTTACTTCAGGCTTACATGATTTCTTTTCAATTTTTGTCAAACATTTCTATGGTTTAGAATGTAAAATTTAATTTCCACTATGAAACACAGTTTGTATCAATTTCACATCTGATTCTCAATTTTTCTTTTTTCTTCAGGTTTTTTGGTTGCTTTAACATTCTTTAATTTCTTTCTCTTTTCATTTCTTTTCCAAATACTCCTGTCTTATTTGGTTATTAGGGCTGATTATTTACTTTAAACTTTTTAAAATTTCTTTTTTCATTCTGCTTTTAAGACATAATAAGCACGCCATCTTGCACAGAATTTTGTTGTTAATGCTGTAGGCACTGCCATCTTTGAGTTTTGTGAACAGTGTTGTATACTTAAACTGAAACTAATGCTTAATGAAATGCATTCAAGGGGAAGTAAGCTCGGTATGACCGTTATAACTGTACTTTTCAGTAGTGAGCATATGAAGTATTTCTGATTCCAAAATATTCCTCCGAGATTGTTTTTTTCCCCATTCAATTCCTAAAGGGTAAATTCATGTTGATACAATGAAACATAGAAATGGAAGTTTGCAATGTATGGTAACAAATTAATGCACAGAACATCTGATTTCTCTCTTTTTATGTTTTTTCCTTTTTTATTAAAAAAGCTAAGTGAGAAAAAGATTAGCTGCAAGGAAAACAAACTTCATCATTTAAGTTTTCTCATATCAAATTAATTCTTTTCAAGTTTACATTGCATGAAGATTTGAAAAAAGGAAGAAATCAAGGCATAGTCTTTTTTCTTGCCATTTAAGAAGTTTCATCATGTATTAGCAACAAGGAAAGAGATGTTAATTTGATCCCCATATTTGTCATTACAGCTACATGCACTTATAACAAATTCCCATCTGTTGAAATGCTGAGTGAGAGGAGAGCTACTTATGCCTTTAGCATTGATGAATGTAAGAGGACTTGTGAGCTATGGGAACTCCTAAATCCAGGCAGCCAGTGTGTTGGTTTCAACTATAATCCAAGTGACAATGTCTGTGTCATCTATGATAGACATTGGAAATCAGGCTATTAATGCAGATCTTGATTATTATGATAGAGAATGCGGGAATGATAACCTGGAAAGTAAGAAACTTTATTAGCGCCCAGATGTTCACATTTTGGGAATTATAGTGGTAATAACCATTGAGTTTTAACTCTTCAACCACATTTTTCCCCTGTGAATAATTTCAAAGGAACGTCATTAACCGTGAAGTGATGCATGTTGTGTAGGTTAGGCATGTGACTTTTTTGAAGTTTTGTTGCTTGTAATTATGTTCAGCTTTTTTATTTACTTATTTTAGTCGTTCCCAGAGAGAAGTGTCTGTGTTGCTCCACAAAAAGTTGTGTGCCTTACCTATGCAGTGTGCGTCGCTTCCCAATTGATGAGTTAAGGATCTATGCAATAAATTAAGCGGATAACGAATTTTAATGATGCAAAGAGGGATGTTCATCTTTGTGACACCAGAATAGGTTGTTAGTTTTTTTCTCAAAATTTATTATAAGGATATACACAATGCTTGATTAATGTCATTTGATAATAAGAAATTGAAAGATTAATCCAAATTTAAAGGAATTGTTGTTTTCTTCAGAAAGATGGACATAAGTATTTTTTAGAATATTTAGGAGTTGATTACTTTGGTATCTTGAAAGTGTGTTTGTAACTAACAATACATGTCTCTTATTTATTTGGATACTTGTTTGAAGTGTGGCTTTTCACTCGTGCCAAATTTCTAATTGACAAGTGCTCGATTTCAGAAAATATGATAAATGAATACTTCTGACTGATTTTAATGTCCATCATGGGTTTTTCATATGAAATGGTTAATGCCATTAATGAGATTTTGCTCTCATAGTCAATTGACTGCTTTCATAAACAGTAGTATAGAGAAAGGAGGTAAAAAAATGTAGGTTTACGGTCGATAACTTTCATATATGATTTAATTAAGACAACCATATCGCAGGAATGTTGATTAATCTGTCTTGAATTTATGATCAATAAAAATGCTTGTATCCTTCCAGTCTGTTACTGTGCACCGCAATGTCCCATCGGCTATTATTCTGAAGACGGTTTTGAACCAAACTGCCGACCTTGTCCTGCTGGCTTTACTAGCTCCCCTGGATCTGCACTTTGTTCTGAATGTGCTTCTAACGAAACATCTGTTCCAGGGATTGGCACATGCTTTGATGCAGGTTTCTGATGATTTGTAAATTTAGAACATTTAATTTCTAGGGCACAGCCTTTGGTATAATATCATTGGGGCTAAATTCAAGTTGAAAATAGCAATAATTATGCCCCCCTGCCCCCCCAAACCCCTCCCCCCAAAAACCCAAAACAAAACAAAACAAAAGCAAAAAACCTATCAGAATTTATTTAGTTTCAGGATTTGATTACTGTATTTATGACTTCTAAAAATTGTCTTTGGGTTCTTTTTACAGTTAATGTTTGTTTCAACTGTTATTATTTGTCCTATCAAATTTATACTAATGATTACAAACCATCATTTCAGCCACAACTCTTTGCCAAGTGGATACTTGTCAAACCGGAGGTGTCTGCCGTGTAGAAAATCATAACTTTTTTACTGTGAATGTCAGACTGGTGAGATTTTATTTCTTCACCTTTACCTGATTAGATTGAAGTTGCTGAAAGGAATGCCTGTCTCTCTTCTTGTTCTTTTATGCATGAATATCAGACATAAATTACTCTGTCTGTCTGTCTCTCTCTGTCTCTCTATCTCTTGCCAGTTTTCACACAAATTTAACTCTTTGAGGGCCAAAAGAAGTTATTGCTCCACGCTAGATTAATTCTATCCCATTCAAGAGCGATACATTTATTTCAAAGGCTTATAACTTTGGCAAGCATTTGATCTATCGGTGTTTCCGTTTGGTTGTTCTATGCCAAACGCCGATATATGAGTTGTAGCGTTTCCTCACAACTTAAACAGTATTAGTCCATGAAATAAAAATTGTAAAGAAATGCCCACAACCGATACATGGCGCTTGACATAGAATAACCTAACAGAAACACTGATAAATCGGCGATATGCACTCAAAGAGTTAACGATTCTTAAAATTTCTTATATGAGTTCAAAGTTAATTACTCAAGACAAATTAATGTGTATGTGTGCAACATGTATCTCTTTCTTACACAAATAGATTATGTGATCAGAATGTTTCTTGTTAGCTTGAAGTGATTTCATCTTGTTTTCTTTTTCAAAATATCTTACATATCCACTGAGGTTCTTGTGCAGGTCACAACCTTTGGCTGTTTACAGGGCAGTCTGGGCAAAATTTTAAAATCCTACCATAATTCCGAGATCATTTTAGTTGTGAAAGTGGGTAGAATCAAAAGAAATTAAATTCATATTCACCTGTATCATATGTAAACGGTCAACTATTACCAGCATGCTCTTACTGAGTTTTGAAGGGAATAGATTTAAATATTAGCCTTTCAAGAGATAAATTCACATGATAAAAACTTTGTATTGAAAACATTCTTTCAAAAGGCATATAAGTGGAGGTTTTTGTAGAATATTAAAATTATCAAAATACGTTTTGATTAAATAAAATCAGATTTTGCAAGAAAATATGGTTATGAAATATTTGAATTTCTGACTCCTCTGATTTTGTTATGCTTGTACGTTCTCATTTTTCCTTTTTCAAGTAAACTTTCATAATCTGACGAGGGGAAGAAAATGCATGTGATTTAAAAAATATGTTCACAGGTTACACCGGACGACAGTGTCAAACAGTGATTGATTCATGTGCATCCTCTCCATGTTATTATAGTGGAAATTGTGTCAACATTCTTGGGGGTGAATTTGAATGCCAATGTCCTGCAGGTATTTAAAAAGTTTCTTTGGCTTTAGTGCATTTAAAATAAGGAGATTTCTTTCTTTCTTTCTTTCTTTCTTTCTTTCTTTCTTTCTTTCTTTCTTTATCAGTTCCCATTCTACCTTCAGCTGTATGGGTTTAGATGCCCGAAATGATCTTTCTCCAGACCACCCCGTCCCGACATCCTCCACCTCCCTCTGTAAAAGTCAAATCACGTTGCTTCAGTGTTTCCTTCATCCTCCTCCCACCCTTCCTTTGGCCCTGCACCTTGGTCCCTAGCACTGCATACCAACCCAGCCACTCTTCAATCACTCACTCTGTCCACACATCCTAACCCACCTGAGTTGACCCACTTCCATGCTAGTTTTTATGCCATCTCTTTTGGTTTGATCACCCACTGTTGTGTCTCTGACCTTGATGACATAATTCCTCAAAATAGTTGTACATGTACTAAAAAAATATATAACAAAAATAAAAAAATAAGAGAGAGAGAGAGAGAGAGAGAGAGAGAGAGAGAGAGAGAGAGAGAGAGAGAGAGAGAGAGAGAGAGAGAGAGAGAGAGAGAGAGAGAGAGAGAGAGAGAGAGAGAGAGAGAGAGAGAGAGAGAGAGAGAGAGAGAGGAGGGGGGAGGGAGGGAGGAGGGAGGGAGGGAGGAGGGAGGGAGGGAGGGAGGGAGGGGGGGGGAGGGAGGGAGGGAGGGAGGGAGGAGAGAGGGAGAGAGAGAGAGAGAGAGAGAGAGAGAGAGAGAGAGAGAGAGAGAGAGAGAGAGAGAGAGAGAGAGAGAGAGAGAGAGAGAGAGAGAATAAAACAGACAGATAGGCAGGCAGGCAGGCAGACGGGCAGAGACAAAGAATATAATATTTAAGAAGCTTTCCTCATCACAATGTTTTTTCTCATTTAAAGGTACAAATGGTTCCCGCTGTGAGATCAACATAAACGATTGCCAGGAAGACACTTGCAACGGCAGGGGTACTTGTCTGGATGGTTTCAACTCGTTTACATGCTTGTGTGTTGATGGTTTTGAGGGAGACATTAAGTACCATCTCACATCATTATTGAATTTTTAAAACAATGTAAAGCTCATTTGTTTCTTTAATTAATTTTTTAATTGATTGTGTTGAGAATTGTCACCAATTTGATATAACTTCGATTCAAGAAATTCATTTGTCATGTTTTCTGAAATGTATAAAGTATGTTTTGAGACCTTATTTAATAAAGAAAAATTAACATCTGTATCATAAGATGAGAATAACCGAATAACTTCTTGCATGTGTTTACAAATGATTTTTTGTCATGTAAGATCTTTCATTGTTTGGTTAAAATTGATGGAAGTTGGTCTTTTACAATGCACAAGGGGGAAATGGGACTATAGAATGTATTCAACTGAGAGCATAGGATAAATTCATGAAACATTGCATGCCACACTTATGAAGCTACATAAAGACAATGGAGAGCAATGTCAATGTGAGAATTTGAACTAATTCAAGACAGAAGTCAATGAAAATGAAATTTTTATCTCATGTATGAAACATTGAAGTTGATTATATAGCAAGAAAAAATCAAAACCAAATAAAACCCAGCACATAAAAACCTCCATCATTATTCGTATAATATGTTACAAGAGCAGAAATTGATTTTTTTTTCTTTTCTTCTAAGTATTTAAAGGATGAAGAGAAACAAACAATTTCAAAAGAAAAGGAGAGACAAAAATAAAGTGTTTTCTTTTCAAATGCTTTATTCCAATGCAGATGCGAAATAAGGAAAACCTCTGCCTGTGACAGGCTAGCTTGTGATCCTGCAGGAACCCTATCTTGTGATCCTATTAATGACATCTACGCATTTTGCACTTGTAGATGGATATGAAGGCCCAACTTGTGCAATAGACATAGGTATAGTCATTCATCTACAAGAATGTGAATATGTGTATCCTGTAGTTTATTATGGTTCCATTATTCATTGTTCCTATGGTTGACAGGAAACAAATCAGTTCTGTTAGCAAAACTTAGTTGAGGTCTTGGTGTATTCAAAAATGGATGGATTATCAATGCTGACTGTAAAGTTTTCTGCAAAAATGTAAACCAAATGTAGAATTTTCCCTGTAAAATATTGTTGAAGAGAGTACTTGTTTTTTGTGTGTGTTCCTGTCATTTTTTTCAAAGTATGCTCTGAAAGTCAATATGCTTTAAAGATTGTGAGTAATAAATCTGAAGAGAGCATAAGTAAGAAAAAGATTGGCTCAGGAATATTAAACTTATTCTAGAATATCAAAATCCTCATTTACTGCAAGAGAGAAAGAAATTATTAAACATTTTTATATATTTCAGATTCATGCACATCGTCACCTTGTAGAAATGGAGGAACTTGTATTGATGAAGTTAATGGCTATTCATGTATTTGCCTGACTGGCTTTAAAGGGGATAGATGTCAAACTCAGGACTACATGTGTGGTGACATAACATGTGACAATTCTGTGAGTTGTGAAGATGATTATCGGACTGGAACGCCTATATGTGTTTGCAAGGATGGTTATGATCAAGGTATGACTAATGCATAGCAGTTTTGCAAATGACATATTATTTTCTATACCTGTTTGATCTCAACAGATTTAAACTCCCCACTAAAAAGAAAATTTCTTGTGACTTTTTCTTTTTTTATCCTTTTCCTAGCCAATTTTTTATAAAGTGTTAATGAATGCAACAGCTCTGTTTTTGTCTGTTTTTACCTGTTCATTTGTTTGTTGTTTTTGTTCCCAAAGGATTTGAATGTACCTACAACTTCAAGAGTGGAATCATTGAAGGGAATTAATTCAAGAAAATAATGCAACTTTGAGGTTTTGTCAACTAATATGCAACTTTAAAGACAGCTCATGTATTGGAATGACTTTTCAAGCCGTTCCTGAGTTGTCCATAATTAACAGTGGCATTTGTAGATTTTATTCCCGTATTGACAACATTGTGACAATTCCTCCGACAGACGTGATCGCATCTGAAAAATTATGCAAATATCACACTGGTAAGTCTTCTACAACTGATTTTGGCTATATCTTATGTATATCCCTACTCAAACATCAATTTCAATTTTTTAAAGATCAAGGCTCAAGCATATATGACAGATGAATTGTGTAATGGATTTTGACTCCCAAGGTCTATGATTGTACTAAAGAATTTTGAGATTATATAGCTTAAGACGATGAGGATCTCTCATCTGATCCAGTTAACCTGCTTTAATTTATTATTTTGATGAGTCCCGAAATGTTCTTAAGAATTGCAGCATATTTGTGTCTTTTGTGTAAATGTTTCATTTTATTATTCTAGCTTAACCAAGGAGCTTAAAGATCTACCTGTTTTAGAATTGTTGATCACTTTTCAGTTACTTGCTTATGAAAGAACAGATCAAAAGCTGTCATTACATAGAAACTGTCAAAGAAATAATCTGATGACACGATGTGCTAAAAGGGATAATTATTCATGTATATTGCTCAATTGAGACATCTATTTCACAGCTCTTTATTTCAAAAGACATTTAGTTCATATTTTAGTGCCTTAAACGAAGTGTTATCGAAAGAAATGAATTATTAACCAAGTAATGTTTCCTTTTTATCATCAGATTATACTTTAAATATTTTCCATGTTACAGATGACACGTTTAAAACTTCTTGGTTAAAGACAAATTATTTCATCGATGGGTTCAATGTTTCAATGGATGATGTTGATGTTCAGGTAACTTCTATTTTTATTTTTAAGTAGCCTTTGTTTATTTCAGTGTCAACCTTATATCTCAATGGATCTATAATTATCAAAGAGGATGCGGCATATCAGTTGCGTGGGTGATGTTAATGAATCCAATTTGCTCACGTATGTGCATAGACCCAATGGTTGGCGTGTGAGTGATTTTAAAAAATATTACAACCTAGTCACCAGGAGTGAAATGACCCTAAATTAGTGGACCCAATACAAAATCCGATTTATCACAACTTCAGATAATCGCAACAATTTTCTCGCTCCCATCGCGTTGCGATTTACTAGACACGACTGTACTATCACCCCATACCGATTAACATCATAGAAACTGGGATAAGCTCTGGCTCTATGGGCTGTAACAGCCTTGAGGGAATTTGACATTTAAAAAAAATTTGTTTGCTTTTACCATCACCAGAATGATGTTTACCTTGAGTATTTGAAGACAAATTCAATAATCACCGTCATCTAAAATCTCAGAAGTAAGCAAGGTCTAAGATACAACACATATTTCAACATGTACATTCTTTGAGTAGGAAAATTAAATGGTTAAATATTGCAATTGTTTCACTAATAATATTAATATGAATGTTTTTAGAGCAAATCTTAGCCTTTAAACGTTTTTTTGCCATTTTCGTTTTAGGAACCATCTGTATAATGCATTTTTTTTTTTTACAACTTGTCTATAGTTTAGAGATATTGTTTGTAAAGGGACACAACCCATTGATGCAGAATGTCGCATAGCAGGCTCTACTCAGCAACTACCAGAAGATGTGTCGTGTGGAACTTTTGGAGTTGCATGCGCACCAGACACAAATTTGACTTGCTCGGATGTTGAAGTCAGATTTGTCTGTGCTAGAGCAGAGGTAACAAGAAAATTTAATAAAGAGGAATAAACAAAAATAAGAATGCACTGCACAAAATATGCTTTTTTTCAAAGTTATATTAAAAAAACCGATTTGAATAGAATTCATCAGACTTGACAAACAATTTGATTAAAATCAATGCATTAAAAATGCCAGTGCATTCTTATTACTAATCATGTTTATTAATTTATCAGTCAATTCTTACATTTCCCTGACAAGCAGACAAATCATGAATAATGTATTTTGGTGGGTAAAATATGTTAATGTAGAGAAAAAGAAAGAAAGAAAGAAAGAAAAAGGAACTATTTTTACCGCTTGATATCCACATAGAAGTGGTCAATGGTGCTTTACATTTCAACAAAGTGTACAATGAAACATCATGTAATGTTACAACTTATAATATATATATGCATTCACATACATACACACACACACACACACACACACACACACACAGACACACACACACACACAGACACATAATGTATATGTAACCTCTAAAACACAATACTTGTAGACAAAAATTTCACTGGTAAGCTATGCCAAAAATGAATGCAGTACTGATAGCAAAAACATGATACCACATCTTACGTCAAACTGCACAAGTACAGGCTGCATTACATCTTTGTTTTTCTACTATTTTTCTTCAAATCTAATAACTTGAGTAAAGGGCAGTATTTTATTCTCAATTTCAGTTTTCTTTAGTGAAACGTGTAGGCTTAAAAATATTTGTGGTGAGCAGGAGCCCTGCGTTAGAGGCACATGCATCAATGATGAATATCGTCAAGAGCTTTATCGCTGTGAATGTCCTCCTGCTTATGAAGGAGTCCATTGTCAACACGAAATCGATGAATGCTTCTCAGCTCTCAATGGTGTTCCATGTCAAAACAACGGCACATGTGTCGACCAATTACTTGGTTTCTCCTGTCAGTGCCTAGAGGGTTTTACAGGTAGGTCTAATTTTGTATCTCTTTCTTGTCTTTTTTCAATGTCAAATCAAATTCTGCACTAAAAATGAACATTTTCATTTTCCTGAAAGCGTTGTAATTTTTTATACGCACAGTTCAATTAAGTGATTTTTTGTATAATGTCATTCAGATTTCTGTTGTTTTGGGTAAAATATTGCTTTACTTAATGGTCCTCTATTTCAGTTTTCTCGAATGTATTTCCTATTTTCAAAAAAACATTATCTTTTGTCACTTAAATGTCTCAACTGAATGCTCAATGATGCTATCATTTTATCACTCTTTTCAGGTTTTCAATGTGAGACAAACATTGATGAATGTCTTACTGCTGATTGTGACAGTGCTGGTACCCAAAAATGCATTGATGCCATCAATGGTTATGAATGCTCTTGCAAATCTGGATTCACTGGGGACAAATGCTCTGTAAGAAGTGTTGGGTTTGTTTATTTTTAACTTCATGTAATAATGATACCAATATTTCTTTTTCCCTCCCTGTCATGAGGAGAAATCAATGCCATACCTTTCTCCCTTTAACATACTCCATCTTTGTAGAACTGGATATTGTTTGTACAAAATGATAATTCCTAAGCAATGTGGGATGAATGTTTGATAATTTTTAAAATTTAAATTAATATAATAATTGATATGATCATATTTTGAGGTATGTCAGATAACTTTCTTTACTTAGAGATAATTTCAATTGACCATCTGAGGAAATGATAAAAATGTAGTTGAGTACTAACTGTTATAACTTCAACTCTGTTAAAAGGTGCCTGTATGTATCATACACTATAATATGAAGCCCGATTGAATCAATTTAACGCAAAAACAAATATAGTTTTTCAGTTTAAAAACATTCATTCGTATTCAGCACTGAGTACTTGCATACATTAACATGAAATAAGAAAGAAAATAATCATCTGTTCTGTACATGATTTTAGAAGAGAAAAAGGTACTTAGATAGGTATGTTTGTATGTATGTAGGTACATATTATACCTGTATAATAGAGTATGTAGGTATATATATTATGTGTGTGTGTATACTTAAAAATGTTTATATAAAAAGAAAAAATTACTAGACTTAAAAGTTTGGATGGTCCATCCATCTTGCTTTAAAGCTGTTTAAAAAATAAGAAGATCATAATGTGTTTCCTTTTCTGCATTGTGATGTGAATTAGCACTTCAATGTTTCTGTCACACTCTGTTCATGTTTAAAGAGCAATGGCTACATTATGTATTTCATTGACAGGTTGATATAGATGACTGCCTCTCCCAGCCATGCTATCATGGAGGAAAATGCACTGACAAGATAAATGGATTTGAATGCTCTTGTTCAACTGGATGGACAGATCTTCAATGTAGCTCAGTTATAGACAAGTGTTCTGGTGGCCCTTGTCAGAATGGAGCAAGTTGCCTTCAAGCTTTCAATGATTTCCACTGCGAGTAGGTCTATTGGGTATTCCTTCAAAGGAAGCAAATATGTGAAAAGATAAAGACTAAAATAATTTATGGGAAAATTTATGATCCAATAAGACACATGAGATTTATCACTTATTTTTATTTGTAAGAAGTTACTAATCCTCCCCTGAAATTGAAATATATTTCTTCTCCTTCTTTTTGTACTTTATCATGAAGAATTTTAGACTCATTTGAGTCTTGTGAGACACCAATCTTCACCTACTCTGTCTATCGTATGTGAGTCTCCACCAGTCTTCTCCTACTCTGTCTATCGTATGTGAGTCTCCACCAATCTTCTCCTACTCTGTCTATCGTATGTGAGTCTCCACCAGTCTTCTCCTACTCTGTCTATCGTATGTGAGTCTCCACCAGTCTTCTCCTACTCTGTCTATCGTATGTGAGTCTCCACCAGTCTTCTCCTACTCTGTCTATCGTATGTGAGTCTCTGGACTGAAAAACCTGTTTACCGTCTTTGCACTTTGCTGTCAACCTCTTTCTTTACCTCATAACTTTCAGCTCTCTTTTTTGTGTTTGAATTAAAAAACAAAACAAAACGGCTCTACAGAGAAAACGGAAGCAATTCCTACTACGGAAAGGTTAGAGATGATTAAATTGTGAATGTATTCATCTGTGGGTATTTGGTGGTAATTTCATCGATTATTGTGATTTTTATGTATGTCTTGTTTGGCGCAGCAGTAGATATATAAGTTTACTTACATGATTCCAAAATATGTTCCCACAAACCAGATGTGTTTCAACAAAGTTTGGCAAGCTCTGTGAAAATTCAGAGGATATTTGTAACAATTCCAACCCCTGCTACAATGGAGGGTTTGTTCCAACAATGGACAGTCATGTCTGTGCTCTCAAGGCAAGTAATATCTATACACCTGGAAAGCAATGGTCTTTAGTATTTTCAGAAATTTAACATAATCCATTAAAATTATTCCTTTATTTCTTAACCATTTGAAAAAAAAATTGCTTGCTGAGTGTATGTGCTGATGGTAGTTAAAAGTTAAAAAAATTCTTGTTTTATTGATTATTTTACTATACATTCCAAACCACAAATCAGTAGAAGTATTCTACTCATTTTATTTTGAATATTTAAAAAATATTTTAACTTTTTCCCTTTGCTAATATCAGGTTATCAAAATGACGGCTGTTATTTAAGTGATTTCGTAGGATGTTCTGACGTTGTTTGTGAAAATGGAGGAACATGCTCATCAACTGTTCCATCACTGGCAGAATGCACATGTCCTGAAGGTACATAACAAAGAAAAATCCATAAAGATATACAAATCTTTTACACTATTTTATTTATAAAGTATCTAAGAACTGTTCTCTTCACTCTTTCCATGACCAATAAATTGTAAGTAAACAAATATGGTAAAAGACTAAAGTTACAATTCACTTGTGATGTTTATTATGGCATTATTGATAATGATAAATAATTGTTCATTTGACTTTTGCCCTTATTATTTCATTTTGAATTGTAAATTATGTCTTTAGAATATACAGGTTCAAAGTGTGGAGACCATGTAAATCATTGTGATTTCACAACATGCAAACCTCAAGCTGTTTGTATTGATGGAATCAATGAAGCATTCTGCAGATGTCCAATCGGGAAGACGGGGCCCTTCTGTACTCAAGGTTCAGCTTTATTTATTGCCTTTTTGTTGAAGTTGTGAAACCATGTTGTTTCGGACAGCAATTGTTTATAAAAATGTTTAAGAGAAATTAATCTTTACGTGATTTTGGTCCCACTTTTCATACATGAAAGCAACAGTTTGTCCACTGTTGTTAACATTGATTTTGTTGTTGTTGTGTTATTTGCTTTTGTTGTATCTCTAAGTGTCTTTGAAAAATCCATCTATTATCTTAATTACACCTAGCTGAGAAGTACACTAAGTTTAAAGATATAATGATGACATATTATCAAGATAAAACATCTTATTAACAGTTTTACACGGAGAAGCTTCAAGTCAACTAAGATCAACTCTATAAAGTATCTTAACATCTATTGATTAAAAGTCAGTATCTATGATTCCTCTTGAACCCTACGTCTGGCTACAATTATAGTAAAATAAAGGTTCTATCCTCAGCACAATCAGAGCAGAGTCCTGATTTTCCAGGCAATGGTATACTGTAGAAGTTTGCCATTGCTTTCCATGCCACTTTACTCTAGCCGAGTCTAAATAGACCAAGCTACCCATTTCACTGCTAGATTGACAGGAGGCCAGACAAAATCATGCCCGGACTAGGGAGTGAACTCGGGTCACCAGCATAGCAGTCAGAGGCTCTACAGAGTTACTGGACCTTCCTCTGGCTATACAGCAGCATGTAATTAAGTCATGACTATCACAAACTAATTTCAACCATACTATGCAGTTTCTGCTTATCTATTACGTCCGAAGAGTTCTCTTTCAACTTAGAGCTCTCTTAAAACTTCTATGAAACAGAATTGTCCTGATACATTTCAATTTCCCTCTTTGCACATACTGGTTTAAAAAAACCCAAAACATTTATCTTTTCAGATATTGATGACAACTTTGATGTTTGTCTTCGGGCATCAAGTAACCCGACAGGGTTGGGTCTATATTTTCCCGCTCCTTACCAAGACACTGGTGGTTTTACTTTAAAGTTCTGGATAAAATTCTCTCAACCAGGAAGTAGTGGTCAGATTTTGACTATGTCTTATTCCAGGTGATGTGTTATTCCATCTTTATACTATTATTTTCATTCAGTTGATATTGTAACTTCAATAGTTTTCTCATTTTGTGTGTTTCTTAAAACCATTTGTAATGCTTGTATTGCTCTTTTTATTTCTTTTTACAGTTATATTATTACTTTCATTTAGATTATAAATGTGACTAAGCTATTCTTCTCTGATTTATGTTTTGCTTACAGCTGTTGTTGCCCTGGTTAGTCAAATTATCTGAAGTAGATTGTGTCAGATAACTGAAAAGATTTATAGGGCAACTGATTACTGATAATGTTGACATAAACATGGTGCTAGTGTAACAAGCCAATGAAACAAAGTTCAATCTTCAGCACAGGCTTGAACATTATTTACTGTAAAATATTTTTGTGTAAAAACCATAGTATAAGTTAGGCTTGAACTTACACCTAGAACATGTTTACATGTACATGGAAACTTTTAAAATTCTGCTTAGCAAGGAAACATTTGCTCTGAGTGGATGTGGGAGTAACCAAGGAAACCAACGAGTACATAAAGATTAAATTCTCTCTTGTTTCTTCTATCTTCAATGCTTAGTAAAATTTAGCAATTGCAATATCTACTTGTCAAAACAGACAATCCATCACTCTCTGTTTTTTATAAAGTATAAACTGCAATCAAATTAAATACTTCCTTTTTACTTTTCAGTTCTGGTTATCTTCATAACGATTTAATTCCAATTTGGATTTTAAATGAGTCAGGATTAGTTTTGAATGGTTATGCTATCATTCCCTTTCGGTACAAGCCACTAAATGATGGCAACTGGCATTATGTAATTGTGACATGGGAGAAATCTACAGGTCATGTTGACCTAATCTTAGACTCTGTGCGCTCTGGTCAAGTGGACGGCTATGCTCAGGGAGCTGAGTTCAATGGAGGAGGGTAAGAGCATGACAAGACAAGAGATGATCTGTAATTCTTAATTGTCTGTTAACTCCCTCTTCCCCTTACATACTTTTATGTTCTTTCTGTACCTTTTCCTTCTCTGAAAGTTAGAAAGAGGTTAAATATAAATAGTTTCGCTATTAAAACTTAAAAAAATGTAGAAAGTTAAGAATGAATACTTTTAAAGTTATGTTGACCCTATTTTAATCTCATTCAACCCTTATTCAAGTTTCCTGATATTATTATCAATTACTTATAGGCATATTATAACACTTGTTTTGTGTAGGTATCTCTTTGAAGTTAAACAATTATTCAATCAATATGTTGTACTGTTTATGCTCTTATAGAGGATTTAATTATATCAGGTCATCTATTTCTTATGAATAATTTTCCTACTTGGGAAAGCAAAGGCTTAATATAAAGGGTAAAAACAGAAGCAAAAAAAAGCCCTGTACTAGATTCTGCCTTGAGTTGTGATGGGATGGAGATTAGCTCAAACAAATTTTATAATCCTCTTTTAAGTTTTGTTAAGTTTTTAATAATTATAGATTGGTGGTTAATACAGCGTCAATACTGAAATCACACTATTTTTTTCTATGATTGACTCAATCATCTTTTCATCAGCCTTGAGGTAAATATTGGTGCAAAGAAGGATTCTCAAGCTCAGGAGAATTTCGATTCCTTTCTCGGCTGCATATCAAAAGTAGAAATTCTATCAAAGGCTATTGACTTCAACAACGTAGGAGAATTCGCAACACTCTCGGGTCTTGAAGGTGATATTGTGAGATGGGGAGAATTTTCTCCACATGGAAACGCCGATACTGTGAGGCCTTCCACCGCTGCAGGAAGTGACTGTCGTGGTAATGGTGTTGGACCAAATTGCATCACTCCAAGAGGTGAGCTGAGAATTTAGAGATGAAGATAAAAACATATTAACATACATTTCTTTCTTTCATGATTTATCTGGTATCATTCCTAATTACTTATGTTGTGTCAGTGGCTGAGTGGTTAGGGGATCATGAGATCTCGGGTTCGAATCCTGTCAAAGCTAGGCCTGACGTTGTGTTTCTTGCAGAAGATACTTAACACATATTTTCCCCACTCAACCCAGGTGCAAATGGGAACAAGCATTAGCTTTGGAGTAAAACCTGTGTCAGACTAGCGTCCTAGCCAGGAGCTGATTATTATCACCTGTTCCGCTTCATTCTATAGAAACCATGATAAGCTCCGGCTCTATGTGCCATGATGGCCTTGAAGGAACTGTACTTAACTAATTACTTTTCATTGTATTGATTGCTTTCATGGAACTTTTTGCCATTAAAATGATTTTAGATGCTCTTAATCTTTTTTTTTTTTTTTTAATGAAGGAAGACAAAGAATAGAAAACAAAATGTCTCAGTCTACCAAGAAACAAAAAAATCATTAAGAGATAAGATAATTGTATTGATCTCATATGAGAAAATTGACTTGGTCACATGCAATTTTACTGTTAAAGTTACTAACAAATTTCTATTTAAACATTTAAATATAACCAGAAAAGATACATAAAGGGGAGTGGGTGAGCGGAGTGAAAAATAGAAATATTGACTCAGTCATAGACAATGTTACAAACAAATTTCAATTTCAGACATTCTTATATAACATAGAAAAGCACATGAATGTAGGAGGGAAGGTGGACATTTTCAACGTCTGTGCTTGGTTTGCAATAGTCTTACTGCAAAGGGAATTATTTTTTTTATATCTGTCTTTCTTTGATCTTTAAGATAAAAATCTTTAGCTTCTTTCTGACCTCTAAATTCTTAGTGCAATGCATGTGTTTGATCTTCTATAATAGACTTAACTTTCTTAACTACCGATAATGCCAACAGATCTGACAGCACCAAATGTCTTGCTTTGCCCTGATGATATCATTATATCCACGATATATGGAAAGGCTCAAGTTATGTGGACAGAACCCTCCTTTGACGGTGCATTATCCATATCCTCCACACATCAACCAGGTAACAACATTGACCCCATTTGTCAGCCCTTCTAATAATAAGTTTAGCAGTCTAATTTAACCATACAGGTTCTTTGTTTTGATCAGAAGAGATTTAAAAAGACAGTCGAGCATTTTCGTTCTATATTTCTACATGTGTACAAACTCTCGTATATCTTAATCATTTAAGTTAGTCTCTCCCTTTCTGCTCGTTGGTAGATAGTAATAGAATTCTGATAACATCTTTAATTGCTTATGTTCTGTTTTGTCTTTTTTATGTGTATCTCAAATGTTGAAGGTAGAGTTATGCATATTTCTTCAAGATGCAAGTATCTTTATGTGTTTAGATCTTTTTCCCTTTTCACATCTGTAGCAAATTTTGTAGGTAAAGGTATATATTTTACTTCTGGTACAAATATCTTAATTTGCCATAATTAGGTTTCTTTTTCGCACCTGTATCAAATTTTATTGGTAGAACCATGTACTTTTCTTCCTCGTACAAGCATCATGATGTGTTTACTTTGAGTTTTTCCCCCTCAATCATATTCAATTTTGTAGGTAGAGCTATGTACTTATATTTCCGTATTAATACGAATTATTCTCTCATGAACTTTTGATTTCAAAGTCATCTTATCTTTGTTCCACAATATCTCCTTTTAAAACACCTCAGTCTCACCCCAGTACCACTCCCACCCCCTGAAAGAAAATTAGAAACGAAATAAAAACTAGAAGTGAGGAAGAAAAGAAATAGTGATGTCATAAATAGTCTAATATTGTAAAAGGAATTGAAGCTTCACACTGTCATTTTAACATTGTTCATGAAAAATTCCAATTAATGCATGTTTTTGTTATCCTCATTCAGGCACATATTTCAATCTTGGAGTTCACGTAGTCATCTACACAGCTAAAGATGAAGATGACAACACTGCTTTTTGTGACTTTAAAGTATTTGTTAATTGTACGTACTCTTCGGGATATGAGAAAAAAGTGTACTTGTATATTTCCTGAGTTATTGCCTTCGTTTATCGCCACATTAATTTTCACAGGCAGGATTTTCTACTTGACATAGATGGTATTGTTCAATATTTAACTTGCAGCATTTACATGGAAAATCTTATTAAATAACTAACTATTCTGTTAAATAATAACTATTTTTCAGTCACGCAAATTTGTCTCTTTAGGGTTTCTATTTAACCCATTTTGAATTTAAGATCTGGACGTTTGATTGTCTCAAAATTGCATTAATCAAAGGGATTTGAAGAAACAATTTTTTCCTCCAATTTTTCCTTTCAGCGGATAACTGTTCATCACTAGAATCTCCGAGAGGGGAGGAACTCAGGAATGTTTTAATAACTCTGTCATCCTTGACCCATTCTTCTCCTGCACTATTGAATGCCCAAAATCGGATTCAACTTTGTCAAAGACACACCTTGCATATACAGCTGTGGTCCAGGTGGAAAGTGGAAATCTCTTACAAATCTGGGTGATTTGTACCCTACATGTGGAAGTATGTTGATGAAATATTCTCAGACAATAATTTTACTTGAATTTTGTCAAAGGACTTGGGATTTTTTCTTCTTTCCCTTGTAACACATTGTGAATAAATTTTAGATAACTATAAAAAATTCTTTAAACTACTAGCCATGAAATTGTCAATTTAAATATGCTTAATGTTGTATAAGTGTAATTGACATAGTTTAAACTATTAAGTGTTTAAAATCATAGAAGTATATTTGTCATTCCACAAAATTTATGTTTATAGTTTTCATAATTATTTTAATAATATCATTTCAGTGTTACATCTATGGACAGTTGCTAATTTCTGTTTAAGAACAATATTATTGTACATAGTATCTTATTTTTAAATAATGATGTGTGGTCTTTTCTTCTGTCTAGAAATTGTGAGTGCTGCTGTTAAGAGCATGTCTGTGAACCTCAAATACAGCATCAATTTTACTGACTGTTCAGCTAGTAACAGGAAATCCTACGAAAGTGAGTTTGACGCTAATTAAGAGGGAATGTGGGTCTTGGAGGTGATTTGAAAATAAGAGGGAATGTGGGTCTTGGAGGAAGTGTCTAATTAAATAATGTGGGTCGAGGGAAATGAGTTTGAGTATCTAATTAAGAGGGAATGTGGGTCTTGAGGTGAGTTTGGCTAATTAAGAGGGAATGTGGGTCTTGGAGGTGAGTTTGAGTATCTAATTAAGAGGGAATGTGGGTCTTGGAGGTGAGTTTGACTGTCTAATTAAGAGGGAATGTGGGTCTTGGAGGTGAGTTTGACTATCTAATTAAGAGGGAATGTGGGTCTTGGAGGTGAGTTTGACTGTCTAATTAAGAGGGAATGTGGGTCTTGGAGGTGAGTTTGACTATCTAATTAAGAGGGAATGTGGGTCTTGGAGGTGAGTTTGAGTATCTAATTAAGAGGGAATGTGGTCTTGGAGGTGAGTTTGACTGTCTAATTAAGAGGAATGTGGGTCTTGGAGGTGAGTTTGACTGTCTAATTAAGAGGGAATGTGGGTCTTGGAGGTGAGTTTGAGTATCTAATTAAGAGGGAATGTGGGTCTTGGAGGTGAGTTTGACTGTCTAATTAAGAGGGAATGTGGGTCTTGGAGGTGAGTTTGGGTATCTAATTAAGAGGAAATGTGGGTCTTGGAGGTGAGTTTGGGTGTCTAATTAAGAGGGAATGTGGGTCTTGGAGGTGAGTTTGGGTGTCTAATTAAGAGGGAATGTGGGTCTTGGAGGTGAGTTTGGGTATCTAATTAAGAGGGAATGTGGGTCTTGAGATGAGTTTGACTGTCTAATTAAGAGGGAATGTGGGTCTTGGAGGTGAGTTTGACTGTCTAATTAAGAGGGAATGAGGTGAAATCAATAGAAAATGTGGGTCTTGAGGTGAGTTTGAAATTAAGAGGAATGTGGGTCTTGAGGTGAGTTTGAAGTAATTAAGAGGGAATTGTCTTGAGGTGAGTTTGAGTATCTAATTAAGAGGGAATGTGAGTCTTGGAGGTGAGTTTGGAAATTAAGAGGGAATGTGGGTCTTTGAGTGAGTTTGGGTATCTAATTAAGAGGGAATGTGGGTCTTTGAGGTGAGTTTGGGTAAATTAAGAGGGAATTTTTGGAGGTGAGTTTGGGTATCTAATTAAAGCAATGTGGGGTCTTTGGAGGTGATTTGGGTATCTAATTAAGAGAATGTGAATGTAGTTTTTACAAGGGAAGAGAAATTAATGATGAAAATCTAGTCTACATTTTTTTTATGTTCCCTTTTTATTTTCATTTTCCCTTTTTCAGTTTCGGCAAATTTGGGGTGCCAGTGTTTGTTCTAATTCAGACTGCTCAGATGTTCCCATGAGTGTCGCTTGTGACAACCTGCCTAACACCTTTGTCCAGTTTAACCTCTCAAATGTAAAGTAAGTAATCACAATGTTTCATATGAATCTTATTAAACAAAGATTTCTCATACTTTTGTTTTACCAGTGACATACACACTTGGATAGTTGCTGCTACATGCAACATTTAACACTCAATCTCTATTGTAGAAAATGCGAGTGTGTAAACCCCACTAAAATTTTCTCATGCAAGTTCTGTAAATGATAATATTTTTTCCTGTGGTGGGAAATTTCTCCTCATGCCAGATTTATAAATTTAACTTTTCATTTTCTAAATCAAATTCAAAGAGAAGATTGAAATATTAATTACAAAATTTTCAAGCAACGAAATAACCCCCATGTCACTTAATATTAATGAGGGTGGTTAAAAAACATACTGATACATTTGAAAGAAGCTTTTGAGGAGTTTATCTAGACACGAATTTTAAAAATTGTTTTTCAGTTCTGTCTTGACAAGTAGTCAAAGAAGTTCTCCAGCTGAGGATGCTCTGGCTTCTGAAATATTTGACAACGGCTTGTTTGATGTTTCTGTAAGTTTCACAATTTGCATGTTTCACGTTTTACAGTCTTTTATTGTTCTTGACGATCTTTTCTATGTTAAACCAGACAACTGGGAGATTGATTTGGAAAAAACAAGGGGTGGATAGGTTGGAGGCAATGTTCCCTCTAACTATTTGTAGTCTGTGTGCATACATTTTTTAGGGTGTGCAAAGTTTGATGAAAAAGTCCCAATTGTGTGCAAGTACATAGATTTTTCTTATTTTGTGAATGCTGTTGTTTTACATCGGTGTGCGAGACATTTCTCAATAGTGTGTACCTTTTCTCCTTTGTGTGCGCACACACACATGCGTACAACTTAGAGGGAACATTAGTTGAAGGGGAAGAGGGGGAATAAAAAAAGCAAAGACTCCTATTAAGGTGATACTGTAATTAACCCTTTCAGTCTCTTGCATTTCTTTTACATTTCTCAGGACATCTTTGTCTCCTCAAAATTAGACATAAAACAGTTTGAGATTGGTGTGACATTGTCATGTGAAGGAAATCAGGTCCTTCAAGGGGAACAGTGTGGTAAGAAATCAAATAATGACATTACTTAAGTTTAATTAATCTTATTAATGAAACCAATGAAAGGTTGTAACACTTCTAGATATATTCATAGATAGCTTTCAAAAATGATGTGTCCTCAACAAAAAGCGATCACCTTACTGTTCATACATCAACAATTTGTAACATTAAGACATTCTGAGAAAAAGCATCAGTTTTGTTCAAACTTGTTCCAAATTTACATTTGGAATGCTACCCTATTGGAATATTAAAGCTCCTTATAGGGTTAATTTCGTGTTTAAAATTAATAATAATAGAGGTATTCAATATTTCACGATTTTGTAGTTTGTTGACCCTTAAGAAATTTTTCTGTAACTGACTAATAATATCTCCAAGTTTCTGGTTTCTGTACGTATGGATATTTGAGTAATCTGTATGATCCATGGTTAATCTTTAAACCTTTGATGGAAAGAAGGGTTTTAAAGCAAGGCAGACTGATGTCTTCAGGATAAATTAAAATTAAATTCATTCATAATGAGTTGTAATACACATCTAGTATACAATTTAATATTGTACCATTTGTTTTCAGTTGAATGTGGGCCTGGTACATTCTATGACGGAGATAAGATGGAATGCATTAACTGTCCAATAGGATCATTCCAGGACCAGTATGGCCAAACAGGCTGCCAAAACTGCCGTGGTGGACAAACGACGCAAAGAGTAGGAAGTGAAGATGCATCTCTTTGCAAAGGTATGCTGAGACAAATGGGATGAAATGAGAAAGAATGAATTTATGTGAGGTAGATGAGATGGTTTCTTGAGACTATGCATTCAGTTAAACAATAATGTTGATAATCTTTTGGAGTAAGTCACATTCTATGACCTAATGATGCATGTCCTACTTAAACTATAATTGCATTTTATAACTAAAGAACTAAGGGTTGAGTTATTTTCAGACAGCACCATTTGATTGAGCAGATTTTTGTTGTTGTCAAATAGACTACAATTACAAAAGCAAAATGGTAACATTTCAATTTACACCAAAAGTGCATATTACTAACAATATGATTAACTTTTTTAAAAATCGTTCCTTTTACTGAACAACCAATCTGTCAATGAATCAATTTAACTTCATGATTTGTTTGTGTTTATTATGACCTCTGATCACTTGATGTTGATCAATAGTTTTGAAATAAATGCATTTAACTGTGAACATTCTTTTGGATTACCAAATTTTTCACGTCGGATTTCCTGCTTTCAGATGCTTGCTCAACTGGTCAGTATTTTAGTGTTCAAGGTGATGTTTGCAGATCCTGTGGTATAGGCTTCTATCAGGATATGATTGGACAGTTTGAATGCAGGCCATGTGCTGTGGGGCAAGTGACTGGACAGGAGGGTTCTGTTTCTAATGACTCATGTTCAGGCAAGTTATGCTTTCTATATATGACATATATTGTAAAGAGACATCATGGAACAGCAGATAGAGTTATTTATGACTTTTTAAGTTTTAGGACTAGAGAAGCTAGTGGGTGTACGTTTAAGTATATCTGTTTTTCTCAATGTTTGTTACCTTTGATTTGTAGCCTCATTTTCTGTTAAACTATTATATTCTGAATAAGTAACTGGCCATAGACAAAGAGGCATATTTGTATGTTATAATTATAATAAGCCTAGCACAGCAGGCATCTCAAGTGTTTTCTTTCCAAGGGGATTGTAACACCTTGATTTAATTGTCAGTTGAAAATGAATTATCTTGTTATATGAAATACTACCTTTATCATTTTATTGTGTATAAATAAACAATTATGTATTATGTATGTTTCTGTTTTTACATTTGTCAAACAGATGGTTGTGTTTCTGGTGAACAGCTTCTTCCTTCAGGTGTTTGTGCTCCTTGTCCCATTGGCACTTACAGAGAGCTTGGCTTTGATGGGGTCTGCACTCCGTGTCCCAATGCTTACACCACACCAGCAACTGGGAGCATAAACCAATTAAATTGCTCAATATGTAAGTGAAGGAGTATTCTATATTTTAGCAATAAATAATTTGCAATCTGGGAGGGATTTAAATGAAGTACTATGGTAGCAGTAGTAGATTTTACTTTACGCACTCTTATTTCATTTTCCTCTAAAGGAAATAATCATCAAGGCTAGGTGCCTGTCTTGCTTAATTTATAACCTTTGCATAGAATAATTGGCCGGCTTTTCCACCAGGGCTGCTTCGTAGATTGTCCTAGTGACGTATTTCAATTCTGGTCTGTTTCCTGCTATGAGTTGAAGTTCTTCTAGATCTTTAATGGTCTTTAGTTTAAGTGTGGCTATGTTTGAAATTCTTTTCAGGTCGTATCTTAGTGCTGTGATGATCGATGTCTTTTGTCTGCCTTTATATTTTGTTCTTCTTAATCTTAGGTGCCCTTCTGGTAGCTGCTATTGTAAATTGCCTCAGCTTGCACTTACCTTTTTTTCTTTCATTTTTGTGCATCAATTGTTTCACCTGGTTGCTCAGCAATATCGAAGACAAAAATGTATAGATAAGTTTGTGAGTGTATGTCTGAACATACAAGAAATATGTATAACATATTGGATGATGTCACTGTGAAAATAAAGTGCCACTTTATGGTCAACTACAAAGTACCCTTTATCCTTTACCTTACATAATTTTATTTAGAGTACTTTTAATAAAGCATGAGTTGAATTACGCTATATTGCTAACCTCTAAGGCTTGATATAATACTCAATTATATATCACTTTATTCTTATACTAGTAAAATGTCCAGCCGGTTCCAAGGCCAATGCAGAAAACAGTGCTTGTCAGCCGTGTGACAGAGGACAATATCAACCAAACATCAACCAAAAGCAATGTCTATCCTGCTCTGAAAATTTTACCACTGAGAATAAAGGAGCTGTTGACAACAGTTCATGTGTTCGTAAGTTCCATGACAAAGAATATGAGATGGCTTGACATGTCATCTTGTGTCATGTGTTTAGCAAAATCAGGTTGTTGTCTGTTTCCTTTGATGTATCATATTCATTGAAACTGTGAATGAATAAATAATAAGCACAGCAAGTACTTCATTTAGAAGTTGATGCATATTTGACCTGGACTGCTGCGTATTAAAGTTCATGAATTTGTTTTTTTTTGCTACTTAAAAGAAAAACCTTTATTTCTAAATAATCAAATGTACATATAAACCATTTAATTTGGATTACTTTTGGTTTGTTTTCTTTAACGATATGCAATTTGCCTTATTTTAAAACATGAAATCATTTTATTACGATAATAAAAAATTTGCCTTGTAAATAACATTCTCTAAGTCTAAGCCAGCACTTTGAAAACATCAACACTGCATCTATTACTTTTAAAGGTTACTGTCCTTTCTGGTCAAGAGTTTGATGGTTCAAACTGTGTGGAATGTAACATTGCATTCTATAAATCTAACGAGGATGGATTGCTTGGGAAGTGTCAGCCCTGTAAAATTGGATATGTAACACCAACAACAGGCAGCACAAAGTCTTCAGATTGTAATATAAGTAGGTTCTCATTTAAAGCATTTAATTGTTTTTATTTTGGTTTTCTTTTTGATAAACTCTTTTTGAAAAATTTGATTATTTAATCTAAAAAATGGAAGAACATTCACAGATCATCATAATAGCTGAGATCCAAATGCAGGAAAGAGGATCTGTGTGTTTTGATTCAATATTTAATTGTTTAAAAAGGATTTCATAGATTTGTAAGCGCTAATCCCTTCTTTTTTATTTAAGAATTTAACTAACACAAACTGTTGATATTTTTTTTAGCAAGATGCTTAATTTATTATCTCAATTGTTTTGATTCTCCTCTCCTATACTGTATGGACTCTCAAACCAGATGTATATATTTTCTCACTGTGACATTTAAGCAATTCCCTCACGAAGGAATACAATCTTTTACAACTTTAAAACATTTTGTAATCTGCACAATAACATGAAGCAAAAAAAAGGAACAAAAGAAAAAGAAAAAAGATGAAGCTTTTGATACTGATTTTCTTAAGATTTTTTAAGTCTATTGCTCAATCCGTGAGAGTGAGTATATGGGTTCAATCCAAGGATTGGTGAACTTGATGTTAGGCCTATGGGAAATAGCGTTTTATACACTAGGGTTGAGATGCAGAGCCTGTGACAAGTAAGGTTAACATTTCATCGCTAGGCATCATGCAGTGTTACCTAACATTCTAATTTTGGGAAAATCTGGCTCCAAAAATCACTACCAATCAGATTGTTAAAACGTAAGGCAGCATGCAAAATATTTTGTTACCGGCATGACAAACTGTTCTAACTCACAATTTTTAAAATTTTTGGCTAATAACTCTATGAGATCCATAAGATGTCTGAACGGTTTTACCAAGAATGCAGTAGATTCCAAGATATTGCATAACCGATTTTGTTCTACCCTCTGTTACGATCATTTCTTTGCACTTTAAAGTCGATTATTTTGGTTACCTGGATTTGGCGATGGAATTGTTTGTCATGCAGACGATAATTTGTTTACTGAATACTACCCAGCATCCTGTTCTTTTAAAAACAATTCGATTTGATTAACCCACATCCGCAACTAAGGTGATCTTGGGGGTTTTAGTAGGGTTTTTAATTTTGCCCGGACTGCACTGTAAACAGCCAAGGGATCTTTAACGTGCAAAGAGTGTTGTGATATGCACACAGGACCTCCTTTTTATCATCCGTCTCTGATGGGACTAGGTGTCGATCCACCTACCTGGACCAGGGGTTAGAATTTGCTTGAAAAAACTCAAGAAAATGTTTCAACTGTTGGTGGGGCTCGAACCCACTTTAGGTTGAGTGGCCAACACATTGCCTATGGACTACCAAATCCCCCGCATCCTGTTCACAGGAAAATTTTGTAAATCTTCTCTTCTACTTAATGCTAATAGAACTGTAGAAAACTCAAGCTCTGTAAGTTTGTCTCAAGATATTGAACATCGTTTATTAACTGACTTCAGATGTTCTTTGATACCTTTTAACTCTATCCCTTTTTTTCTCCAACTTTCAATTCAGGAAATTGCACTGCTGGCTTCAAAATAGTGCCATCCATAAAAAACAATGAGATTTGCTTACCATGTCCACTTGGGGAATATCAACCTGAACTTTTTAAATCATTCTGTGTTAAATGCCCTGAACAAACTTACACACGTGTGACAGGATCCACCAACATCAGTGAATGTGACAGTAAGAGCCTTTTAAATACCTGATTTCTTTGTCGCTGAAGGCAAAAAATGTCAGTTGATGAAAGAAATGCCTGAACCAGAATGACTTTTTTTCTTTTCACTTGGACATACATTGAATTTATGTATATGTGCACATATGTTTTTAATATGTATATAAGCATATTATAATAAGCCTACATGGCTATGAACAAATTATTTGTGTGCAAGTGGGTATTTGTACACCTTAACCACTTTCATTCAATCCTTGCATTCTGGCCAATTTTGTCAAGCTGGACTTTTTCATAGAAGACAGTTAGTTCAGAATACTCTTATTATAAACATCCATCAAAATGCTTAAGGCATGAAATCAAATAGGAACTATAAGTACACCAAATTCCTGGTAGACTCTTCATTTGCAAGCGATTATAAACAAGTAACTTAATAGTAGCCTCCAAGAATTCAAATGAATGGGAGATGGAACAAAAGAATGAATAACTAATTATATTTATCACTTTCTTTCTTTCTTTATCAGCTTCCACCTTTTAGATGCCGAAATGATCACCTTCCGTATGGGTTTTAGATGGCGAAATGATCACCTTCCGGTGTATGGGTTTTAGATGCCCGAAATGATCACCTTCCGGTGTATGGGTTTTAGATGCCCGAAATGATCACCTTCCGGTGTATGGGTTTTAGATGCCCGAAATGATCACCTTCCGGTGTATGGGTTTTAGATGCTCCACCTTCCGAAATGATCACCTTCCGGATCACCTTCCGTATGGGTTTTAGATGCCCGAAATGATCACCTTCTGGTTTTAGATGCCTGAAATGATCACCTTCCGGTTTTTTAGATGCCTGAAATGATCACCTTCCGGTGTATGCCCGAAATGTTCTTTCTCCAGGCTGCTCTGTCCTGACATTTTCTGTTTCCTTCCGTGAAAGTTCAATTTCTTTGCGTTAATCCCTCTTTTATATCTTTTTTCCACTTTCTCCGAGGTCTGCCTTTTGGTCTTTTACCTTGAGTTTTAGCACTGAATACTGATTTAGCTATTCTATTGTCATTCATTCTGTTAACATGCCCAAACCATGTCAGTTGATTCATTTCTATCTTAGTTTTTATGCTATCTGCTTTGGTTTGATCTCTTATTGTTGTGTTTCTGATTTTGTCTCTTTTAGTTTTCGCTACTGCTCTTCTTAGATATTTCATTTCGGCTGCCTACACTCTACCGTATATCCTACTGTCTAAGGTCCAGGTTTCACTGCCATAGAGGAGAGTAGGACAATAAACTGTGTTGTATACTGCCATTTTGATTTTTGTTGACAATTCTTGTTTACCTACAAATGCCTTTCCTAGATGGTTAGATATTGCACTTGCCTTTTGGATTCTCTGGCTGATTTCTTCTCTTAGTTTTCCCTCTCAGTTAATCATTACTCCTAAGTAATTGTAGCTTTGAACTTGTTCTAAATTCTCCTTGCCTAATTTAAGATTTTGTGTTTTAGCTTCCCTAGTTACTAGCATTGTTTTGGTTTTCTTTGCATTTACTCTCATTCCACTTTTATTTAATTCATTATTCATTATGTTGATATTTGACTGGAGGTCCCTTTCTGATTTTCCAAACAGAACTAAATCATCAGAAAATGAAAGCATTGATACATTTACTGTTTTGAGATTCCACATACCTACATTCATTTTCCTCATTTTTGAGGATGTCTTTGCGACTGAATTCATAAATGTGATAAACAAAAGAGGACTTAGGATACAACCCTGTCTTACTCCTATATCTACGTCGAATTCTTCAGATACATTTCCAGCTACTCTCACTGCACATGTTGGTTTATTGTAAAAATTTTAATGGCTTCTATTAAATTTTGCTCTACGTTGTGTTCTTTTAAAGAATGCCATAGTTCATCCCTCCTCACAGTGTCAAATGCCTTTTCTAAGTCAATAAAACACAGGTGCAAGTCAATGTTTCTCTCAAGGAATATTTCTATTATTTATCTATTTGTAAATATGTGATCTTGTACACTTCTTCCTGGTCTAAACCATCACTATATAGAGGTTAAATGGTATTAAATCAGGATTACTCTCATTCTTCTCAAGTTGAAATTTTAATCTCTTTCAGCTTTCTGCGATCCTGGTTATGAGTTTGATGTGAATACGACCTGTCAGGCCTGTGCTATTGGTTACTACAAGAGTAATGATGTAGACAGATTCAGCTCGTGTGAACTCTGTCCTGATGACAAATTTATCACAGACGGCACAGCTTCAGTCTCTGAGAATGACTGCATCATTGGTGAGTCTAGGATAGAAATAGAATGTGTAGTTTGTTTTTTCTTATTAAAAATGTGTTTTTTATATGATGATTGTCACACTGGCAACTGGCATCATAGCATGATTATTTTTGTAACTATGGTCATCATTTATCTTCATTACTGTCATCTTCATTATCATCCATATCATCAAATTCATTGCTGTTATCACTATCAGCATCATCACCATCATCATCATCATTATTGTCATCCTTATCATTATCATCATCATAATCATCATGATGATGATCATCAACATTAATATCATCATCATCACCATCATCACAACTTTTTGTGTGTTAAGTTACCATTTTTATCTTCACTGTTTTGTTTCCTTTGATAGAAAATGTGAAGGGAGATAAGTTGATGAAGTTGAGAATATAAACATAAAGGGGTACTGAGTTCCCAGAGAAATGGTTTTAAGCTCTTATGGTATTTCTCTACTTTAAGAGACACCTTCCTTCACCTTTATATGACTCATTTTATTCTTATTTCATGGAGTAAATCGTCGGCTTAGAATTATGTTGTTCTAACTACACATAAACTCGTTTTGAAAGAAAAAAGGCTCTAAAATCCTCAGTTGGAAAGAGAATCTAAAGTTAGGACCAAGTAACCAGGGAACTTTATTAGACAGGTAGACTGAAGTTGATTACAATTTTTTTTAGCAATATGACAATTGACGATTGTGAATCTCATAAAGATTATAACTCTTAAATCATCAAATTCAAATGTGTAGTTAAAACAAATCTGAACCAACAAAATGTCAGTATTTCAAAAAAAATTTATGCCGTCATATCTGTTCACAACCATCTTTAATGTTCTTCAAAACAACAACATACAAATACAATTGGAATGTTAGAAGCGTGACTTGACTTTTCAATCTGATTTTTCTCCCGTAGCCAATTGCAGTGCAGGGTCTTTTCAGAAGTGACAATAATCAGTGTGAACTTTGTCAAGTTGATTTTATCAAGCACAGAGATGGCAGACAGAGTGTATTTCTTGTCCAAAAGATTATTCTACAAGTTCTCCTGGATCTGAATCAGCTCAAGATTGCTTCTGTAAGAATTTACCCCTTGTAAATAATCATATCATTCCATTTCATTTTTTTTAAATTACAAAAACCACAAAAAATCAACTATAATTGTTTCATATAATTGTGATTAAAAAAAAAATCATTTCTTTTCATCTTGTTCAAATATTCAGTTATCAATAACAAATTCAAGATGAATATTTTGATCTGCTTACTGTTAACTGAAGGTCAAAGATATATAAGTTATGTATTAGAATAAAAAAAGAAAGAAAAAGAAAGGGTAATAACTTTGAAAGATATTGGACACAGGAAGATAGCTTGCCAAGGGAAAATGGTAAAACTTGAATAAGATATTTTCTGGTTGGGAAAGGAATTAAGGATTTATATAGCATGGCTGTGGTTGTAAAAGTACACTTTCATCATACATGTCATGTGACTATAATATGTTATTGTCCTAAAAATGTTTCTGTAGTTGAAAATTTGAAATCAAACACATTAGAGATTGACAAGTTAATAACAGATAATGTTTTACAGAAACAAATTTATCAATATCCTGAGATGAATTTATTCTTTAAAGTGTTTTCCTCTAAGGGCTTTAACCCAAATTAACTTCTTGCACTTGTTGGTGCTCTTTGTGTCTTCGTGTTCTTCCTAGTCTGTTAGCCAGTTTCGCCATGTACATTAATTCTTCAAACATAAGTCAATAAGTAAACAAATGTCAAATAAAATGTATTATTATTAATATTATTGCTTGGCTTTGAATTAATATAAGAGCCAACATCCTAGCCACCACCTATATAAACGATCTTAAATAAAGAGGAAATTATGAGATCTAAGAATGGAGTCATAGTTATATAAAGGTGAAAAGATATAATTGAAGTGACACCTAAAGTGATGATAATCTTGTAATTCCTTTGTCTGAAAGCTCAGTAAGTTAAAGGTCCCTATATCCATTTTCAGTAATTTAAGTAGCATATTCAATCCGTCATACCATATGAGCATAGGCATGGATTTTTGGTAAGATTTCACCTGGTTAAAGTTGAGGTGTCCTCCTGATACCTTTGAGTTACGACCTAAATACACTCGTTTTCGCTAAAGGCTAGTTTTAACTTTGATCTAATGCAAAAGGGTTGATTAAAAATATGTTAAAAATTAAAGCAACTTGCTTCATATTCTTTTTTTCAGTGAATTGCCAAGCTGGCAAAGAAGATATAAATGGCACCTGTATAGATTGTTCTATTGGCTTTTACAAAGAGCTGGTGGGAGTTGAAAAATGCACAGAATGTCAGACTGATTTCATCACAAGTCAAGTTGGATCTACAAGGCAGGCTGATTGCAATATCCGTAAGGGAACCACCGATTAATTACTGGTTTAGTTCTTTAAAATTTCATGTTGCAACTGTTATGATCACATGACCCTCAAGCAAAAGAATGTCAACTGATAGTTTGAAACTATTACAGGACTTAAATGACTGGGCAGTGCTTGTCAGTTTAGATGTGGAATATATTGGGAAGCTTTAATGCATTGCCTTTCTTCCTACACAGCTGTTTAAGAAAAATTCTGTATGTATTTATTATTGTATTTCAACTTACAAAATACAATATACTCGTTGTAACCTTTAACAGGTTTTTAATTTTGTTTTATTGCTGATATTAAATTTAAATTCTAGAATTTGTTTTTTTATTTGTCAACATGTCTGAATTATTTGTATTTTACTATTGATATCACTGACTGGAGACAAAATGGCAGAATACATACTTAAGATTGAATACTATGAGACAATAAAATAGGTAAATTCAAGAATCATATGACAAAGACTAATAGGTAGTCAAAATGGCCTTATGAATATTTAAAGATGATTTCAAAATATTGAAGCTTTGCTTGTAAATACAGGAGCCTGCAGTCCTGGAAATTACCGCAATGCTTCATCCAATCAGTGCTTCCTTGTCCATATGGCCAGTATCAGCCACAGCTTTGGCAAGACTTGTGTCTCTCATGTCAAGTTGGCTATACAACGTTTGTTACTGGAGCCTCGACTGAAAATAAATGCTTTGGTAAGCTATTCTCAATGATTCATAACATTAAATAATTATAATAATAATAATGATAATAATATTAAATCTTTATTGTTTATTTAAGGCAATCATTCATTTGACAGAGTGCTTGGGAAATCGAAAACATGGGATATATACATATTTACATTGAAAATTGAAATTGGAAATTGGGTGGACTTCAAAAGATATATGAAGTCAAAATTAACACTGTGCTAGAAAGGTCTACCATTTAAATTTGAAAGTGTTTTTGTTCATTGGACATTTTGCTGTATCTCACTATGTCTAAGCAAAGTAATCGTAGGCTAGAGATAATCTGATATGTTGCTTATAAGGGTAATCTGATGTTTTAACAGTTGACTGTTCTGAGGGTACAGAGTATATTTCTGTGAGTTCTTCATGTCAACAATGTCCAAAAGGAACGTATAGAGACAAGGTTGACCCTAGTCAAGCTTCATGTATTCTTTGCCCAAAGATTTCATCACTCAAGAGAGGATCCTCAACTATAAATGACTGCACAGTTAGTAAGTATACAAATCTGAACATTTTCTCATTGACAGTTAACATGGTGTGATCATATGTTTAAGTACAATTTTTACACAACGCTTGAGTCGTCACTGTTTCTGTATTATTATTTCCTAGCTAAATCAGGTGAAACGTCTTCAGGGAAAAATTATAAAGCTACCATATGTTATGGGCACGTAAGAATTGACCATGTCATTCAAATGATCATTCTTAAAGATTGAACTGAGTACTGCTTACTTGTAGTAATTTTGATAAACAAACAAGGTAGTGTGAAACTCTAGTAAGAGTAAAAGAGATGAAATGAACATATAATGTTTGGGGAAAAGCCCCTAACAAGATGACAAGTATGTAGTTTAAACACAATTTTATGTTTAATGCACAATGTGAAGTGAAAGAGTGTTGTATTATCTCAAATTTAATATCTGTAGCATTGTTTTGGTATGCAAATCAGACTGGAAGGGAGAGGAAAGAACTATGTACAAGATTACCTTAGTGTCTATAACAAACAATCTCATTACCCCACTTATTGTTGGATGGGTGGTCGCATGGTACTGCTGCTGGTAGTTCCTATTGCTTGTCTTTTGCTCTTTTCGCATGTTTGTCATCTTGCTATTTCCTCTTAATTTGCTCTGAGATCACCACTTATTGTAGACGAGATAAATTCCATTGAAATATATGTGTTATTTGATTCTTTGCAGGGAACTGCAGTGTGCCAGGTGAATTCAGAAATCCCCAGAACAATCTGTGTGAAGTGTGTGGGCTTGGCACCTACAACAACGTCAGATGGAGAGAATCATGTACCAGCTGTCCACCTGGATTCACCACCAGGGAACTGGGCAAAGGATCATTGGACGATTGTTTCAGTAAGATGTCTGTGTGGATTTATTATATTGACATTGGAAATTTGAATTTTTAGCTTCCGTCGAACATCTCACTACAAAATGCGCAATAAAGTCAGTCATCTCAATATATATACACACTGCTTGAAAATGAGAAAAAGAGTGTCTCAAAATTTTGTCCTTTGTCAGTCTAGACATAGAATATATTGGGAAACTTATTGCTTTGCCTTTTTTCCTACATTAAACATTTATGCTTGTCATACTTCTATGCTGATGTCTCTGTTTACACCAGATGCCCTTTATGCTACCTATTATAACTGTGAGCAAGAATTTAAAGACCCTTACATGTGACAATATGAGACTTAAAATATCATGCTTTTACACTCTTTTCTTCTTTCTTGATCTCCTTAACAGGAGATTGTCCCTCAGGTCAAACAGTGAATGAAAATACTAATGTTTGTGAAGACTGCGTGGCGAGGTTTCTTCCGAGACAAGTTTCAGTCTTGGACATGTCAGGCATGTCCTCAGGCCCTGTCTACGCCTGGCTCTCAGGCTGTCTCTGTATCTGAGTGTACTGTTTGTAAGTTTTCAATATACTTAGGAGTATTTCCAGCACAAGTTTCATATTGAATATGATTATTTTTAAAATATTTCTTTATTTGGAAAAAAACCCCTCATTCTCTTTAAAAATTAAAAGATAAGATATCATTTTAATGTACATTTCACCGAGCATTAAAAAGTTCAGTTGGTAGGGAAACTTTCAATGCTGAAGTACTGACGGAATAATATCGTCTCTAGAGATGTGGATCAACAGTCTTTTATGGCCGAGTCATATTATGAAAAGGAAAGATGTTTTTCCTTAGAAAAAAAGCACAATTATATCTCTTTCACTATCTCTTGACAGCAATCTGCCTTCAGGGACAGTTCTACAATGCGACTTCCTTGCAATGTGAAGCATGTCAACTAGACACCTACCAACCACAAGCAAAATCAACTTTCATGTTTGAGCTGTCCGACTTCCTGCTTACCTTACAGACTGGAGCAAACTCTCTCAGTGACTGTATTTGTGAGTAAATTGGGTATCATGATTTGTAATGAATATTACTCTAACAAGCATGGATTTGAATAGTAAGTATATTAAGTTAGGAATAACAATGAGATGTCTGTAATATCAAATTGTTTTTATCAAATTACTCAAGGTCAAGGTAAGACTAGAGATGAAACAGTAGGAAAGAATAACAAGAACAACATGTACTCAAGTCAGTTTTAAGTATGACCTCAGCATGGACACCCATGGCCTTACTTCAAATAAAAAATATGTTAAGAAACAAACGGGAATTTTTAAGCTTTATTCAAAGTCTGTTTTCATTGGCAAAACACAGCTCCATTGCCACATGTTAAAAAATGTCTAGCATGAAGCATTCCTCTGTGTTTGTCTTGTTACTGCTCTTGTAATTGTAGTGTAATGTCACTTTTTATTTTATGGCTTTAGCGTTAAAGGAAAAGAGAGGAAGTAGAGAATGTCACTTTTTATTTTATGGCTTTAGCGTTGCAAAGGAAAAGAGAGAGAAATAGAGATAAGTATTAATACATTAGGTGGTTCAAAGCATGATTGAGAAGGATAATGATTAATCATTATAAGCCTGTCTATGTATTTTATTTTGTTGTTTTCCTGTATAGATCTAAAGATTTATTCTCAATCTTTTTCTTATCCAGCAAAATGCTCTGCTGGTCTTCACAATTGCTCACAAGTTTCTACCCTGTCAGGATGTTGCTAATGGTAAAGTTCAGTGCGTATGCAATGAAATTACTTTGGTGATGGTGACAACTGTACACGTAAGTTATTGGAACTCATCAGGATTTGCTGATGAAATTATCTTAATTTTAACATGAGATCAAACTGTAAGATGTTGTTTTCCTGTTTTGCAATAAAACTGTGTTGATAAAATAACAATACTTAATAAAATGGACAAGAAAGTTGTTCAAGACCGTTTGTTTTGAGAAAGTAAACAACTGATGAATCATTTATGTGATAAAATTACCACCAAAGAGAAAATCTAATTTTCTATGTATGTCTTTATTCCCTTCGTCAGAATGCGAGAGCTCTGATACTGTGATACTCATTAACTTTTCAAAATAATTGGTTTTATAAATAAAAATCATTCTTATATGTCTTACTTCAGGCAGCTTATTATAAAGAAATTAAAGTAAATTTTTCTATTGACTTTTAAATTTCCCGCTCTAGCTACTACCATATATCTTTGTCTTTTATCTATAAATTAAAAAAAAAAATTGAAGTTGAATTATACATGACACAAATATTCTTTTTAAGATGTGTGTGATGCAAGCGAAGCCTACTGCAAAAACGGAGGCATTTGCTCAAAGACATCACCTGCTCCATGTACCTGCCAAGATCCATATACAGGAAGAGCTTGTCAAGAAGTCATTAAGTAAGAAAATAATTTTCTTTTAAAGAATTAAATCAAAAAATTTCTTCCTTCAAAAACAATACTTTTTTTTGTAGCTGAAATGGGGGGTGGGGGTGGGGGAGAGGGGGTGGACCACAATGAAAAATGCAACCCAACTGCAAACTAAAAAAGATTCTACCACAACACAAAAATGAATAGAAAGCACACACACACATCTATTGAAATCTATAAGATCCATAATGCATTTTTTAAAAACATTCATTGATATCAACTATTTCAGTTCATCATTTCCTGTGGGAATTCTGTAAGCCACAAACTCATTGCCTCTATCATGTGCATGTTCAAAACATAGATTTCTCATGTCCAATATCTTCTAGATCATAACATGTCCTTCTTTTGTTATTGTTACTGTAACATTGTTTTTTTTGTTTTTTTTCTTCTGATGGAAGGCTAATTCAAAGTACCTTCAGTTTTATGGAGAGACATTCCGATAGCATTTGATACGAACACTTCTCTATCTATTTATAAAAAGAACATGTCTCCATTTATTAATAAACTGAACATGTGCCTCCCCAGGTGAAGATTTAAGTGCTGATGACTCCAAACCAGTAATTGTGGGGGTTAGCATTGGAGGAGTTATTCTACTTCTGGCACTTACTACTGTTGCTTGTTTTTGTCATCTTAAAGTGAGTATTTTAATGTTCTGATGGCTTTAGTTTCTACTCGACTTCGCTTACATATTTAAAACCTTCAATGATATTTACTTTGATGAAAGAAAGTTGTGTCAATATTTGTTTTACTTGAAATTTAGCAAAATATTTATCATTACATGTAAACTTTTAGTAATCTTGAATCATATATCAAATAATGTTGATGTTACCAGTCATTTCTAAACAATGAAATGTGATTGTGAATGTTCCTTAGACTACATAATGCCAAATTAGCGTAGATGATGCCTTCATTTGCAATGATACAAATATTGAACGTGTTTAATGGTTATTGATTTTTTAAAAGGGCGGTAAGGACTTTACCAAGGCACCAGTAGTTCAGTTGGGGAGAGCATTTGGTTACCACTCAGGAGATCAAATTTGATTCCCAATCTGGGCAGATTGGTCATGACCTTTCTATCAACCCAACAGTAAATGGGTAGCCAGGTCTTTTCAGACATGGTGAAAGTAAAGGTAAAAGCTGTCATATGCCATATGCCTAGATAGACTGCTCCTGATTACCTTATGCTCAATAATGAATGTTGGACTTACTTTTTACTTTTCTTACTTATGAATTGTTTTGCTGATCATGGAAAGAAAACCTCAAATAAGCACGGAAATCTTTAATACACAAACTTTTTACAGCTTTCAAAATAGTGAAATTTTCACATGATTATTCTTAAATTTTGTTGTTTCGTTTTCTTGAAAACAGGCTGCGAAAGAATTCGTCATCAAAAGACCCAAAACACAGTGGGGAAGATAGTAGTTACACTAATAGTGTCGTCAATCACCCTTCCTCACGTTTCATCCAAGGCTAATACCAGTGGACATCCATCAATTTTCCATGATTACAGCAATGCTTCCTCCGATCCGTCTGTGTACCTTCCAAGAGCAGGGGGCCCTAAGCTAATGCGGCTCAGTCAACATTCATTTATGACAACAACAGCTTTCTTACATCAACGTGATGATGAAGATTAATATGTCACATTTATAATGTAAAATGTTATATGTTATGTGACTGCAATTAAAACAATTTTGACTCAAAGTGTTGATATGTATTCAATTGACTGTTGCTATTTATCATTATGGAAGATATACGAAGAATGTTTAGGTTCTAGTTTTTGCAATATGAGATGATCTTTTGAATTATTTTAAATTTAACAAAATTGAACATCTCAAATATGAAAACTCAGATTCTATACATTTTTATTTTTTGCTTTGTAAGCCTTGATATTTTAATACTTATTTTCATAATAATTTAAATTTTCCCTTCTTTTTGTGTTTGATTTTTATTTTTGTGGAAAAATTATTTTCTCCTCTTTTGCTGTAATTTTATGTTTTGCTGCTAAACTGATGACAAGTGCCCTTACCAGAAATGTAATAATGAGATAGTATGGTTGAAATTGTAAAATTCTATTGTTCTTTGCATTTTTTTCCTTATTTTCATTTGTCTTTCTTTTATTTTGATTGTTTTTTGATTTGGTATGGAGACAGAGCTGAATGTGTTAATAAAATAGTTGTAAAACCTTCAAGTGATGTTGTTTTGTGAATGGAAATCATATGGTATAATGTATATTTTTTGCAAAAAACCAATGTTTTGTCTTATATATTAAATATTTGAACTTAAATCCAATATTAATATTTATATCTAACATGTAATATTGTACATTGTATATTGTTTTTGTATATCATGACATATTACCACATTTTATTGTTAATATGGTTTGTGTACAATAATATACAGTTCAAATTTACTAATTTACATCCTGATGTTCTTAAGTCATTTCATAGACATAAAAAGAAAACCTGTGTGTGTGTTTGAGAATTTTTCATTCTTCAGCTGGTTAAAAAAACCAACCCACTTTTGCAACTAGATAATATAAACATTTCATTCAAAAGAGAGATCGTCATTAAATGTTCCATTTGCTGCACTGATGTCCCGCAATGTGACCGAAAAGTGTAGCGACACTCTTGCAACCAGGTTTCTAATAATTCCTTGAACATCTCAAATAAAATTATTTTTCAGCTGCTCTTTGTTGAGAGGAACAGAATTGTGAAAGATTCAATCCTTCAAATATCCCACACAGACAGAAATTGCAGGGGTTCAGATCAGGACTTTTGGACAGCCTTTCAACTGGTGCTTTCGAGAGATTAGTTGGGGGCCTGGAAATTTTTTGTGAGGTAGTCTATCACAAGATAACATGACCTCAAATTCTAGATGATAACCTTGTAACCACACATAACTAATGTGTGATATAGCTTTTATAAAGGTTTTATCCTTTTGTTCTTTGTTTCTCACTCCCTATCTGGGTGCGCGCAAAAAATGCATTTAGACAGAAAAACACTCATGTTCTTAGAACTAATGGTGTGAGCTCAATATTAAATCTAGGTCCATGATTTTTTGCTCATATAAAATGTCTTTGCATGAACTTTATTTGACCAAAGTTTCATGCCAATAGTGGCACGGATAAGTGAGTTATTGCACTTTGAAAAAGTTCTTATTTTTAGGACACCCTGTATACCTGCTTACCTACTTATACCTAAATTTCCCTTTCTGTCAATCATTTGGTGTGTCTAGTCATGATTCCATCTGTTCATTTAGTTTTGTTTATGTTTTATTCAATCAAGCTGCAACAAAGATAAATAGGGACAAATAAATCTTTTGTTTAAACTTAACTAAGACTACGACAGAGTTATTTGCCTATGATAATAATATATTTTTTACCAGTGATAATTGTCATTAATTAAGTATGCAGATACAAGGAGTAGCAGCTAACCACCTCAAGTTTCTTAATGCATCCACTATATTCATACTTCAGTTCTCTTTTCATAAGTCACCTTTGTATCACTAATTCCTATTCAACTGTCAGAGGTGATCTCAGGGTTTTAGTAAAACATAAATTTTGTGCAGACAGCCATAATTCATGACATCCAGGCTCACTGATGTATTGGTAAGTATGTGACACAGGAACTCAAAAGCTCTTTGCAACTCTGCAATAAGACTAGATAGGACTAAAAAATCTAAATCTTATGATGATTGAAGTCTGAACCTTACCATGACTGAAGTCAGAATCTAATGATGACAGAAATCTGAACCTCAGGATGATTGAAATATAAACCCTATGCTGATTAAAATATGTTAGTGATGGCTGAAATCTACACTTTATGATGACTGAGGTTTGAGCCTTATGAGGATTGAAATCTGAACCTTATTATTATTATTATTTATATTAAACTTAACCTTCTTGAGATCAGAGAATGGTTGATGGATGGCTATTGGCAGGGACTACTTCTTTTTATCTTTCTTTCTTTCTTTCTTTATCAGTTCCTATTCTACATTCCGTTGTATGGGTTTAGATACCTGAGATGATCTTTCTCCAGGCTGCCTTGTCCTGGCATTCTCTGCTTCCTGCAAAAAAGTTAAAATTCCTTTGCTTTAATGCCTCTTATCTTCTTCCCACTTTCTCTGAGGTCTGCCTTTGGTCTTTTATCTTTGGTTTTAGCACTGTATACTGATTTAGTTATTTCTACTGTCATTCATTATGTTTACATGCCAAACCATCTCAGTTGATTTATTTATATCTTAGTTTTTTTTTGCCATCTGCTTTGGTTTGATCTCTTATTGTTGTGTTTCTGACTTTGTCTAGCAGTAATCTTGTGACTTCCTCAATAGCAAATACTTCTGCTTTATAGTTTGTGTAAATCTTGCCTGATGCAATAGACTGTTAAGTTTGATTTCCATCTGGCAGAATATTAAATTATACAACCTCCATTTTTGATTGCATCTTTGGCAGATCCATCATTGTATACTCTAATCCATTCTTTTAGTTTTCCCTACTATCTCTTAGATATTTCATTTCAGCTGCTTGTACTCTAATATATTCTCTACTGTCTAAGGTCTGTGTTTTGCTGCCATAGAGGAGAGTAAGACAATAAACTGTGTTGTATACTGGCATTTTGGTTTTTGTTAACAATTCTTGTTTATCTATACATGCCTTTCCTAGATGGTTATATATTGTCATTGCCTTTTGGATTCTCTGGCTGATTTCTTCTCTTAGTTTGCCCTCTGGGTTAATCCATTACTCCTAATTGTAACTTTGAACTTGTTCTAAATTCTGCCTGACCAATTTAAGATTTTGTGTTTTAGCTTCCTTGTTACTAGCATTGTTTTGGTTTCTTTGAATTTACTCTCATTCCTCTTTTTATTTAGTTCATTATGCATCATGTTGATATTCGACTGAAAGGTCACTGTCTGATTTTCCAAACACAACTAAATCATCAGCAAATGAAAGCATTGATACATTTACTGGTTTGAGTATCCACATACCTACACTCATTTTCTTTACTTTTGAGGATGTCTTTGCGACTGAATCCATAAATGTGATAAACAAAAGAGGGCTTAGGATACTCCTATATCTACATCAAATTCTGCAGATATGTTTCCAGCTACTCTCACTGCGCACATGTTGGTTTATTGTAAAAATGTTTAATGGCTTCAATTAAACTTTGCTCTACATTGTATTCTTTTAAGGAATGCCATAGTTCATCCCTCCTCACAAGTCAATAAAACACAGGTGCAAGTCAATGTTTCTGTCAAGGAATTTTTCTATTATTTGTCTAATTGTAAATATGTGGTCTTGTAAACTTCTTCCTGGTCTAAATCCACTCTGATGTTCTTCAATCTGATCCTCTACTCTTTTCCTTAGTCTCATTTCCAATATCATGGCATACAATTTTCCTAAGTAGTGATATCCCACTATAGTTTAAGCATTCCATAGTTGATCCTTTCTTGTGTATTGGTACTACCATTCCCTTTTTCCAGTCATCTGGCACGTGTTTAGACTTCCATGCTTATTGGCATAATGCATGTAGTAGTTTGTTTGCCTCTCTCCCTTGGTTTTTAATCATTTCTGGATAAACTTGATCTGCTTCTGGGGCCTTTCCTAATTTCACTTTTCTTATAGCTGTTTGGAGTTCTTCCATTGAGATACCTACATCTTCAGCTGTCTCCTCTGGATTACTTGTTACTCTTACTCTTACTGTTCTCCTTGATTCATATGTTTTGAAGGGATTGTGTAATTGTTGAAAATGCTTTCTCCATGTTTCCATGATTTTGCTTGCTTCTTTCATTATTTCTCCTTTGGCGTACTTAATTTGTTGTATTGGGCATGCTTTAGTCCTTCTCATGCTCTTTATTGCTCCCCAGAACAGCTTTTGATTTCCTCAATTGCTTTCTTGAAGTCTTTGTCCAAACTCTTCCCGTTGTTCCTGTTTTGCTTTCCTCAATTCCTCTTTGGCGATAGTTCTTTTGCTCCGTATTCTATCCTATCCTTTGGCCCTTAGTTTGCAAGTATTTCTTCCAGGCATACTTTTTTTCTTTGATCTTAATCTTGACATTCTCATTCCACCATTTTGTTCTTTTCCTATCTCCTTTAATTTGTTTCCTACCATAGACCTCTTGAATACAACCAAGGAGTGTGTCTTTATACATTTGCCACTTTTCTTCTTTTGTATTATCATTCAAATCCATCTGCCTTTCACTGATAAATCTCTTTATCCTATATATCTGTTTACTATTGGTTTATTTAGTTCTTCTATTTTGAGTTTAGTAGCCTTCTTCTCTTTCCTTTTCTGTTTGTTTTCTTCAGTTAGTAATCTGATTTTGGTAATCACTAGATGATGATCACTAAATATTTCAGCTCCTCTGTTTACGCTTGTAACCAATGTACTGTAAAAAAGGGAGCTGCTAACTATATGTAGTCTCTCATTAACTTTTCACATCCGTCTTCATTTACTTTTGTATATTTGTGGATCTAGGTGTTGGCTATTTTCATGTTATTCTTTAGACAAAAATCTATTAGTCTCTCTCCATTGGGACAAGTTGTTGTTTCTCCTTCTTTACCTATTACTCCTCCTGATGTTTCTACATTGTTGCCTACTCTAGCATTTCAATCTCCTAAAACCATTAGTTCCTGTTTTTATTTGTGTCATCTTAATATTTCTCTTTATTCATCCTGTGATCATTGTGCATTGTGATAAACTACAAAAAGGAAATTGCAGAAAATATTGAAACCTTCATTTTCAATTTGCAAGGAAAGCAATGAACCTGCAATATTGTGAGTATCAAAGCATTGAACCTCTTCATGACATGGTCTTTGAATCTCTTGATGACTTGATGTTTGGACCTCATCATGACATACATGTACATGTAATTTATTTATTGATTAATTGATTGGTTTATTCATTTGTTTCTTTATTTCTTTATTTCCAGTTCTGACTTTATTTTCAGCCTTTCCTAAAAGTTGATATTTAAGAATGATTTATTTTAATCACCTACATGGAAACGCATTATTATGAATGGAAAAAAAGCTCCATTAACAAAACATACAAAATATACTAGATTCGTTTTTAAATTTTAAAAATTTAATCAAATACCTCTCCCTAAAGTTATTGCAGAGGAAAAGTGTGTCGAGGAAGGGATGTTCAAGATCGATAACTCGTTTTGTTACTGTATTCAGAAAATTATACGAGTATTTACCCTTTGATAAGAAGTCGCGTCATAATACATAAAGCTCTATGAAGTTTCATTACAAGCACATGGAAGACACATTAATACATGTAAATGCAGTATACATAATAATACATGTACTATGTATTTCCTTTGTATGTTTTAGCTTTTTACTCCGTTAAGTGGCATGCATGTATTATACAAATACACCTTTCACACTTCACCCTAACGTATTACGGAAAAGATAACTGCAAGGTTGTTTGCTTCTCATGACGATAAAAGATTTATGGATTTTGTATTTGTTTTATCCGGTGGGGAGTTCAACTTGGTTCTCGATTGATTTGCGGCAGCTTCTGATTTAGTCGGATGTGACTGTGCACTCCCTTAACCCTAGTCTTACAGGATTAGACACGTTTTGTACAGTCAGTCGTCCGAATTGCAGACGACAGTCTCCAACATCAATCTATAGGATAGACGTAATTGCAGACGTAGTCCTTCAAGCGACAATATAAAGATATGAAATTAAAGTCCTACACGCTCGTTGCATACTAAATTATATCAAACAGATTTTGATCTTAAATCGATCTTTTCATTGGCGTTGGAGTCAGGAGAAAAAAACAATATGAATAAAGAGACTTCAAATTGTGCACTCGAAGTCGTAAAAAGTTTCGAGATTAAAATCATGAAACCATTCATAAGAAGCAAAGCAATGGAGCGATCACAAAGTCAAAACAGAGTTGGCGTATTAGCTATAAAAAGTGGCACTAGTAAGTAAATGTCAATTTTGTTGACGTAAATGAATATCAAACTAACCTAAACATAATGTTTACGATAGCAGGCTTAACGTACTTGATGATTAAAGCGGGCAATTACTCTTTCTCTCTCTCTCTCTCTCTCTCTCTCTCTCTCTCTCTCTCTCTCTCTCTCTCTCTCTCTCTCTCTCTCTCTCTCTCCTCTCTCTCTCTCTCTCTCTCTCTCCCTCTCTCCCTCTCGATAGAGAAATAGATAGATAGATAGATAGATAGAGAGAGAGAGAGACGTAACTCAAAGTAGCCTAGAGAAGGTAACATATGCGAGAGAGATGGTATCGTTGAGTTCAGAGAGTTTGAGAGAGAGAGAGAATGAAGAGAAGAACATACACACACACACACACACACGTTGAACGTGAGTAGCATTAACGCACGTAACTCAAAGTAGCCTAGTTGTAGATCTGCCGCCAGGTAACATATGCGATAAGTGCTACCAGATGGTATCGTTGAGTTCACAGAGTTTGAGCATTAGCGGCCAACAAGAAACATTTGAGTCTAATGAAGCAGAAAGAACTTAAAAAATATACCAAACGTGCAAACCGCCCCTATGTCGTACCTTTCTTGTCATTCTTCTTATTGCTCGTTTATTTATTAGAGGATTACCCGTCGTTTTTCCACAACTCACCCCCGACCTTCCACCATTCTCTCTTTCTTTCTTTCTTTCTTTCATCCTCTCTCTCTCTCTCTCTCTCTCTCTCTCTCTCTCTCTCTCTCTCTCTCTCTCTCTCTCTCTCTCTCTCTCTCTCTCTCTCTCTCTCTCTCTCTCTCTCTCTCTCTCTCTCTCTCTCTCCCCCCTCTCTGTCTGTCTCTTTCTCTCTCCTCGTCTCTGTCGCTCTCCTTCTCTTTCTCTGTATGTAATTACAAAATAAAATATACACCAAACGTGCATATCCAGGGAGGTTAACCGCCCTATGTCGTACCTTTCTTGTCATTCTTCTTATTGCTCGTTTATTTATTAGAACTCTCTCTTACCCTCGTCCGTTTTTTCCACAACTCACCCCCGACCTTCCACCATTCTCTCTTCTCTCTTCTCTCTCTTTCATTTCTCTTCTCTCTCTCTCTCTCTCTCTCTCTCTCTCTCTCTCTCTCTCTCTCTCTCTCTCTCTCTCTCCCCCATCTCTGTCTGTCTGTCTCTTCTCTCTCCTCGTCTCTGTCGCTCTCCTTCTCTTTCTCTGTACCTGTCTGTCTGTCTGTTCCCCTCTCTCTCTCTCTCGCTGTGTCATTCTGTCTGTTTCTGTCTTCTCCCCTCCCTCTTTCTTCATCTTGTTTCCTCTGAATCCATCATGAAATTATCGCATTTGATGGATGTGAGGTAACTTCCCTGTAACACACGAAAGTCTCTCTCTCTCTCTCTCTCTCTCTCTCTCTCTCTCTCTCTCTCTCTCTCTCTCTCTCTCTCTCTCTCTCTCTCTCTCTCTCTCTCTCTCTCTCTCTATATATATATATATATATATATATATATCTCTATATATATCTCCCCCCTCCTCTCTCTCTCTCTCTCTCTCTCTCTTTTTCTATGTCACCATAATGTATAATCAAACCGTGTCTCGCGCTGAACGTTCTTCCATTAGACTCATATTGCTTGCAATGGCCATAATGATTTAGACACTCTATTGCCCTTTCTTATCACATAGTTTATTTCTTCCAAAAATAATTTTACCAACACGTTTTCAAACTTATAATTTTAGTATCCATACATAATGAATGATGAATTATAGGTACATGCAGTTTGTTTTGCGGAAACGTGGGGTTTGTTATAAATTACTATGTTTCTATAATATATTAGCTGCCATCTATGCCACCTTGTGGATTGTATGAGAAACTTTAAACTCTTTGGTATTCTTGATTTAAAAGTATGTTTTAATAGATCTAGTGTGTTTTGTTTTTACACCTCTGTGAAATTTTTCTTTTCAGCATCGGCAAACGTTTTCGATCTTATAGTCTGATTATCATAAGAGAGACAACTATCAGATTGACAGACTGCCAAACTATGAGTCGAAGAAAAAAGAAGACAAAATAGGATAAGAAGAAAACGAAAAAGTAGCAGAAGAAGAAGAAGAAGAAGAAGAAGAAGAAGAAGAAGAAGAAGAAGAAGAAGAAGAAGAAGAAGAAGAAGAAGAAGAAGAAGAAGAAGAAGAAGAAGAAGAAGAAGAAGAAGAAGAAGAAGAAGAAGAAGAAGAAGAAGAAGAAGAAGAAGAAGAAGAAGAAGAAGAAGTAGAAGAAGAAGAAGCAGAATGAAGAATGAGGAAGGAATGGAATGAGGAGGAGGAGGAGGAGGAGGAGGAGTAGAAGGAAGAGATAAATAAATAAACAGAGAAAGACAGACAAAGAAGCCAAACTGAGAAATAATGGGGAAACAAGAAAGATGAGTGACGTCCATTTCAAACAAGGAGAGATCAGAAAACTTCAAACCAGATTCCTACAGCCACTTTAAAAAGGAAGAAAAAAGAAGAAATGGAGTTTGTTGATGAAACCACTCAACTGAAGTCCCTCATTCAAAGCGCTCTCGGGACATCCAGAGTATTTCCGTCCACCTCTTCAATTCCCTCTTTTCTTTTTATCCTTCCATCTCATTGGATGTTTGTTTTGGCCAGTTTTAAGATGGCGTCTGTTTTCATTGCTAGCAGACGAAACCTGTTTCAGACATGGGCCATGTTTGCAAGAAGCACACTACATGCCCAAAATCGATGGTCAGTGGCGAAGAAGTGTGGAATTACACACGCACACATGCACGCACAGACGCAATGTGTGACTGTCACATGTTATTATTCTCTTTGAAATAATACCATGTAATAAAAAAACCTTCTCATTAGTTGACCTCGCTTTTCCGTCTCTCTGTCTGTGTGTCTGTGTGTGTGTCTCTCTCTCTCTCTCTCTCTCTCTCTCTCTCTCTCTCTCTCTCTCTCTCTCTCTCTCTCTCTCTCTCTCTCTCTCTCTTTCTCTCTGTAGTAAATAGTCGGTCTGTTGTACATAATGTACATTGTCATTATGTCCTAATCGTCTGTTTAGGTGTGGGATAATATATTATAGTGCGTGCTTGTGTTTCCTCTGGCAGCAGCTGGGAGAGGGAGAGAGAGAGAGAGAGAGAGAGAGAGAGAGAGAGAGAGAGAGAGAGAGAGAGAGAGAGAGAGAGAGAGAGAGAGAGAGAGAGAGAGAGAGAGAGAGAGAGAGAGAGAGAGAGAGAGAGAGAGACTTGTAAATATAATGTATGTCAGCTGAATCAAATCATGAATGCCATAATATAAATAAAGTTGTCATTATAATCAAAAGGACGAAATTTTGGAAAAGTAAATGGTAAATCCCAAATAATTGCTTTTGTTATTTGCTGTTTTAATTTTACGCCTTATATAATATGTCTTCTATCGCTTACCACTCTCTGCCCGCTCCCTCTCTCTAGGTGTCTATCTGTTTCTCTTTCTATCTGTTTCTCTTTCTCTCTCTCTCTCTCTCTCTCTCTCTCTCTCTCTCTCTCTCTCTCTCTCTCTCTCTCTCTCTCTCTCTCTCTGCTCCCTCCCAGTCTCTTTCTCTCTCTCTCTGTATCTCTCTCTCTCTCATTGACATCTTTTTTTATCCTTATCTCTCATATATATTATTATAAACAAAGACATGCACACATCCACAGCTTGTATCTTGTTGTCAACGTGACCAGGGATCCTCCACACAAAAAGAAAAAGCCTGTCAATAATTCATAATCATAATGCCCCTCCCCCAACCCACACGACACGGATTGGTGGACACATTAAAGATTCATACAACAAATTAAATGAGCATGGCTCTTCCTCGCTTTGAACTCCAATCATTTTATGTTTTCATGGTTTTATTAATACTCAATGCCCACCATGTGACATACGTGTTGCGATAAACGACGCTGGAGCTTGGATGACGACAGCATCATGGTTTATTCATTTGGATTTTGGAATTGAATAAGTTTGGAGCAAACTAAAAACCGAAATGAAAGCATGAAAGCAAAGATACATATATAGACAGACTAGAAGGCTTTAATTGACTGCTTGACTGGATTGAATTAACTACGTCCACTATCTCGCATTGATCTCAGCGGTGAGTTGAGTAGAAAGAGCAAGATGACAGTGACAGACTTAATGATAATACATTATATTGTAATGTTAAAAAAACCGAAAGGAAAACAATAGGACCTAACGCGGACATTCTTGCAGTTTGCAGATAGAGAGACAACACCGTATAGCTTAGTCAGCACAGAGTGCAAAAAAAAAACACGATAAAAGATGCACAAGACAAATTTGAACAAAACTTACTACATTCGTAGAAAATTCAAGAAAGACAAAATTATTGTAAAAGCACGAAATAAAATATTAATTTTTCATATATTATGGCCAGAATATAGTGTCAAAACAGGGTTTGTTGAACAAAAATCGTGTTGTAATATTAAGCTCAGACACTGGAATGTAATATGGAACAATAAAGAAAACCAAAAGAAAGAAGAATGAATGAGAGAGAGAGAGAGAGAGAGAGAGAGAGAGAGAGAGAGAGAGAGAGAGAGAGAGAGAGAGAGAGAGAGAGAGAGAGAGAGAGAGAGAGAGAGAGAGAGAGAGACACGCACACACAAACTATCCATTTTTGTTCTGTCGATAGCTGGGATAATCAGTTCAACATACGCATTCATGTTACCTTTTATATTGTCATCACTAATAATAAGTACGTTTAATTCAATCTCCAAAAGATTGTCTCCTTCTCTGAAATATCCCATCATAAAAGTGAAAACCGTTCGCACCTCCGGCAGGACAATTTGGCCATTTGTTCGGCCATTTTCGTATGTTTTCCCCATCAAAAGGCCAGTGAGTGAGTGATACAATCGAGGGCTCAGTTTATGACAGAGGGTCACATTCTTACGCAAGTACAGCGGTCATAAAGCTGGTCATCAATGGCACTGGTATTTCCACAATGGCCTGCCAATTACCCTCACGGGGCGAGCCCAGCCTTCTGGCCATCCGTCTGCTCTCTGTGCTGTTGTGAAACACTTAAGCCGATGGCTGTGATGTTCACGTGACATAATGCTTCGTTGACGATTAATGACAGTGATACCCAAGGGATATTACTATAATATGAGCCTTCCATCCAACTCGTCAACTCGTCAAGACACGCAAACGGGCGAATGGACTAACGATAATGAAAGGCGATAGGCGAAAACCGGTCTGACATTGAAGAACTTTAGGGTTTAGAGGGAAAAGGATTAAGAATGATGCCCTAATCGTAACACAATGTATTGAGATACACCTCCTTTCATAACAACAAAGAAGTAAAGAAAAAGACGACATAAAGGAAAGGGGAGTGGTGGATGGGGGGGGGCATGACATGACAATAACACCAGCAAGAAGAATGCAAAAAAGAAAAGAATGAGGCAGAAAAGGGGAAAGTACCCAATTAACTAAGAGAAGACTTTGTGTGTAGACAGACACGAACAAAGCAACATAAACAATACAATGTTATCATAAATTTACGCCACTAGAATATTTCTCCAGGAGGAACACAGATAATGCAAAAAAAATTAAAGCATTTAATTTCATCAACTTTATAATAATGATATACATATTATGCAAATACTAGTGCAATGACATATTTCCGGAAAATATAACATTAACATTTATTCAAGAGGCCTGCGTACGGCTATACCCTCGAGGTTATTATGTGTTTTTAAAAATTAGAATACTATAAGAGCATCTGAATGTGTGTGCATCTATAGAAAAAACCCCAACAAAACAAAAAACCCAACCCAACGCTTTTTTTTTGCGTGACTTCCCTTCAATATATTACATTACATTATTTTTTAAATTTTGCTTCATTCATTATATTTATGCAAAAATAATATCAAGTTTTCAATGCCAGGAGCATCTTAATACAAAGTCCAAAACCGAGCCCAAAACCCATCAACCCAAACAACAGCCCTAAACAAACACAAAAACCTAAAAGAAAAAAATCCTGATCCTGTCTTTTATTATTTGTTCCTATACAAAGAAAAAAAAAAGGAAAACTAAACAAGTGACGTGGAAGTAGAAAAGGTCTGGAAGTTACAACAATAATAAATAGCCACAAATGCAATACACAGCTGTGAATCAATGCCAACTTTTGAGATAGATAGAATTAATCACTGGTGAACTGAACGTCGTATTCATCTTGTTTGACAATCGGACGATTAAAAATGCTTCTAGCTGTCTCATCATTCATTCTCCCCTGTATTTATCCTGCTTAACTAAACACAAATTCGACGTTCATTTTCGCGTTCCTTTTGGACCAGACGAGGGACACAAACACAACAACCATTACAGTCGGTACCGTAACTGCTCTCTCTCTCTCTCTCTCTCTCTCTCTCTCGCTCTCTCACTCCCCCCTACTCGGCCTCCACCTTCTCCCCAAGGCTCAGTCGTCTGCCAGACAGCATTACGAGTGTGAACCTCGCCAATATTCGATTTTCCTTTATCGGGACTGTAAATCGTATCGTACCCGTCGATTCACCTGTCATTGATGACAACCACTCCTTTGTGGGCGTGAAAAGGGGTGGTTCTAATGTGCCTCAGGTTTTGACAATCAGAACAGCATTAGTCACCTACCCCAAAGAGAGGGCCTTTCATCAAATTCGCATAATTTACCCGCCACAAACCCAAGTGGGGGCTCTTCCCGGCCCTCAACCGACAACAATAGATTGTGTAGAAAGCAGTGAAATGTGTGTGTGTGGAGGGGGGTGTAGTGGGACTGATAGTGGGTAAACGACAGAAAGATAACAAAAAGAAGAAGAAAAAATTACTGGACCTCAGGTAAAGAGAAAGCAGGGAGAGAGGGGGGGGTGAGGAGGATCGGAGGGTCACACTAGTCACAGTTGGGGAGGCAAGAGTCTGGCTCCCGAGTCGCACCTCAGCTATCGTGTTACGCTCAGCATTTATAGGCAGCGATAAACATGGTGAATTCCGACTTTGATCTCCCCGCCGTAATTGTGGCAGCTGTCAACGGATTGATGTTCTTGCTTTCAGACACGCCAAGGCAATCTGTTTCCAAACACCCCGTTTACCTAGTGCGCCTGTTCCGTGGGTTGATTGATAAGGCCCTTCATAATAATGCCTTCCACCGCTTTGATGTGGCGGGCCAGGCTATTAGCGTAGGGCGACATTCCGCAATGGCTACGTATATACAGCACGGTGAGCCTAGCGTGTCTTACCAGTTCACTGGCACGGTAATCTTCGGCCTGTGGTAATGTAATCTTCGTCCAGTGGTACTGCCTGTGGTAATGGTAATCTTCGTACTGCTAGTGGTAATGGTAATCTTCGTACTACTAGTGGCAATGGTAATCTTCGTACTGCTAGTGGTAATGGTAATCTTCGTACTGCTAGTGGTAATGGTAATCTTCGTGCTACTAGTGGTAATGGTAATGGTAATGGTAATCTTCGTACTACTAGTGGTAATGGTAATCTTCGTACTACTAGTGGCAATGGTAATCTTCGTACTGCTAGTGGTAATGGTAATCTTCGTACTGCTAGTGGTAATGGTAATCTTCGTACTAGTGGTAATGGTAAGTAAGACAGAAAGAAGGTTTACTTTTCTTTGAAAGTCAGCTTTAGTCATTTTATTATTATTTTTGTGGATCAATTCATAAGTCCACTCACACACCGCTGAATGACACGTTTAGACAAAATCGTTGTCTGACCTGTTGACAGAAGGGGAGTGAACTAAGGTTGACATTTGCATACACGAAAAAGGGGAGAGAGGATTTTAGGGTGGAGGCAAGTACAAAATGTAACCGTTCTGGAAAAGGGGAGGGGGTTAGTTCTTTTGGAGTTTGTAGCTGTCCTCGTTCGTTGTACCGTTTCCACTTATTTTGTTTTGTTCTGACGCTCATCAAGCTTTCCACTTCGGATTTTCAACCACTCTCCCCCGCTCACACAACCCCCAAAAAAAAAACAAAAAACAAAAAACAAAACAAAAAACAAAAAACAAACCCCAACCCAACTCGTGTCAACCTAGATGGTGAGATAGGCATACTGCTAGTCTTTAAGGTTTAACGACTTTATTGTTCTTCCCTGTGTCGAAGCCTAGCCTGTCTTTATTCTTTCCAAGTACATAATGTACTATCATAATATGAGACAATGATTCAGATTAGAAGATGGATTCAAACCAGCACTAGCATAGATACCTTCGAAATTTAAAGTAAACTATGCAAGGCATTTGAATAGAACTGCAATCGGCATGCATTGGCAATGTATGGTCGGTTTGATTATTTATTATTTTTATTATCATCTTGTCAAGAAAAAGGCTTCGATCTAGGAGAAGAAGAGGACGATCGAAAACAATAAGGAAACGAACATACATGAGGAGAAAGTCGAGGAGTTTATGTTTCAGTTCCATTGTTTTAAACCTTAGATAGAAAGGTAGTGATATATATATATATATAGATTATAATAATATTCTTTCCTCTTTATCAATTCCCATTCTACCTTCCGGTGTATGGGTTCAGATGCCAGAGGTAATCTTTCTAGAGGCTGCCCTGCCCTGGCATTTACTGTTTCCTTCAATTACATTAAATCTCTTTGCTTTGATGCATCTTTTACATCCTCTTCCCTTTTTCTGAGGTCTGCCTTTTGGTCTTTACCTTGAGTTTTAGCACTGTATATAGTGATTTAGCTATTCTATTGTCATTCATTCTGTTAACATGCCTAAACCATCTCAGTTGATTCATTTCTATTTTAGTTTTTATGCTATCTGCTTTGATTTGATCTCTTATCGTTGTGTTTCTGATTTTGTCTCTTTTAGTTTTCCGTACTACTATTCTTAGATATTTCATTTCGGCTGCCTGTACTCTACTGTATTTCCTACTGTCTGAGGTCCAGGTTTCACTGCCATAGAGAGTAGGACAATAAACTGTGTTGTGTACTGCCATTTTTGTTGACAATTCTTGTGTACCTATAAATGCCTTTCCTAAATGGTTATATATTGTTAATGCCTTTTGGATTCTCTGGCTGATTTCTTCTCTTAGTTTTCCTTCTGAGTTAAACATTACTCGTAAGTAATTGTAGCTTTGAATTTGTTCTAAAAGTCTCCTGGTCCAAAGATTTTCCGCTTTAGCTTCCTAGTTACTAGCATTGGTTTGGTTTTTAGAGAGAGAGAGAGAGAGAGAGAGAGAGAGAGAGAGAGAGAGAGAGAGAGAGAGAGAGAGAGAGAGAGAGAGAGAGAGAGAGAAGAGAGAAAGAGAGAGAGAGAGCGGGGGGAGTGATGGGAGGGAAAAGAGAATTACAATACTGTCTAACCTGCCTTAACGACCACTTGTCAAGTGCGACTGTTTATTATCATTATTCCACCACAAGTTCAACGATGAAGACTTGCCGACATGCCTGGCAAAGGAATGATATAAAGAAACAAATGTAAAGTCGTTGAGCCTGATTGTCACGTGCGGCACGAGATATTTTTAAAATGATATCATACCTCTTTTATCTGAAATGCAATCCACAGCTGGATGTCATTATATATATACATACATATATATATATATATATATATTTATTTTTTTTTTTTTATTATTTTAAATTTTTTTTTATTTTTTTTATTTTTTTTACAAGTATTAGCTTCCTTAATTTTTCTTCACCCACACTCATTATATAAATACTATTACGACAATCATCTCAGTCGATTTCTCATACATTCACAATCTCGTCATTAAGGAACGACCAAATTAAAAAAAAGAAGAAAAAAAGAATAATCATCTCTAAGACAGTATAACAACTCTGAATGCATGCACAGACTTACGTTTCAGAGAAGAATAAAGCACCCAAAACCCCATTGCCTTATAGGCTATCCATTTACATTTCAAGACACGTTTTATCAACCAATAAATGTAAAATACAAAGAACGAATCACATGATGTTTGATGTATGATGGGAAACGTGTGTACAAAGAGCATCATGCTCAGTTTTAAATGGGGGATAACTGTGCATGTTTTAAGAAATAAGACCGCAAAATTTAAAAATAATTTATTTATGCTGCTGTTTCAAAAATCTTAATTTGACCGATGTCTGGATAAAAGCAGGCAAGGGAAACAGTGTTTCACTGCTCTTTGCAGCTCTTCCAGTCTCAGTCAAACTAAACATGACAGGAAATAAAAACATTACGACGAAAAAAAGCGCGAAAACATCCGCTTTGGCAACAATTTCTCTCCCTTTCCTGTTTCCGTCCTCCCATTTCGTGAAAAGCACATCAACAGAACCACAAGGTCTAAATCACGGTTGATTGACATCCGCGCCGTCAGGGTGATTGATCGCCGAGGTGAAAGGTGACGGTTGGATGACGGCCAGGTAATTTCTTTGTCGCCTCCTTATTGGCTGCGTGCCCACACGACAGATGCCAATCACTGTCTATTGTGTTTATTACCCTCCGCTTCACACGCCAAGCTCGCAGCCAATGGGCGTTCGCGACGGGGCGAATGTTTGCGCTTTCATTGGTCGAGGCTGAACACGAAGTTTTACGCTCTTCAACAAAGTCGCATCGTATTGTCGGTTTGCGTTGCCCATGTTGTCGAGCGCGAGGGCTTTATTCACTATCCCCTACACTTTGCACGGAAACGAGCGTGAACGTGGCCGATGATTGACAGGTTGCCGCGAGAGCTTGTTCTAGCCTTTACTTGTACAGGCAGTCATCACCTCTCGCAACTTTCCAACACAAACGAGCAGTCATTCTTTTTCTTCGTCGGCGTGCGCCATACACTGTTAGTTGCATCGCGGCACTTCAACAGGCCGTGTGGAGACGAGAGCGAGGTAGCCAACTTGAACATGCCGATTCACAGCAGTTTGTACTGAAAGACGACTATTCTCATGTGATGCGCTTGGATGTTATATCTTTCTAACTTGAAATTTCAAAGGATTTATACGATTTCTTGTTGTCATGTACTTTCACCATTCTATTGTTATTATTTCTGCCGTGAAGGAATGATTCAACGAAATGGATACTTTGAAATTTGTGCATATTTAAAAGTATAGAATACACAAAATCGGATAGATCCAGATCTAGATATAGAGATCATCAATCTACTTGCAGCATTGATATCTACAGTTATTTCTGTCAGCTTGAGTGGAGGACTGCAGTATATTTCTCTTTGGATTTTGAAACAAATCTTACTGCTGTACTGTACTTATTCAAATCAAGATTAACTCAATGACGTCCACATCTTCTGGACTTACGATGCTGTCATCTGGCATGAGTCAGTATTTGCACCCTGATTACATCCAACCTCTTCCTACTACAGTAAGTGTTTTTGGAATTTTATCCCTTGTAGATCTAGAAAGTAGAAATGTCTATCAGTTATCGTCATAATGTATCTAGAATTTAGATCTAGAGCTAGATCTCTTGTCTAGATCTCTAGATCTTCGGAACATTTTGTTTTTGAAAGCAGGGGGGGGGGGGGGGGCATTTGATATATCTATACATTGATTAGGCTACGGCTAACTTCTATGTATGTTTGACAAGTAAATTCTGTGTACAAATAATAATATAACCCCATAACAAACGCACATTTTAAGTAGATCTATGTTGCAGTCTAGATTTAATCTTAGATTTTTAGACTTTTTTTTTATTGACTATCAACTAGAGAATATATTCTAGAATCTAGATAGAGGCACTTTTAATAAGATGTCTGGAAAACAATCTAGATCTAGATATCTAGATCAAGATTAGATCGATATCACGATATTCCCTGGTGTCATATATCGATTTCAATAGACCATGTGACGCTCTGGCATTGACTGATTAAATAAAATTTGACATTTAGTTGGATTAGGCCTGACTCTACCTTTTGTCATGTTAATCAATCTAGAAACTAGATGTTTTAAAGTAAACGTCTAGATCTAGACTGAACTCTATAGATCTAGAGTCTAGATATTTAGAACTAATCTAGATATATTCCATATCATCTAGATTTATATCTAATCTAGATCTAGATCTACCCATTCAGAAGTGATTATATTCTATAATTCATTTTTTATTGAAAGTGTCATACTCATAGTAGTCTACTAAGAGGTATCAAAAGCGAAACCACAAATTAACACTTGAATCAGTGTCATGCCTCCCAGTACTCGAGATCTAGAATCTAGTCTAGATCTACTTATCAAAATTATTTATGGTTAGAATGTTTATTTTTTTATCATGTCACTCATTTTTGTGTACTTGCGCTGCTATTTTTTTTATCCTTTAGGTTTTGCCTGTATCTTTTTGTTATCTCTGTCACTATTGTGCTCTATCTTTAATCTTGTCATCCTTCTTATTTTCTGTCATCCATATAATTTATAATAGTTTTTGTTATCACCATCAACTGTCAGAATGTACTGAATAGTTTAAGTTTAAAGGAGAAACATGTCATTGGAATGTCTCTTTGATTTCCCTTGAAAATTCAAAGTGGGTTTCAACAAATGGGTGGGGTATGAATACTAAATTTCTCTATAATATTCATCAACTGACATGATGTGTTCTAGATCTACTAGATCTAGAAGCTTATAATATCAAAATAATATAGTCAAGGTCTAATGTAGTGTAGCCTAAATTTGTGTTAAAAAATAACCTTCAAGGCATCACACCTCCCTCCCACATAAAAATCCAACCCCAACCAAGCAATGTAAAACAAAGATGAGGTCTGGATTTATAATCTAACCAAAGAAACCACAGCCAACGAATTAAAATACATCAACAAAACAAACACCTTATCAGTCTTTGGTGTTCAGAGATATCTAGTTTCTAAGTGGCAAAAGCATCCTTTTATGTAATAGCTTTAGGCATAGTATATAGGCCTAGATCTACCATCTGGTCTTTCAGTTCGCTTTAAATCATAACCTTCATATTTATGAAACATAAAAGGGCTATTGATAGCAAAATGCTTTTCGTCAAAAGTGTTTTCAGCTTTTTTTTTATAAATAGATCTCTCTATTTTTATGCGATTTGATTTACTCTACATTTACCATTACATGTAAGGCGATCTTGGCGACACATTTTCCTATGCTCATAATAATCACGATCTACGAAGAAACACATAGATTTAGAAGATAGATTTCGTCAGATCGCTATCGATGTCTACGACTAGAGTCCTGTTCCTAGCTCTAGATTCTATATTGTTAACGAATCAAAATGTAAGACAAGTTATTCCAGTTGTATAATATAAATAGTAATGCATCATGATGTAGTAACAGCAAAACGTGTTTTTTCTTCTCAGTCGCAACGATTGATTTTCTCATGATTACCTTATCTAGGTTTAGCTTGCATAGATCCCTGTGAGTAATCCTTTGTATTTAAAATCATAACGAATGTCAAATTTGCTGTTACTACATGAAGTATTGCTATTTATACAACTGGAATGGCGTGTCACACTATTTTCCTCTGTACCCCGCCCCCACCTTCTCTTTCCTTTCCTCCTCCAGTTAATCACTCTCTCTCTTTATGGTTTCCGCTATCTCCCCCTTTCTTTCAGTGACCCATCTGTCCTTTGCATTGATTTTCGCGTCTTTTATTTCCCTTTCCGCCCATCAACCTTCGCTCGCTCTTCGCCCGTTCCTGGTTTCTTCTCTCTGTTCCACTCCCATCACCATGCCTTTGGCACGTAAATTGACATGAAACAGCGGAAGCAATATGGAACGCAAACAAGAGCTGGAGGAAGGCCCTCTTTTTCTTTCTCATTGGCTGCATTCTATCGATTCGTCTGTCCGGGCGTTGAGTGCGGTCTGGCCCATTCAACCTTTGAGTCATTTTTCCCCTTCTTATTTGTACAAAGACAAACGGTCGCTTGTCGTGTCACTGTGTGCCCTTTATGATCCGACATTTGATTACTGAAGAGAGGTTGTTTTCTTTTTTGTATTTTTTGTGTCGTGTATATACTTGGGATGATGTCGGTACACATTTTACCACTGTTGCTACATTATTGGTCTTGTGGTGACCGTTTTGACGTTAGGTTTGAGTTCGACTTTTGGTGATGGTATGCACCTGCACAACATTCTCCTGCAACTGTTTTCATACTTTCTCTTTGAATTGTCTGTAGACCTGTAGGACAAGTCTTGCAGCTGCTCCTATTGAGGATGGGCAGGTGGATAGATAAAGGTTCCATGAACATTTGGCGCTCATTACAGATCCCCAGGCAGCTGTAAAAACTCTTGAAATATAAATTTCATGTATCAGCCGGCCGAAACCAGAAGATCAAATTGTCAGTGCTCAGTGATGATTCGGTACATCAACAAGTAACATCATGACAAGGATTTCATTTTTTGTATACACACATATTTACTGCAATCTTCTCAGTGACCTGTGTTTTATTTATAAATTTATGTGTCAAACGTACTTAAAGTTCTCTCTTTTTTCTTCTTCTTCCTCTCAGCTTGATGCCAAGAAAAGTCCTCTGGCTCTTCTAGCTCAGACATGCAGTGCCATTGGCAAGGATGCCAGCCCGTCCAAATCAATCATCCCACCTCTGGAGAAGAAAGAGGACAAAAGTGATAGAAACTCTGACACAGACTCCTCCTCTAAGAGACCCAGTTCTCACGGAAGTAAAGAATCAGGTAGAGACTCCAAACCTGGATTCAGAACATTTCCCCTAAAGAAATCCCCCTCTAGTGCCAATTTCAAATCATTCTTCTGAGAAAGGAGCAATTTCTTCTTCACACTTGGAATCCAAATCACCACCATCTTCAGAATCCAATATGAGTGGTACAAATACGTCTTCCTCCTCATCAACTTTGTCCAGACCTGTCTCAAGAGGAGGAATGTCTAACAGTGGCCGAAGATCTGCCTCAGGGAGTAGTACTGGCAAGGCAGAGACGAGCAGTAGTGAGCATCACCATCATCATCATCATCAACAATCCAGTAATCATGTCCATCGGTCAAGAGAGTCTCCCTGTCTTCATCAAGTGGTAGCCATCAATCCTCGACCACCATGTCTTACTCCAAACCATCTTCTTCCCATCCCTCGTCTGTGATGCAATCGCCCCCATCTCTGAGCAGCACATTAAAACCTCAGATGACCCATCCCTCCCTCTTGGGCGGATATCCATCCCCAGCCCACTTGGCCGGGGTATCCTCACCCTCTGTCCCTAATGGGTCACGGCATTGACCCCACCAACGCAGGATACCACAGTGCTCTAGCAGCTCATTCCAGCTTGTCGAGTCTATCAGCGCCGCTGCCGCAGCTGCTCAATCCTCCGCACTGAAGGCAGCAGCTTCAGCAGGGGCAGGAACACCCACTGGCCTCTCTCCGTTTGTGACCTATGCCAGGGTCAGAACACCTTCTGGTGCCACAACCCTGGTTCCAGTATGTCGTGATCCCTTGTGTACCAACTGTCAGCTAACATTGCAAAATTCACATCTCTCTGCAACTTGCACTGCTCCAGGATGCTCCCAGTGTGCTCATGAGAAATCCCTCACTAGTCTTTCAGCTCTCGGACATTTGAGTGCAGGAGCCGCAGCCTCTTCGTTATTCCTCCCACATCTCTCTTCCACGTCTTCCTTGTCCAGCAATTTGTTGCCTTGTCTTCCTTACATTCTCTTTATCCACATGGTGCATTAGCTGCTGCGCATCAAGGACTTCCATACATATGCAATTGGGTAGCTGTTAATGACTACTGTGGGAAACGTTTCACATCATCTGAAGAGCTTCTCCAGCATTTGAGGTCTCACACTGCCACCATGGATGCATCGACATTGGCAGCCACTTATTCTGGTCTGGGGCTCACCTCTGCTATGGCCGCATATCCGCCCTTGGTTTCTGCCCCCTTGAGTCCGAATTCCTTGAGACATGCCTATCCAACCAGTGTTAGTCCCGTCAGCAGCTTGTTGGGAGCTTTAACCGATACCATCCTTACAAGTCCCCTGTCCAGTGTCCCTGCTGCTCCACCTGCGCCACGCAGTGTCGGACCCTCTTGGACCGTATCTTTCACCCTATACGTTATTTGGACAAAGACTAGGTGCTGCTGTGGTTCATTGAATGGGTGAAATGCTTCAGACATGAATGTTTTGGTTGATTTTTTCTTATAAAATGATTTCCTTTTTACCGTAGCTTTTTTGGACAGGCTTTTATGAGTTGTACGTTTCAGTGTGTGTTCTTTTAATTTCATTAATCACTGTACTGTAGAGAGGGGAGTAACTTATTGCGTTTTTTGGCTTGGTCTAGGAGAGTTTAATGTCTGAACCTTTCTTGAACTTTGTTGTCAAGTAATTCTTCAATGATCTCTGTGATGTTTTTGATATATATGTTGCCTACAAGGTTCTTTTCCCCACACCAAGAAAAATGTTTGTGTGTATTATGCCATTGATTATCACTGCTGTTTGAGATGGATGAGGGTTGGTTTATTACTGAGTGTGAACTCTTTATATATATATTATGCAAATTAAAAGGTTGTTTTGATGAAAATTGCTGACATAAGTCTGCCCAATATTTTGAGTCAAATCCATTTTTACAAGGAAATTGTTTTTTAAAATGGTTGAGATAAAGTAGATATCCTTTCACACTTTCAGTGAAATGTATAGCTTTGTCGATATATGATATTATCGAAGAAGAGGATGTTTTTCTCTTTTCAACTTAAAACTAGTAATGTTCCTATTGTCCTGAGTTAGATGGATTATTACCCAAGATCTTTGATAGATACTGTGAGGCAATGTGGCAGATCCAATCTTATGCCAGTTTGAAGTTTTTAACACTTAAAATGAGTTTGAGTTAACAGAGTCCGAAATGCCACTTTGACGGTTCAACGGCTTAGTCTTCACCGCCAGCAGACCCAAGTTGATGGGACTGTTATGTTTCCATTTTTATTATAATATCACGATAAACTTAAATTGACCCACAAAAATCAAAATAAACTATATCGTTTATAATTTATTATACACGCAGTGCCAGGCAGCCTTTTGCATGCTTTGTTAAGTTCAATAGTGACATTTTAGTTTTTGATAATTAGTTATCTTTTCCCCATGGATGCTGCAACTATACTATTGCTATTAATAGCGACATCATTGTGTGTATGTTTTTATCACTTTTATTTTTCTGTCTTTCACTTTTGGTTTTTATTTTCTTCATTAAAACCAAATATATCATGTTTCCCCCTTGTATGTTAATGACTGAAAGTAAAAGTCACCATTTATGTTCAAAGATGCAACAGGTTTTAACAAACGTATGCTTGATGATACTAGCAAAATGTGAACACATTAAATTGATTTGATATTGAACGTTGAGTGTTTTGAGAGGAATACGCCTTGTATGTGACTGAACGCTTGGCACTGAAGCTACGTTCAAAGATGATAAAAGAAATGTCTCTACTGATAGCATACGTTCAGTGTGGCTGAGTGAATTACCTGCTGTATGTCTTTTTATTTTTCATTGTTTAGAAAAGAAACTGCAAAAGTTGTCCAAATGATATCCCCCTCCCTGTGACTTTTTATTGCACATGAGTTGTGTAATTTTATACAAGTGAAATCAGATTATAATCCTTTTATCAATTGTTGATCATAAAATCTTTTTAATTAATTGATGTGTGGAGAATCTATTAAATATTACGACATATTCTGTTGAAATTGTTTCACCTTTCTTATTTAAATGATCTAAACAAAAAGAACATAAATAAATACATTGCAAATTTCAAAACTGACGTTCCGTGTGTGTATTTCATGTGGGACCTTTTTTTCCACCTGTGGTTTCAGTACGCATGTTATAACTGGATGCTGTTGTTTGTGCTTCAAATTCAATAATTGGTGTTGAGGAAAGAACAGAAGTAAATAATTTACCACCACAAGAGCTGTCATTATGCTGATGTCGTCAGACTGACATTGCAAATTGTTATAAAAAATATTTCGAGGTTTCATCGTCGGACAGCTCCTGTGGTATTTTCGTAATGATTGCTTTTATAGGATACGATTTATGTATACTACATGCATAATGCTTCAATACACATCATAAAGTATACACAAAACGTCACAAGATAAATAACTCCAGAATAGCACAGTAGCACATTTGGATGAATGTATCTCTTAGTTTTACTGAAATATTGACACTTGGGTAAACAGTTTTGATAGTTCTATGTATGTTTTATTTAATATAAAAAAGGAGTATACAAAGGTCATACTTTTTAAAACATCATGAAGATTCTGCTAACCTAACTGTTTTGTTTTTTTGTTCTCCCTTTTTACTTCACACAAGGGTTTGATAACATTTCCCACCTTCAATGTCGATGTGATTACCATAGTACACATAAACACATTTTTACTATTTTTAGCAACTTGCTGAGAACTAACACAATACGTCATAGTCTTATTAAATCAAGTGAATCAAAATAGATAGGTGCTACATGTAGTACTCGTACACAACACAATTGAAGTCTAACCGACCTCACAACAATGACATCACATCCTGCCCTTCCGCTTCAAGGACATGGATTTTGAGGTATTTCTTTCTCATCGGTGATTTGACAAGCCACGTCTCAAACTCTGCGAGCTCTTCTGTAAAGACAGGTTCAAAAGTGGATAATCTTCTGAGAAACTCTTTTGTATTCAAGGGTATTGCCCCTTGACGTTTTAAGCGGTTTTCTGTCAGCACCTCGATGACAGCGCTTCTGATGTGTCCGGCCGTGAAGCCTCGAGTTACCTGGAGATGAAAATGAAAACATTAGTTGTATAATGTTAGTATTACACTATAGTGTTAGTAAGAATAAGAGAATAGAAGACACAACAATCCCTCACCCCTCCCCCTAAAATCAATCAAAGTGAACTAAACACTCCTCCCTTGGTTCTCATAGTGTAAGAAAAAAATTCCCTCATAAACAAAAACGAAAAAAGCTACAAAAGAAAAATGAAACTGAAGCAAGGCACATGAAGCAACATTGCAATAATTACATGTTATATTCTGTGAGTTTGATTTTCATTTCGGTTATGAATTGTTCAACGCACGTTTATGATGGAAAAAATATCGATGGTGAAAGTGAAAGTCTTGTCAGTCGCTTCATTATCTCTTCTCTTCAATAATCGAACACGTTTGAGTTTTTTTTTAGATAATGAAAGAGCATACACACGCAATGCTGTTGTGTTCCTTCGAAAAGATACTTAGCACGCACGCACCCCCCCTTTCGACAGAGGTGCAAAACGGGTACAAGCCCTAGCTTGGCAGTAAAAATCTGCGTCAGACTAGTGTCCTGTCCAGGAGGTGATTGTTATTATCACCTGTTCCGCTTCACGGTAAAGAAACTGGGATACGCTCGGTTGTATTGGCCGTAATGGCCTTGAAGGATCCTTACTTACTTACACACGTAATATACATTGTTGTTATGTCATGTGTGTGGTGTACGTTGCTATGTAAGGAGAGAATATTATTAATAATACACAAGTTGAACAAACATGCCTGGAGGCAATGGTGAGTTATAATTTACATCGTATATTCTTTATAATGAAGGTGGGTCTCTCGACTTTTGATTGCGGTGAACTCAAAAATGACTGTATTGTTGGGCACGAATGATGTCAAGTACGATTATTAGATCGAATTAGTACTCGCTGATAAGGTTACGCGGGATTTATATTAATTTGTAATGTCCGAAATTCGATGAAATACTTTTTTTCTTCAGTAAGAAGAGTAGTAAAAAAGTATCCTCGATCTCAGGTAAACACCACACTGTCTTCACCCAAACGTTAATATTAATTCTGTGTATTTACATTGTGCTATTACCAATACCGAAAGAACTTGAAGCAGGCTACTTTGAACCTACCGGAAATTGACGAAATTTGGTACATGTACTGACACATATTGTACTCCTGGGTGCAGTGGTTTCTGAGTTTATTACCGCGCTTGAAGTAGGAGAGTCGGCTATATGATTCCGTTATGATTGTCATTGTAATCTCTCTAAACGTATGTATAATTCTGAGTTGGTCATTCCTTGTTCGTCAAATGTTCTGTTTCCAGGCCACTAAGACGAAGAGTAACCATATTTTGCATGTAGGTTCTAAATAGTCTCAAGATCGTTTCCATTTTGTCTATCAGAATTGACGCTTAAATTAATGAAAATTTCATTGTTTTCGCCGTCTTTGTGTCGAATTTTCATTCCCTTAAACCGCCATTTTAAACAGGTTTTATAATTAAAGAGTTACAAATAGTACCCGTTCACGCCTACCTGTGTATCTTCATTATCGAATACTGAATCGATCTAATAATCGAACTTGGTGTCACCCGGGAGTTGTAACATGCTTGTAAAATATGTTCTGATGTGTCAAGTTTTGTTATCACTGGAACGTAAAGTTATGTAAACTATTGTACGCGTAACTCACCCTAAGTACTTCGTTTAGGAGGCACCAAAGAAAGATATTGATAATGATATAAATACCTTAATATATCGTGTATTTTATTTTCATTTCCCAGAGGAAAAGCAGCCCTTGAAATGAAAAAATACAATAACACGCATTTCAACTCTCTTCGGAGGCCATATCAATAACAATAATATATGATAATCAAACAAAAAGGTCGGCATGAAACCCCACTGTACCAAAGCGTAATTGTTTTAAATTAAAACTAAAACCATTGAGTTGGTCTTCAACGCCAGACAAAAACTCTCCAGACCGTCAGCTACTGTGATACTTTCCCCCTTTTCCTTTTCTTGTGTACAATTTAGTACATGTACAAATCTTGTGTAGAATCTAGTCATAATGCTCATAATAGAATATTTATTGTATAAATTAAACAAAGTAACAACAATATTTAGAAGAGTAACCATATTTCACACGTAGATTTTTATTTGAGGATTTTTTTCTAACAGAAAGGATCCTTGAAAATGTCATTGTTTTCCCATCTTTGAGTAGAATTTTCATTGATCTTGCCGCCATTTTGAACGGGTAATATAATAATTGCAAAGTTGGAATACATGTGTAGCACATCACGCCTACCTGTGTATTTGATACTGACCCGATCTAATAATCGTATTTGGCATTACCCGGGGTATAACATGCTTATACTACTTATAGCATATTATATTATAGCATGAGGTAAACTCACCGCCTTATCTTATTAGTATGATCTTCACGTATTTTGTACTCTCTCTCTCTCTCTCTCTCTCTCTCTCTCTCCTCTCTCTCTCTCTCTCTCTCTCTCTCTCTCTCTCTCTCTCTCTCTCTCTCTCTCTCTCTCTCTCTCTCTCTCTCTCTCTCTCTCTCTCTCTCTCTCTCTCTCTCTCTCTCTCTCTCTCTCTCTCTCTCTCTCTCTCTCTCTCTCTCTCTCTCTCTCTCTCTCTCTCTCTCTCTTCCTTCTGTGTTCATGTTTGTGTGTGTGTATGGCTATACATAATTACATCGATGTACCATGGTCATTGCAACGAGGCTCAAGCTTACGGAGATACTATTTATTTTTGTTGTCATTGCTATTGTTGTGATTTATTTTTCTGACATATTATTTGCTGAAACGTAACGTTGTTGTGCCTGTCACTGTCACTGTCATTAGTCATCGGTGACCTGCTAGTCTGTACAATCACTTACGATTG